>AP025056.1:20662690-20862086 GCA_036186865.1 Eustoma russellianum | reverse complement strand
AGCATCAAACGAGGTATGTTCTGACTATTATTCTGATTCCGAACCCTCTTATGATGATTTATTTAGTCAATATCTTGAATTACACAAATTCACAAAGACTCTCGCAAAAGAAAAGAAACGGTTAATTGAAGATAAGTAATTGTTAGAACATTCTAACACGAACCTTGTATCTCAAGTAAACGATTCAAAAGAAGAGTCGTCTTGCACGATTAATGCATTAAAATAAGAATTTCATCATTAAAATCCGAAAATAATGAAATGAAAGCCGAATTTCAAATTTGAAATCAAGAAACATGGATTTAGAAAGAATGGTAAGACAGTTCGATACGGGTACAAACATGCTAGATCGTCTCATTTCCTCCCAAAAGCATAAAAGTGATAAAACCAGATTAAAATACGTTGAGGGTCACGAAATACAAAATAAGTCAACCAAATTTATTTTATCTTCATCTAAAAAGCCGCATGCATTTAAGACAACTATACAACCTAAAAAGATGTCTAGTGCACCACCCATCATATCTCACGGTACTCCTTCTTTTTCATCAGATACAAAATATAATTATGTGCCCCTATAGATATAAAAGGAAACCATTGATACATACGTTACATCCATACAACACAAACTCATCTAGATCACGCACCAGCACACTAACACAAATGAATATCAAAAACGAAAGTCTTATTATGCTCATAATGTATTTCAGCCATAGGCCAAATAGACATGCTCCTAACATTTATTATATTGCTTCTTCATCTCTTTTCTCACCTTTTGTAAGACCGAGAAAGGTCATCCAAGTTTGGGTACCAAAAGGTACTCTTGCAAAGGGTTGAAGGACTAACTCTTAAGGACCCAAAATAAAGGGTACCTGAATCGTTGTTACACATTGCAGGGAACACATAAATCAAAAGACACATCAATCAAGTGGTTCCTTGACAATGGTTGCTCAAGGCACATGACGGGTGACCCGAGCTTGTTCTTAAAATCGAAGAAGGTTACAAAAGGTGGATCGGTAACCTTTGGAGACAACAATGAAGGAAGAATCACGGAAAAGGAACAATTAGAAACCCGAGCACTCTTCAAATCTCCAATGTCTTTCTGGTAAGTAATCTATCCTACAATTTTCTTAGCATGTCAAAATTTCTTGATAATGGTTTTGATGTGTGCTTCACTCATCCATATTGCAATATTATAAATAAAAACAGAGAAACGGTATTAAAAGGAAAAAAGAGAAGGAAACATTTTTATACTATCTATGAATGACATGTTAGACGCTAAAGTAAAATGTTTCATGTCAAATGAACCTAATGTGAATTTGTGGCATATACGGTTAGGACATATTGGCATCTCAACTCTCGAGAAACTTCAACAAAAGAATCTAGTACAAGGATTGCCTAGACTTGATTTAGACAACTTTAAGTTGTGTGAATCCTGTATTAAAGGTAAACAAACACCTGATCACTTGAGTCTAAGAATGAGATTAGCACATCTAGAGTCTTAGAATTATAACACATTGATTTGTTTGGTGCTAGTGGTACTAGAAGTCTTGGTGGGCGACATTATGCATGTGTCATCATTGATGATTTTTCTTGCTATACATGGACTTTATTTCTTGCGAATAAAGATGATAGTGCTGTTGAGATTGCTAAATTAATAAAACAACTTGAAAATGAGTATGGTTTGAATGTGAAAAGGTTTAGAAGCGATAGAGGTGGCGAATTTAAAAATAAGGACATGATAGCATTTTGTGAAGAAAAAGGTATTAAACACGAGTTTTCGCCACCGAGAACACCATAGTTAAACGAGTAGAAAGAATGAATATGACACTACAAGAAATTGCAAGAACCATGCTATGTGAAAATAAGTTGCCTAGATTTTTGTGGGTGGACGCCGTAAACTGTACATGCGACACAGTTAACCGCTTATCGATTAGAAAGAAAATAAATAAAACTCCTTATAAAATTATGAATGATCGCATGCCTAAAATTGATTACTTTTGTGTGTTTGGTTGTAAATTCTTTGTTTTGAATACAAAAGATAATCTAGAGATAAATTTGAGTCTAAATCCATTGAATGCATCTTTGTTGGATATTCTGTGAATTCTAAGGCATATAGATGTTACGATCCTATCACTAGATAGATTTTAGAATCTATTCATGTGAAATTTAATGAATTTAGTGAATATGGAATAAATAAAGAATATAATGATGATTTTGAACTAAAGCCCGTGTTAGATGATATAGAAGAAAATATCTTACATGACAAACACGACACACTAGAAATGCATGATCACCTAAAAAAGGCATGAAAACTTAGAAAATAATCAACCAAGATGGCATACGGATCACCCACTCGACCTCATCATAGGCGATATAACGCAAGGTGTACGACCATGTAGAAGAATAAATCAAGATGAAATAAATCAATTCCATGATATGATATCTAAAATAGAACCCAAGAAAGTGTTTGATGCTTTGAATGATTCTTCTTGGATTGATGCTATGCACGATGAAATAAATCAATTCACAAGAAATGATGTGTAAGATTTAGTACCCCAACCACAAGATAAAACGATAATAGGCACAAAGTGGGTCTTTAGAAACAAAATGAATGAAGATAGTAAAGTCATTAGAAACTAAGTGAGGCTTGTAGTACAAGGCTATAATCAAGAAGAGAGAATAGATTACGAAGAAACATTTGCACCCGTAGCACACTTAGAAGCTATACGATTATTACTTGCTATTGCTTGCATGAAAGATTTTAAACTTTATCAAATGGACGTAAAAAGTGCATTTTTAAGCGGCTTTAAACAAGAAGATGTATATGTAAAACAACCACTCGGTTTTGAGGATTTAAAATATCCTAATCATGTGTACAAATTAAAGAAGGCACTACATGGCTTAAAACAAGCACCTAGGGTTTGGTATGATCGTTTTGCTATCTTTCTTTTAGAAAATGGATTTAAAAGAGGAACCATAGATAACACTTTATTCTTGAAACAAGAAAATTTGGATTTACTTATTATTCAAAGTTATGTTAATATATTATGTTTGGATCTACATGGCATAAGCTAGTAGAAGAATTTCAAACGTGCATGAAATCCGAATTCGAGATGTCTATGGTTGGTGAGTTAACTTATTTTCTTGGCTTGCAAATTAAGCAAACTAGTAAAGGCATACATATAAGTCAAGTTAAATACGTAAATGACATGATTAAGAAGTTTAACTTTGAAAACTTGAAACCATCTCCCACCCCTATGAGTGTAACCACTAAACCTGATAAAGATGAAAATGGAAAAGACTTTGACAACGGTTTGTATAGGTTTATGATTGGTTCTTTGCTTTATCTTACTGCAAGTAGGCCCACATATCATGTTTAGTGTTTGTATGTGTGCTCGTTTTAAAAGTAACCCTAAAGTGTCACACTATAATACTGTAAAAAGAATATTTCGTTACATTAAGCACACTCCAGCATTAGGATTTGGTATGATTAAAAACTGTGAATTTAACTTGCATGCCTATACTGATGCGGATTATGGCGGATGTAAAATAGATAGAAAAAGCACAAGTGGTACATGTAAATTCATTGGCAATTCGTTAATATCTTGGTTTTCAAAAAAAGCAAGCTAGTGTAGCATTGTCTAGCACTGAAGCGGAATACATGGCACTTAGTCTTTGTTGCACACAACTATTATGGCTAAAAAACAACAACTATCAGATTTTGGAATAGTTGTCAATTGCATCCCTATATATTGTGATAGTGTTGTACCCCAACAATTAGGTACGTAAAAACTATGAATATGAGATGGAATGAAAGCGACAATTTCTTTTAGAGCGTGTTACTTAAATCCACGTAACTCTTTTTACTTAAATACTCTTGAGATAGTCTATGAGATATAGAGTGATATAAACCATACCAATATATATATGTATGTGCGTATATATGATATATGTAGGGAAGGTATAAACACATGGTACACCTAGGCGTGTACGTAATTGTATAGATACATATACTAATCTTGGAATACAATAAAATATAGGCAACAATATGGCATATGGATTAAAATTACAAGGCATATCAAGATGCCTAAGAGGCCAAAAATTTCGGCCTATACATGGGAAATTCTAGAATTCTCTAGCCAATTTTATTAGCTAAAATAATTACTTAATGTCTACTACATCATTTAGACAAGAAGTTATTATGCAAAGAGATAAATAGAAAATAAAATAGACATGCATTTAAGGAACAAGTTGAGACAACTCATTAAAGAAGGAAGTAGTATGGTTGAGGTCATAAAGACCCCAACCAAAACCGCCCTCCCCTTAATGTCTAGACATGGAGGATTTTAAATCCTACCATGGTTACTTTTCTCTAAACCAAGGTTAATGTAACCATGATTTAATAAAGTAACTTGGGTTAGCACAAAAGTAACTATAGTTTGAATAAAGTAACCAAGGTTATACTAACTTAACCTTGATTAACACTCAAGAAAGCCCTAACCCTCACAAAAATCCCTCCAAAACCGTCCCCCCTCTCCTAAGTCTCTAACATGTTTAAATCAAACCATTCTAGAAACATCTATCTTCTCATCATGCAAGAGCAAAACACTTAGACAATTTCCATTCCCCTCACCAAAGTTTCGCCCCCAACATCTTGAAGGATGGGAGTTTAACTTCAACTTCAAGACTCAAGAAGACATCTAGGTAAGTCTTATTCTAAGTTCCCTTAAGAAAATTCTCATTTTGGTAAAGAATGAAGCTCACATGAACTCTCCTTCTCCATGCCAAAACCGTGGGTTTCATGGTTGAAATAGGTGAAAGCCTTCAACTTTTCTAGGTGGTGTTACATTGAGGTGCTTGAACCTCCATTCCAAGCTCATTTTGGTAAGATGCTCTAGCCTTAAAGATAACCTAGTTCCTCTATTGAATAAAGACTAACCTTTTCATTTCATTTCCTTAAAACCGTATACTTAAGGTGAAGAAGGTGAAGGATTCACATCTCACTTCATAACCAAGCAAAGGCAAGAGCTTTAGCTTGAAGAGGCAAGTATACTTTAACCCCTTACAATATATGTGATTATGTGCATACTTGAATGTCTAGAAGCCTAAGATATGACTTTAGTGAAAATATGCCTAAGTTGTTACCTTTTTCTTATTTTGAATTTGTTGGACTAGGGGACTGTTTTGTTTGGAAGAATGAGAAGCCCATGTGAACGACTTTTGCATGCTAAAAGAGACTTGAATTCGTATAGGGAGCCTTATCATGTATATTGAATGACCATTAACTTGGATTATAGGCTAAAGAACAAAATTAGGAAGGAAAGGATATTTCTATGCATGTTGGCTGAAAACAGAATTCTGGACAGATTTTATGCCAAATTGATGGACTTAGTTAAGGACCTTCTAAGCGTTGGATTGAGCTTATTTTTGGTATGGTCGTAGCTTATTATGTCTAGTTTATTGTGGCGTTGGAATTTCTGGAAAATCCTTTGTGGATTGGCCAGAAATGAATTTTTAGTATCAAGGGGTCAAAACAGCTTCTGGTCGTAGCACCTTAGGGAGAAAAATTATTTAAGTACCTTAAACATCTTGGATTGACCTGAAATTTTTACAGGAGGTACTTAAGACATAGAGCTAAATATACATGTAAAGAAATTGATTTTATCTATTGATCTTGATGGTAAACCATTGAAGGAAAGTCGGTGTAACATTCTGGAAAACAGGACAGATTGACCCTTTGTGCTTGTATGAATTGTATCGTATTTATTTTAACCTGTTTTGGTGAATGGGCATTTGAATATTGTTCACAAAGGAAATAGTAAAGATTTCCAGGTGCTAAGTGAGCCCCATAATGAGTTTATGGATGGAGACAAGGTAAGGAATGGAGTTGAGAGTGCAGCAGAATTTCTGTTGTACCCTTGCTGGGAATTATTTTTTGAGGTATCTACGCTTGTCGAAATCACATGAAATTTGTACAGAATGTAGTTAAGATCATGTGGTGCATGTCCATATTTTTAGTTTCTGGAAAATAGGCTAAAAAGGTTGATTTTAAGGCCGGACAATACAGGACATGCTGCTGGTTCGTTTTCCAGCCCCTGAAGAAAGTTGTTTATGATGTTATAAGTGCATTTTACCATGTTGCATCCCATGCACTTGCATTGACATGCTCATATGTTCCATGCTCATGATTTTATCGAAGTTTTATATAAAGTTTCTGTTTTGAAAGAATTCCATCCCTTCTGGCCAGCTTAACCCGCCACAGATCCGGGGTTAATTGATCTGAAGAATTATAAGAACCGATCCAGGCCCGGTATAATAGGTCTGAAGATGATCACGATTATAAGAACCGATCCAGGCCCGGTATAATAGGTCTGAAGATTATAAGAACCGATCCAGGCCCGGTATAATAGGTCTGAAGAGTGTAAGAACCGAGCCAGGTCCGGTATAATAGACCTGAAGGTGATCATGTTATAAGAACCGAGTCATGCCCGGTATAATAGGCTGACACACTCTCTTGTTTTATGATGAGCATGATTTAAAAGAAAGAAAGAAGTTCAAGTATCTTTATGAGCATGTCTAAATGAAAGAAAGAATGTTTTCCGTTGCATTTGCATCGCATTCACATTTTCATACGCATTACGCATGATACCTTTTCATAGAAGTAAGGTTTGGCTATGGCATGTAGAATCTAACTAAGTGATGACACTTAGATCTTAGCTAAGTATTGATATGACTTTAAGTACGATGCTTCGGAAAGGTAATGGCAGGTATGTTCTAACTTAAGGAATTGGGGTTTGATTCTTGTATGCCGTTTTCTCTTTATTGTACGGTGTTATTGTATACTTGCTGGCGACTCTGTCGCTCACCCATTTATTTTCCCCCCAGAGCCAGGTAATGAAGTCGAGTGGATTGATGATGAGCCAAGGATGCCATACCCGTAGGTTATTGAAATTGCCGTTAAGAGAATGATGATGGAAGCTTTTGATGAGCCTTTGGGACATTTTGGGACTTAGCTATTTCGGATTCTCTTCGGATAATGTTTGTATAATTTCGCGGAGTAGTTTGCTACCTGTTCAGTTTGTATAATTTTGCTATGTATTCGCGATTTGACGCTTTCGGATTAAGGTTCAAATTCTGCCGTATTTTTATCTACCTGTTAAGATCGTGACTTTGTAATCCATGTTTATCCATGGGTTTTGAGTTAAGTATCGACGCTTTGTACTTTTCCGAAAGGGAAGGTACGGCGGGTGCACCGTACGAGGGGTAGCCGAGTACGGGGCGCTACAGGTGGTATCAGAGCCGAGGCTCTAGATTCGGGCAGAACGTAGAAGATAAGTTATGATCTTAGAAAACTAAGAATTGATCTTAGACTTAAGTCATGATCTTAGAAGAAGATAGCCTTAGCTTAGACAACTTAGATTGGGAATAGGGTCCCTTGGTCAACCTGTTAGCCGATATGTCGCGTATTGACTCTTTTTCTGCTTTAAATTCCTTTTCCAAGCATGTCTAAATTTAGTCAGTCATCTCGATCTATATATACATAAATATACCTTTCTGCTCCGTATACAGATGGTTCGGACTCGTGGTAGACCTCGCAGAGATGCTGCCCATGCACCCGAACCAAACCCTCCACAACCTCAAGATCAAGTCCCTCCACCTCCTCCTCAGAATCAGAATCCACCGCCTCCTCCTCCACCGCAGAATGAAAATCCCCCACCAGCTCAAGGAAACCCTCTTCCGCAAGTGCCACTTCTTATTCCGGATTTCCAAGCATTCTGTCAGACCGTAACTCAGATTGGCCAGGGAATGATACAAAGTTGCCCCTCCTCCTCCATATGAACCGATAAGAGATGCGCAGTACTACTTTGAGAAGCTCAAGCGAGCGAATGTGCCGCCTTTTGAAGGCAAGTCTGACCCCGATATGGCTGAAAAATGGCTAGATGAAGTGGAGAACTGTTTTGAACTGAATGGAGCCCCTGACAATATGAAAACCCAAGCTGTAAGGCCTTTCCTCCTTGGTGAGGCGAACCAGTGGTGGAAGGCTAAGCTGCAACCTTTGCCCCGACCTATTCCATGGGAGAGATTCATCCAAGAGTTCAACAAGTTTTATTTTCCTCCGTCAGTGAAGATGCAAAAGAGGCATGATTTTGAAATGTTGAAGCAAGAACCTGGTATGACTGTGTCTGAATATGTGAGCAAGTTTCTGGCTTTGGGTAGATTTTCTCCGGCTACGATGAATGATGAGGAATCTAAGATGGTGAAGTTTGAGAGTGGGCTGAACCCAAGGATTCGCACTTGGTTGGTAAATGTTATCTCTGCTGATTTTGAGGCACTTGTTGACGCATGTTATCGGATCGAGAAGGATATCATTCGTCGCGATGCGACAGTGGCCAGAAAAGAGGAAGGGACACTTCCGGTGATAAAGGAGCAAGGAAAATGACTAGACAGAATTTTCATGGGAGGCAGGTAGGCAGCAGAATCAGAACCAAAGAGAAATCAGAATCGTGGACAGCGCCGTGGGCAGAATCAGAATAATCAAGAAATAATCAAGGAAATCAAGGACAGCAGCAGCAGGCCATTCCCATGTGTCCCCATTGTCAGAAGAATCATTTGGGCGAGTGCTATGTACAAGCTGGTAAGTGCTTTGGTTGCGGCAAGACTGGTCATATGATTAGGGATTGTCCTGATAAGGGAGCTGCTTGTGTTGGATGTGGAAAGACTGGGCATATTCTGAGAGATTGTCGTGAGCGTGGTGGTCAGCAGCAGAGGAACCAACGTCAGCGCCCGAATGCGCGTGTGCATGTGATGACTGATGCTGCAGTTGAGGAAGCTGGAGACGTCGTGGCTGGTATGATTTAAAATTATGCAATACTAAGTTGATAAATATTATATTGCTGCGTAGTTAAAACTCTATATGATTCAGGCGCTACTCTTGTATGTTGTATGCCCGCAAATGTGTTGTTTGATAGTGGCGCCAGCCACTCCTTTATATCTAAGAAATTTGCAAAGGGATTAGACCACAATCCCATCCGGCTTAAATCACCCTATCGA
Organism: Eustoma russellianum; assembly: GCA_036186865.1. Classification (NCBI taxonomy): domain Eukaryota; kingdom Viridiplantae; phylum Streptophyta; class Magnoliopsida; order Gentianales; family Gentianaceae; genus Eustoma; species Eustoma russellianum. The sequence goes on along the minus strand of AP025056.1, from coordinate 20,853,038 downwards.
ATCCAAGCCGCTGGTGATCAAGTGCTTACGTCTCATTATCTGTATAAGAATTGCGCGGTCGAGCTCGATGACCATCGGTTCGCGGCTGATCTGATCCCGATTGCTATGAGTGACTTTGACATTATTCTTGGTATGGACTGGTTGTCTAAGAACCATGCCCATATTGACTGCAATCAGAAGAAAGTCACTTTCAGAGCCCCGGAGCAAGAGGAAGTATCATTTCAAGGAGGTCCCAAGTTGAAGAAGTCAAAGAATATTTTTGTGAATACAGTACGTGCCCGTAGAGCGTTGCGAAAGGGATGTCAAGGCTATCTTGTTTATGCTCTTAGTGTCGAGCAGGCAGCAGTGGACATTTCGCAAGTTCCAGTAGTTCAAGAGTTTCTTGATGTCTTTCCAGAGGAACTACCAGGACTTCCCCCTGATCGAGAGATTTCCTTTGAGATAAATCTCATCCCCGGAGCTGAGCCCATTTCTAAAGCTCCTTACCGCATGGCACCCGCTGAGCTGAAGGAACTAAAAGAGCAATTGCACGAGTTATTGGAAAAGAAGTTGATTCGTCCAAGTGTGTCGCCATGGGGTGCCCCAGTTTTATTTGTAAAGAAGAAATGGAGGTATGCGACTGTGTATTGATTATCGAGAACTCAACAAGATCACCGTAAAGAATAAGTATCCGTTGCCTCGGATCGACGATCTGTTCGACCAGCTTCGGGTCAGTAATTACCAAGTCTTATTTCAATATAATAATCATGAATAATATCTAAAGTATCCTAATGCAGGGAGCTCGGGTGTTTAGCAAAGTGGACCTAAGATCTGGATATTTTCAATTGAAGATAAGAGCTGAGGATATTCCTAAGACAGCATTCAGGACGAGATATGGGCATTATGAATTTCTCGTGATGCCTTTTGGACTGACCAACGCCCCTGCAGCGTTTATGGATCTTATGAATCGGGTGTTTCGGGACCAATTGGATAAGTATGTGGTAGTCTTTATTGACGATATCCTGATTTATTCGCCTGATGAGGAAACTCATACAGCTCATCTGAGGACAATACTTGGTATTCTAAGGAAGCATCAACTCTATGCGAAATTTAGTAAATGTGAGTTTTGGTTGCATAGTGTGTCATTTCTGGGCCATATTATTACTGAAAATGGGATTTCGGTTGATCCCCGAAAGATTGAGGCAATTACTGAGTGGCCGAGACCGACCAATGTCACTGAAGTAAGGAGTTTTCTCGGACTGGCCGGTTACTACCGCAAGTTTGTTGAAGGATTTTCAAGGATAGCTATGCCACTCACTAGATTGACTCAGAAGAAGACAAAATTTGTATGGAATGAGGATTGTGAAAGTAGCTTTTCTGAGCTGAAAGCAAGGTTGACGTCTGCACCAGTTTTGGCTCAACCCATTTCAGGAGAACAGTTTGTGATCTATAGTGATGCTTCCAAGAATGGACTGGGTTGTGTTCTTATGCAGAATGGGCGTGTGATCGCGTATGCGTCTCGCCAGCTTAAGCCGTTTGAGCAGAATTATCCAGTACATGACCTTGAGCTTGCAGCAGTTGTATTTGCTCTAAAGATTTGGCGTCATTATCTATGGAGAGAAGTGTGAGATCTTCACGGATCATAAGAGTTTGAAATACCTCTTCACTCAAAAGGAGCTGAATATGCGCCAAAGGCGATGGCTTGAATTGATCAAGGATTATGACATCTCTATTCAGTACCATCCAGGTAAAGCTAATAAGTTGCCGACGCTTTGAGTCGTAAGACGAGTCACCCCCGTCAACCACCTTTACAGCGTGATATGGAAGAGTTTGGTCTGGAAGAAGTAAATTCGATTTCCGACGTGCTTGCAAAATTAGTAGTGGTTCCTTCTTTGATCGATAGGATTAAGGAGACTCAAGTTAAGGATGATGCATTGATGAAAGTTAAGAGCAAGCTGAAGGAGAAGCCATCTGACGATTTTAAGTCCGTAGTGACGGCAGTTTGTGGTTTAGAGGTCGATTGTGTGTGCCTAATGATGATGCGATAAAGAGTGAAGTGTTTCAGGAATCCCATAATTCACGCTTGTCTATTCACCCAGGAGCAAATAAGATGTATCATGACTTGAAGCAAAAGTTTTGGTGGCCAGGAATGAAGAATCAGATAGCAGAGTTTGTCGAGAAATGTCTTGTATGTCAGAAAGTCAAAGCAGAACATCAGAGGCCAGCTGGATTGTTGCAACCACTTGAGGTGCCTGAGTGGAAGTGGGATCACATCGCTATGGATTTTGTGACCGATTTACCTAAGACAAGAAGTGGATATGACACTATTTGGGTTATTGTGGATCGTCTGACGAAGAGTGCGCATTTCATGGCAATGTCGATTAAAGCACCCATGGAAAAGTTGGCTTCTATGTATGTTGATCAGATTGTATGTTTGCATGGAGTTCCTATGAGCATAGTTTGTGACCGAGACCCCCGCTTCACATCAAGGTTTTGGACGGCATTTCAGAAAGCGATGGGTACGGAAGTTCGCATGAGTTCAGCTTTTCATCCCCAGACTGACGGTCAATCAGAGAGAACAATCCAAACGTTGGAGGACATGTTGCGTGCTTGTGTGTTGGATTTGGAGGTAGCTGGGATAAGAGTTTGAAGTTGGTTGAGTTTTCATACAATAACAGCTACCATAGATCTATTGGAATGGCTCCTTATGAAGCTCTTTATGGAAGAAAATGTCGATCGCCATTGTATTGGGATGAGATTGGAGATAAAATTTTCACAGGACCTGACTTAGTGGAGCAAACCAAGGAAAAGGTTATGATTGCAAGACAAAGATTGAAGGCTGCTCAGGATAGAAGCAAGGCGTGGGCCGACGTGAGGCGTCGACCACTTGAGTTTCAAGTAGGAGATAAAGTATTCTTGAAGGTATCTCCATCGAAAGGAGTAAAGCGGTTCGGAATTAAAGGGAAACTTAGTCCTAGATTCATTGGACCATTTGAGATCTTGGAAAGAATTGGAGAAGTTGCTTACAGACTTGCACTACCAGCCATCGTTGTCTCAATTACACAATGTGTTTCATATATCTCAATTGCGTAAGTATGTGCATGACTCGAGCCATATTATGGATGAGCAACCTTTGAGGATTGAAGCTGATATATCATATGTTGAAGAACCCGAAAGGATAATTGATAGGGAAGTGAAAGCATTGAGGAATAAGTCTATTCCTATGGTCAAGGTGAAATGGAAGAACCATTCAGTTGATGAGGCCACTTGGGAGTTAGAGGGAGACATGAAGCGAAAGTACCCATATCTCTTTGACAATTCATAAGTTTCGAGGACGAAACTTTATTGAAGGAGGGAAGGATGTTGTACCCCAACAATTAGGTACGTAAAAACTATGAATATGAGATGGAATGAAAGCGACAATTTCTTTTAGAGCGTGTTACTTAAATCCACGTAACTCTTTTTACTTAAATACTCTTGAGATAGTCTATAGATATAGAGTGATATAAACCATACCAATATATATATGTATGTGCGTATATATGATATATGTAGGGAAGGTATAAACACATGGTACACCTAGGCGTGTACGTAATTGTATAGATACATATACTAATCTTGGAATACAATAAAATATAGGCAACAATATGGCATATGGATTAAAATTACAAGGAATATCAAGATGCCTAAGAGGCCCAAAATTTCGGCCTATACATGGGAAATTCTAGAATTCTCTAGCCAATTTTATTAGCTAAAATAATTACTTAATGTCTACTACATCATTTAGACAAGAAGTTATTATGCAAAGAATAAATAGAAAATAAAATAGACATGCATTTAAGGAACAAGTTGAGACAACTCATTAAAGAAGGAAGTAGTATGGTTGAGGTCATAAAGACCCCAACCAAAACCGCCCTCCCCTTAATGTCTAGACATGGAGGATTTTAAATCCTACCATGGTTACTTTTCTCTAAACCAAGGTTAATGTAACCATGATTTAATAAAGTAACTTGGGTTAGCACAAAAGTAACTATAGTTTGAATAAAGTAACCAAGGTTATACTAACTTAACCTTGATTAACACTCAAGAAAGCCCTAACCCTCACAAAAATCCCTCCAAAACCGTCCCCCCTCTCCTAAGTCTCTAACATGTTTAAATCAAACCATTCTAGAAACATCTATCTTCTCATCATGCAAGAGCAAAACACTTAGACAATTTCCATTCCCCTCACCAAAGTTTCGCCCCCAACATCTTGAAGGATGGGAGTTTAACTTCAACTTCAAGACTCAAGAAGACATCTAGGTAAGTCTTATTCTAAGTTCCCTTAAGAAAATTCTCATTTTGGTAAAGAATGAAGCTCACATGAACTCTCCTTCTCCATGCCAAAACCGTGGGTTTCATGGTTGAAATAGGTGAAAGCCTTCAACTTTTCTAGGTGGTGTTACATTGAGGTGCTTGAACCTCCATTCCAAGCTCATTTTGGTAAGATGCTCTAGCCTTAAAGATAACCTAGTTCCTCTATTGAATAAAGACTAACCTTTTCATTTCATTTCCTTAAAACCGTATGCTTAAGGTGAAGAAGGTGAAGGATTCATCATCTCACTTCATAACCAAGCAAAGGCAAGAGCTTTAGCTTGAAGAGGCAAGTATACTTTAACCCCTTACAATATATGTGATTATGTGCATACTTGAATGTCTAGAAGCCTAAGATATGACTTTAGTGAAAATATGCCTAAGTTGTTACCTTTTTCTTATATTTTGAATTGTTGGACTAGGGGACTGTTTTGTTTGGAAGAATGAGAAGCCCATGTGAACGACTTTTGCATGCTAAAAGAGACTTGAATTAGTATAGGGAAGCCTTATCATGTATATTGAATGACCATTAACTTGGATTATAGGCTAAAGAACAAAATTAGGAAGGAAAGGATATTTCTATGCATGTTGGCTGAAACAGAATTCTGGACAGATTTTATGCCAAATTGATAGAACTAGTAAGGACATTCTAAGCGTTGGATGAGTTATTTTGGTATGGTCATAGCTTATTATGTCTAGTTATTGTGGCGTTGGAATTTCTGGAAAATCCTTTGTGGATTGGCCAGAAATGAATTTTTAGTATCAAGGGGTCAAAACAGCTTCTGGTCGTAGCACTTAGGGAGAAAAATTATTTAAGTACCTTAACATCTGGGATTGACCTGAAATTTTTACAGGAGGTACTTAGACATAGAGCTAAATATACATGTAAAGAAATTGATTTTATCTATTGATCTTGATGTAACCATTAAAGGAAAGTCGGTGTAACATTCTGGAAAACAGGACAGATTGACCCTTTGTGCTTGTATGAATTGTATCGTATTTATTTAAACCTGTTTTGGTGAATGGGGCATTGAATATTGTTCACAAAGGAAATAGTAAAGATTTCCAGGTGCTAAGTGAGCCCCATAATGAGTTTATGGATGGAGACAAGGGTAAGGAATGGAGTGAGAGTGCAGCAGAATTTCTGTTGTACCCTTGCTGGGAATTATTTTATTGAGGTATCTACGCTTGTCGAAATCACATGAAATTTGTACAGATGTAGTTAAGATCATGTGGTGCATGTCCATATTTTTAGTTTCTGGAAAATAGGCTAAAAAGGTTGATTTTAAGGCCGAACAATACAGGACATGCTGCTGGTTCGTTTTCCAGCCCCTGAAGAAAGTTGTTTATGATGTTATAAGTGCATTTTACCATGTTGCATCCCATGCACTTGCATTGACATGCTCATATGTTCCATGCTCATGATTTATCGAAGTTTTATATAAAGTTTCTGTTTTGAAAGAATTCCATCCCTTCTGGCAGCTTAACCCGCCACAGATCCGGGGTTAATTGATCTGAAGAATTATAAGAACCGATCCAGGCCCGGTATAATAGGTCTGAAGATGATCACGATTATAAGAACCGATCCAGGCCCGGTATAATAGGTCTGAAGATTATAAGAACCGATCCAGGCCCGGTATAATAGGTCTGAAGAGTGTAAGAACCGAGCCAGGTCCGGTATAATAGACCTGAAGGTGATCATGTTATAAGAACCGAGTCATGCCCGGTATAATAGGATGACACACTCTCTTGTTTATGATGAGCATGATTTAAAGAAAGAAAGAAGGGTTCAAGTATCTTTATGAGCATGTCTAAATGAAAGAAAGAATGTTTTCCGTTGCATTTGCATCGCATTCACATTTTCATACGCATTACGCATGATACCTTTTCATAGAAGTAAGGTTTGGCTATGGCATGTAGAATCTAACTAAGTGATGACACTTAGATCTTAGCTAAGTATTGATATGACTTTAAGTACGATGCTTCGGAAAGGTAATGGCAGGTATGTTCTAACTTAAGGAATTGGGGTTTGATTCTTGTATGCCGTTTTCTCTTTATTGTACGGTGTTATTGTATACTTGCTGGCGACTCTGTCGCTCACCCATTTATTTTCCCCCCAGAGCCAGGTAATGAAGTCGAGTGGATTGATGATGAGCCAAGGATGCCATACCCGTAGGTTATTGAAATTGCCGTTAAGAGAATGATGATGGAAGCTTTTGATGAGCCTTTGGGACATTTTAGGACTTAGCTATTTCGGATTCTCTTCGGATAATGTTTGTATAATTTCACGGAGTAGTTTGCTACCTGTTCAGTTTGTATAATTTTGCTATGTATTCGCGATTTGACGCTTTCGGATTAAGGTTCAAATTCCTGCCGTATTTTTATCTACCTGTTAAGATCGTGACTTTGTAATCCATGTTTATCCATGGGTTTTGCGAGTTAAGTATCGACGCTTTGTACTTTTCCGAAAGGGAAGGTACGGCGGGTGCACCGTACGAGGGGTAGCCGAGTACGGGGCGCTACAGATAGTATGAGTGCTATTAACTTGTCTAAGAACTCCGTTTTACATTCTAAAGCAAAACATATAGAAGTACGATAACACTTTCTTTGTGATCATGTAAATAATGGTGATATTATTATAGAACATGTCCGTACTGAAGTACAAGTAGTCGTCATATTCACCAAAGCACTTAATCAAGCCACATATGAAAATGTACGTTCGAAATTAGGCATGATTTCTGTTGATATGCTATAAACTGCTTTTTATTTCCATTCTTGCTTATACGTTTGATGACATTACAAAATAAAGGGGGAGAGAAAAGCATGATTTAAGGGGTAGAGAAGCATGACTTAAGGGGGAGCACGATATTATAAAATTCAAATTTTAAATTTGTGCATAATTGTAGGGGGAGCGATCACATTTAAATCATGGATAAATGTTATTTTGACAATTATCAAAAGCGGATATTGTTGAGAAATCGGGGTTTGAGTGATTTGAAAATGCATGATTTAAATGTTATGTGGTTACGAAATGCATGAAATAAGTGTTACTTGATATATGTATGTGATAAAAAAGATTTACATATTTATACATAGTGTTGTCGTACTAAAAGCATTAAAGCTTACATCATATGGGAAACATTTGCTGTCTTTATACTATTTTCAGGTGTCATGATTAATGAACTAAACTAGTTCATTAAGTGAAGTGCTTAAGTTAATGAACTAACTAGTTCATTAAGTGAAGACATATTTGGAGAGGGCTATATGGCAACAAACTTTAAATGAAAAGTCTCCTCATCTCCAACTCACACGCCACAGACTTGTATATATATCATACACAAATTTTTTAAAGACACACTATATACTTATGTCCCAACGTACCACCGACACGTCATACACATCATAACTGTACGTCGACGTCACACCATTATATACACCTCATATTTATGAGTATATACAGGTCTTATATCATATATTACAAGTCATAGTGCTATCAAAATTATAACATGTCACAAGGTCATAAACAGAAAATTGTCGTATCGGGTGACTACCGAAACTTCACCGACATGTCACGTACTTACCATATAAAGATGTTCAACCTATATATATATCAAAAAATTTGCAAACGATTCGTTGCTCCACAAGTCATATTCAGCCCCAAAGTCATACCAAGTTTACACACATCAATCACCCACAATTTAGCCTTAATTTGTGGAAAATTCAAACTCATTTTTTAAGGCACATGGCATTTTTTGAACATCAGATATAGGAGCTGAAAATAAACTTTATTTTATGTAGATTATTTCTGACAAAATATATATTACATGTCTAAGAAGTTTGAGTTTAATCGGAGAAAAATCGCGTAATCGACAAAAGTCGAAAATTTGGTTTTCTACACTTAGGCATACATGAAAACATTTTTTTGCCTTGATATCGCATATATCTAGACACTTTTTACATATTCAAGACATATTAGAGTGTTCTAGAAAAATCAAATTAGGGGTGATTGCAATTCGCCATGTATGTGAAGATTATGCATTATTTGACAAAGTTTACATAAAAGGAATTCAACACATGTGCGGCTGAATATGACATGCCTATTACGACTTGTTAGAGCCTAGGTGGAGTTTATTTGGTACTCTAATTGATGGAGGTTATGCCACACATGATTGGTGACATTGAAGAGGACAACACACAAGGAAACAATTCAAAATAAAACACATGCTAAAATTTCAGCACATGTGTTGGAGCTGGGCGATTTTCCCCCTCTTTGTCTTCAATTTTATTCCAAAATTTAAGCGGAATCATATCATGATTATTTGAAAGTTAACCACCTTGATTTTAAGCACATGTTTCAGATTTTTAAGAAGAATTTCCAGCTCATTTAAGGAGTGCCAAGGTGGATTAAAGATAACCTATTAAGAAGTGACAACTAGGCAAAGACAAGTCATTCGTCCAATCGTGTTGCACCAAGTAAGCAAGTTTGTGTCATCATTTATACAAAGTAATCTTTCAAGGGTATTCAAGACAATTTTCAAGGAAGACTCTAACCCTAGGGGGCGGCCAACACACTATAAAAAGGAGCAAGATGGTGTAAGACAAGGCTAAGAAAGTGCATTTTCTTACAAGTGCAAAGCAAGACTACCCTCTTCTTCTCCCATTCTTTTCTCTTGCTCTTAGCCTTAAGCCTACCATACATATCTTCCATATACTATATAGGATTTATGTAAATCACCCATATACGTTCATCTCGTGTAAAAGGTTGATCAAGGTGTGATCAAGACTTTATTCGATCGGTGGTGGTGTTTGTGTTGTTGTGTTTGTTTGTTTGATTGTAAAAGGATGGAGTTGGTGTTTAACTACAGTCACCCTTGTGTCAAGGTTTTTGAGAAAAAGTGTTTTGAATGATTTACAAATGCATGATTTAAATGCTACGAGTTTACGAAATGCATAAATAAATTATTAGTTGACATGTTTATGTGATATACATGTTTCATATGCTTATATATATTGTTGCCATACTAACAATCCATGAAGCGTTAAAGCTTACATCATATGACAAATATTTGTTGTCTTTGTACTATTTTCAGGTGCCAAAATTAATGAACTAAACTAGTCTATTAAGTGGAGTGCTTAAGTTAATGAACTAACTAGTTCGTTAAATGAAGACATATTTGGAGAAAGTTTGATGGCAACAAATTTGAAAATGGAAAGTCTTCTCCCCATATTCCTCTACACGCCATATACATATTAAATATATACATCCATATTTTTTTTAAAAAAAGGGCATAATACACATATATTCCGACATACCACTGACACATTACGAATATTAAAAATGTACGTCGATATCACACCCACTATATACACCTCATATTTATGAGTATATGTAGGTCTTATATCATATCATATAAGTCATGGTGACGTCAAAATTATAACGACATGTTACAAGGTCATAAACGAAAAATTATTGTATCGGGTGACTACCGAAACTTCACTAACATGTCACATACTCGCCATATAAAGATGGCAAGCCCATATACTTCAAAAATGGCCAACACTTTCGTGAGTCACATGTTACAAAAGCCACTAAGTCATTCCATGATGGCACACACAAATCACCCACAATTTAGGCTAGATTTGTGGAGAATTCAAATTCAATCTTCTCTACTACACATGGGCGTTTTTACCTCAGCAATTTGAGCTAGATATACACTTTATTTTATGTATATTATGTGTGACATAATATATATTACATATGCAAGAAGTTTGAATTTAATCGGAGAAAAATCGCGTAATTGATGAAAGTCGAAAATTCGGTTTTCTACGAACATACAACATGGAACGTTTTTTGGCACATGTGTAACATGCATCTAGATAATTTTTAGACATTCAAGACATATTAAAGTGTTCTAAAAAATTCAAAATAGGGTTGATTATTATTTACCATATATGTGTAAATATTGTGCATTATTTGACAAAACTTACTAAAATAAAATTTCAGCACATGTGCAGCTCTATACACACGCCTACTACATCTTGTTGGAGCCAAGGTGGAGATTATTTGGCATTTCAATTGGTGGAGGACATGCCACATAATATTGGTGACATTAAAGATGGCACCACATAAGGAAAGATTTTAAAATACAACACATGCTGAAAATTCAGCACATGTTGCAATAGTGGGCGATTTCTACACCCTTAATAGCCTCAATTTGTTTCCAAAAATTCAAGGGATTAGATGTGATGTTATCGTAATTGTTTGAATTGATTTTAAGCACATGTTTTGAGAGTTTTTTTTGTAGACTTTACAGCTCAATAAAGGGTGCCAAGGTGGACCAATCAACAAGTGACAAGTAAGCAAGATCAAGTCATCCTTCCAATCATACTACGCCAAGTAAGCAAGATTGTGTCATCTTCTACACAAGGCAATCTTCCAAGGATATCAAAGACAATTCTCAAGAAGGGAGAAAACCTAAAGGGGGCGGCCAAATGTGAATAAAAGGGAGAAGTTAGTGCAAAATAAGAACTGTGACAAGAACCGTGATAAGGATTGGAACAAAAATAGACCCATCTCAGAACCTAAACAAAGGAACTCAAGAAGAGCTCTCAAGGCCTCCACTTGGAGTGATTCATCTGACTCTGAGACTGATGATACCGAAGAAGAGGCGACACAAGTATCTTCTGATTCTGATTCTAATTCCAAACCTTCTTATGATGCTTTGTTTAGTTAATATCTTGAACTGCATAAATTCACAAAGACTCTTGTAAAAGAAAAGAAACGGTTAATTGAAGACAAGAAGTTGTTAGAATCATCTAACACGAACCTTGTTTCTCAATTAAACGATTCAAAAGGATAGTCGTCTTGCACAATTAATGCAATGAAATCAGAGGTCTCATCATTAACAGCAAAAAATAATGAAATGAAATCCAAGATTTCAAATTTGAAATCAAGAAATGCGGATTTAGAAAGAATGGTAAAATAGTTTGGTACGGGTAAAAACATGCTAGATCGTATCATCTCCTCACAAAAGCATGAAAGCAACAAAACCGTATAGGATACATTGAGAAGAACAAAACACAAAATAAACCAACCAAATTCATTCTATCTTCATCTAAGAAAACACATGCATTCAAGACAAATATAGCACCGAAAAGGACACCTAGATCACCCCTTACTTCATCTCATCGTGCTTCTTCTTCATATTATACAAGATATAATTATGTGCCGTATAAACATGAAAAGAAACCATTGATGCATACACTACATTCATTCAACATAAATGCATCTGGATCACGCACCATGCATACTAACACAAAGGCATATCAAAAATGAAAATCATACCAGGTGCATGATGGGATTCTCGGCCAAAGGCCAAACGCATTCCCACCTGACGTCTATTATATTGCTTCTATAATCTCACCATTTGTAAGACCGAGAAAGGTCACCCAAGTTTGGGTACCAAAAGGTACTCTTAAAATGGGGTGAAGAACTAACTCGTAAAGACCCAAAATAAAAGGGCACCTAAATCGTTGTTACACATTGCTGGGAACACATACATATAAAGGTGCATCAATTAAATGGTTCCTTAATAGTAGTTGCTCGAGGCAAACGAGGGTGACCCAAGCCTGTTTTCAAAGTTGAAGAAGGTTACAAAAGATGGATCGGTGACCTTTGGAGACAACGACGAAGGAAGAATCATTAGAAAAGGCACAATCGAAAACCCAAACAATCCTCAAATCTCCAACGTCTTTTTGGTAAGTAATCTATCCTACAATTTGCTTAGCATCTCACAGTTTCTTGACGACGGTTTTGATGTGTGTTTCACTCACCCATATTGCAGTATAGTAAATAAAAACAGAGAAACGGTGTTAATAGGAAAAAGAGAAGGAAATATTTTTACACTTTCTATGGATGACATGTTAGACGCTAAAGTAAAATGTTTTATGTCAAATGAACCTAACATGTATTTGTGGCATATTTGGTTAGGACACATTGGCATCTCAACCCTTGAAAAACTTCAACAAAGAATCTAGTACAAGGATTGCCTAAACTTGATTTAGACAACTTTAAGTTGTGTGAATCTTGCATTAAAGGCAAACAAACACGCGAGTCACTTAAATCTAAAAATGAAATTAGCACATCTACAGTCTTAGAATTATTACACATTGACTTGTTTGGTCTTACTTGTACTAGGAGTCTTGGTGGGCGACATTATGCATGTGTCATCATTGATGATTTTTCTCGCTATGCATGGACTTTATTTCTAGCGAATAAAGATGATAGTGATGTTGAGATTGCTAAATTAATAAAACAACTTGAAAATGAGTATGGTTTGAATGTGAAAAAGATTAGGAGCGATAGAGGCGGCGAATTTAAAAATAAGGACATGATTGAATTTTACAGAGAAAAAGGTATTAAACACGAGTTTTTGCCACCAAGAACACCATAGTTAAACGGAGTAGTAGAAAGAAACAATAGGACACTACAAGAAATTGCAAGAACCATGCTATGTGAAAATAAGTTGCCTAGATTTTTGTGGGCGGAAGCCGTAAACTGTACATGCTATATATTTAACCGCTTATCGATTAGAAAGAAAATAAATAAAACTCCTTATGAAATTATGAATGATCGTATGCCTAAAATTGATTACTTTCGTGCGTTTGGTTGTAAATGCTTTGTTTTGAATACAAAAGATACTCTTGATAAATTTGAGTCTAAATCCATTGAATGCATCTTTGTTGGATATTCTGTGAATTATAAGGCATATAGATGTTTTGATCCTATCACTAGAAAAATTTTAGAATCTATTCATGTGAAATTTAATGAATTCAGTGAATATGAAATAAATTGTGGCGCCCCGCACCCCAGCCTAGCCGAATACAGTGCGCCCGCCATACTTCACTACGGAGAGTATCAGGCATCGGTTCATATCATATCGGCATCCATAATGAAATATATGGACTTTCCCGCTTACACATCATCAAGTAAGCAAAATAGAGGCAGAATAAAAACTTTTAAAAGGAAAACATGCCGAATATTCCAAAACATTGTCTACATCAATGTCCACCAAAATAAAAGAGATGTCCAACCCCAAATCCCACCATAAGTTCATCAATCATAAGTCATCATACTAAGTCTTGCAGCTATCCTCTTTCGCACGCTCATGGATAGGGGATCCTAGGCTCATCCTCGATCCATTCGACCCTATTTCCTGCAGGCACTGGGAGGAAAAATAATAGGGTGAGTGACAATGTCACCAGCAAGTAAACCATAAATAATCATGAATTAAATGGAAAGTACACACCAGAACAAAAACCCCAAAAAGTTTGGATTTGCCACATACCTGACTTTCAGTTCATCATTCGTAAGGACATAGGACCATAACTTTAGAGATAAGAAATCTTATTAGATCCTAACTTCAGAAATATCCAAACATATCATTATAGCCTAAGTGATAGTACATCAATTATTCAATTCGCCATACAAAATGTCGTATGTATGCGTATGCATATGCGATGCGTCATGATAAAAATGAGGACAAGTCTTTCATTCTTTCTTTCAAACATCATCGTAAATAAAACGAGAGAAATGAGTATTCAGATCTATTATATCCAGATCTGAGGCAGTCATAACATCCTCTTTAGATCTATTATGTCCGGATCTGAAAACGGTCATGCTATCCATCATCGTCATCAGGTCTATTCTCTCCGGGCCTGTACGGTCATAAATCATCATTATCAGGTCTATTCTCTCCGGGCCTGAACGGTCATAATCATCATAACCAGGTCTATTCTCTCCGGGCCTGTATAGTCATAATCATCGACAGTTCAATTAACCCCGGATCTGGAGCGGGTTATGCTGGCCAGAATTAAATGGTACCAATGGAAATCGTTCTTTTCAAAACTAAAATCTTTTCTTTGAAAGCGCTTTTTCATCGTTCTTTGTCATAAAATCGGTATCATAAATCATGCAAAGGATGATGATGTAATGCATGACGTGCAACATGGAACTCATGGCTAAATGCAACACATAATACTCGTCATGCCTTATTTCATAAGCTGGAAAATTTCCAGAAATTTACGTTCTGTTCATGCGGCCTCAAACCTCATAATTTCGGCCCATTTTCATGATCTCATGACATACGTGAGCATAATGGAGTCTTATTTACATGGCGTAAAAATTTCGTAAAGTTTCAGGACTTATAGAACACTCAAATCATTAAATCACCAGAACAGGGCACGGCTGGATTCAGCTGCGCAGTGCCCAGCTTTTACCTTGCTTTAAAGCCCAAAAACTTATTTATTTTGGGCCAATACCCGGAAACCATAATGGACATACCAAGAAGTGATATTCATAAGCCCAATAACATATATGAGCCCAAATTCGAAATAATAAGGCCTCACAACATCATGCCATAATTTTGTTCTGTTTCCAGTTTTGCACCGTTAACTTCAACTCATTTATTAAACCTTAAAATGGTGATTCCAGGCTGATTTATTTACATGGACATGTTCCACTTATGTCTTAAGTGATTTCCATAAAAATTTCACAGCAATCCGATGGGTCTAAGGGGGTCATCTAATTATTTTTCAAAAAAAAGGTACGTGCAGAATCTGAAATGACCAGCCTTCACTAACAATTTTATAATAAATAAACCACAAATCCTTTTCCCAAAATTCCAACTCACAAATTTAATAAACACATAAGGCTAGCATCCTACCAAAAATTAGCATATTTGCACGTTTCTAAGGTTCATTTTCAAGTCTTAAAATACGTCACATGAATCTGACATGTCCCAGTAATTTTTCCTGTTTGTCACTTTTCTTGCTAAATGTGTACCAACTACACTTTATCCTTCTAAAATAGCTTACTAATCCTCAAATACACTTTGTAACATAAACATTACAGGTTCTAATAAATTCTTAAAGCTACATACAACCACTTCAATAACGGTTTTGAAGATAACACATAGCACAATTTGACATTGCACATTTTGTACATCATAAAGTCTACTTTGGCATAATTTACTTAGGCACTACCTAACCCCCCCAAACAGCCTGTTCTTATACATGAAAAGGGGCTACATTTCATTTTCCTAATGAACATAGCACCTCTAAGCAATGGAACATTCAAACATACAATTTCCATATATCTTTCGCCTCCCAACACATATTCTTTCATTTGAAACATTGTTCAACCACATCTCCTTCATCCACCGTCCCATTTTCATGGTGAGAAGGAGAAACTTTAACCCATTTATCATAGATATGCAACATCTTCATATTCAAAGGACGCAAAGAACTTATCTTTGGGGGATTTTCACACATGCAAGTCCTCTAGCTTAAGAATCCGAAACTTTCAAGCTTCAAGCTTAATATTTTCCATCTAAGATTAAATCTTAGTAATAGCTAGACATTCAAGCATATACTTTCACACATAAGTCAAGAGTATTTGTAGTGTACTTGCCTTCTTGGATCTTAGATCTTGCTTGAAACTTGTTGAAACAAGAAATGCTTCTTTCCACCCCTTCCTATCAAACACGGTTTTAGGGGTAGGAATATTTGTTAGCCACTATTTAAATACACAATACATCTTAGTTTGAGGCTAGATGGTCTTACCAGCTTGAATCTTGAATGGAGGTTGAGATGATTCTAACCCACCAAGAAGCTAATCTCTCTTAGCACTTCGAAAATCTTCACCTAGTGACCTCTTGAAGGTCACGGTTTCCACAAGAAAGGAGGATATCTTGTAAGATTCACTATGTAAGATATAGAATTCTCTCAAGGAGTTTAGAATGTACTCACCTAGACCAAACTTGAACTCGGATGAGTCTTAAATCTTCTTGGCTCAAGGTGGCCATGTGCCTTGAGGAAAAGAGAGGGAAAGAATCTTGCTATTTGGTAATTCCTTGGATAGTTAGTAGGGTAAAGATGGATTAAGAGTCTCTTTATTAAAAGAAGAAGGAGGAAGCCTCTTGGTTAGGAGGAGTGGCCGGCGGCTTCATTATGAGGGAAGTGGAACATCATAATGGAGCTCACTTAAAGCTTAACCATTGATTACTTTTTAGGGTTCATGAAGAGTCTTAAAGCCATTATTAGCTCAAAAGACCTCATGGTCGAAATTATAAGTGTGTGCACTTATACATATATGAATTCAATTCTATTGCATTTTATCCACTAACATAGCTTACTCATTTTCATATCTTAATTTAAATACTATACATATATACGTTCTTAAAGTGTATTTTCAAACTATTATCCTTTAAATACATTCTTCATGAAACTAAGGTCCTTTATGCCACTATCACACTATAGGCCGATATATACATATTTCCAATACTACGCATATATGTATAAAAATATCATGGAAACATACTTTTCACAAAATTTAAAGTCATTTAGACCAAAAGTAATTAAAGTTAGTGATGAAGTCTTCTTGGCTCACCCAAGGAAATAGCCGGTGGTTAGAGGTGTAATCCCAAGCTCATTTACTACTTAATTGCTTTATTCCTTCTCATTCCTTAAGTTACTTTTTAGAAAGTTACTATGGTGGCTTAAGGAGTTACCATGGATTCCCACCGACGGTGGTTAAACATGCTCCAACATGTTTTAGTTGCTTTTTGAGGGCATTTAATGATAACTTACTAATTGCTAGGGAAGAGTTAAATGGTAAGGTTGGTCCCATAATTTCCTCTATTTCCTTGTAACCCACGGTCCATCCTTAAAATAGTATCATATCATGGCTACTACATGCATAAACTACTTTGTAATATTTGCTTTAGTAGGCATTTAAAGTGAGTAGTTGAGAACTTTTAGCAAAAGTAGTCTCATGTCCCCTCATTATACCACTTAACCGGCGGTTAGGGTCTTAGGGTGTAACTTTTAGTTATTATTTAGTAGCTCCTTTTTACTCTTTGGTTGATTTAAGGTAAAAAGATCACCAAAGTTTTAGTTGAGGTGTTAATGGTAGAGGTTATCCCATCTATCTCTTATTGCTTGCATCCAACGGTTCCTATAGCAGAAAGGGAAAAAATTCTTCAATCTTGGATCAACTTCTTAAATTACTACTTGTATGAGACCCTTTTTGTTATGCCCCGCACCCTCTGTAGGATAATTAAAAGTCAAAGAAGGAATTAAAGGAGATTAATGACAGTCAACGGTAATAATTAGGAATTAAGTATGAGGATTAATTAGAAATTAATGAGAGGATTAAATATTAGAATTAATTTATATTTAATTTTGGAATTAAATAATAAAGGTTTATCCTTTAAGATAAATAAGATAACAGATATAATTTAGAAACTCCAAATCTTACCCTTTCCCATATTAAACTGACAGCGTCAGTTTCTTCTCCCCATTACGCAGAGAAAACCGACGCATTCCCCTCCTCCTAGGCGATTTCACCCCTCCCATCAACCCTAGATCAAGAACTCTCAAGGAATTGCAATCCTTCCCTCTCTCGTTCTTCAAATCTCGTACGAGTAATCAAAGGCAATTAATCTACTTATAAGTTCCTACGATTTGTGAAAGAAAAATGGCCTATTTTGTTATCAAATCAGATCACCATGCAGTAGTTTCTTTATGTGAATCTATGTGTGCGCTTTATGTGTTTTGGTTTCGAGATTTGGCCACGGTATATGAAAATCATTCGTTGTTGTTGTGGATTATCTGAAATACTGCGAATCCATACCCCTTGAATCCCTTCTTGTTGTGATTTCTTTGTTGCGTGGGGTTTGAGGGAAAAAGATGAGATTTTTGGATTGGTAAAGTCGGAGTAATTGCGTACTAGGCTTGGATCATTGTTTGGTATGTGCATAGCGTTTGAATCTGCAGTTTAAGCATGTGACTATAGCAGGGTTTTAGGCTTGGATGGAATGGGATACGTTTGGAACCAATTGGAGTGGTGGTTCAGCAGAAGTTCGCAGATGAAATCCTGGAGGAACACTGACATCGATCGATCGATGTCAGAGATCGATGTCCACTGACGGACATCGATCGATCGATGTATAGGAAAGTTGAGAGATCGATGTCCACTGACAGACATCGATCGATCGAAGTGGGGTGAAGTTGAGAGATCGATGTCCACTGACAGACATCGATCGATCGATGTAGGTGAGGGTTGAGAGATCGATGTCCACTAACGGACATCGATCGATCGATGTATAAGAGGCTGAGAGATCGATGTTCTCTGATGGACATCGATCGATCGATGTGAGGGTATTATGTCACATCGATCGATCGATGTGAGGGGATGATGTCCATATTTTTGTGGGAAAATAGAGGAAGAAAGAGGAAAGCTCGGGAAGTCTTTGGGTGACCTTAGAGACTTCTTAGAACCTGATTAAAGGTAGTCTAAGTCTTGGGAACATGACTTAGGATGGTGAATCAAATTGGTGATTTCAAAGGGTATTCGAATCGGGTTTCAACGAGGATGACCTAGGAGGGTTAGGAAATGAACGTACGAGATGTTATAGAGTTCAACGAAAGAAAGATAGGAGTACTCGCATTGGTGTGTCAAATTTAGTATCAAAGTTAAGTGTTGACGATATAGTTGAAGCCTAAGCTTTGATGTGAGAGTTAGGGAGATCTTGTGTGTTTCTTGTACTTGCGCATGTGAACATGAGTTGCATATGTGAACGAGAAATGTGATTGAGACGAGGAGTCTTGCATCATGGCACTTGCATTGCATATTGTTTTGAAAAAGAGATGTGCTTCGGTACATATTTGCGAAGGTGACCTGTAATGTTAATCGGGATGGAAATTTAAGCCGAGGTGCATTACAGGGCACAAAAGGCTGTAACGTAAACCGGGATGGAAATATAAGCCAGGGCACGTTACAGAGTATAAAGTCCTCTACAATGTTAATCGGTATGGAAATATAAGCCGAGGTGCATTGCAGAGTTTTACGAGATCTGTGATGTTAATCGGGATGGAAATATAAGCCGAGGTGCATCACAGAGCATAACAAGGCCTGTAACGTAAACCGAGGTGGAAATATAAGCCGGGGCATGTTACAGGATAACGAGTTACGGGACCAGACATTGTGACATGCATTGCACTGTTTTGAAAAGAAATGGCTCATGCATTTGTGATTGTGTAGGGTAGTGCATATTTGACATGCATCACGAGAGTCGTTGTGGTCTAGATGTGCGTGGTATTTGATTGCCATTTATTTGTTAATTTCGTTCGAATGGATATACTTGCTCTATTACGTGTTTCGTTTATATATTTGGAAGTTTTACAAGACATGTGCCCCACAATTCCCTTGAATTACATATTACTCATGTCTTGCCATGTGTTGATCCCGTATGTCTTATAAGAGGGTTACTTGCTAGCGTTTTTCGCTAAGGGTACTGCCTTTGTCATTGCAGGTGAGCCTAGCTACGATATGATTTTCATAGAGGACGACGGCGAGTGGGCAGAATGGGATGCCTTGACTTTGTGGAGAGAATTGATTAGCTAGATTCTGTTATTTCTGATGCATTTGAGGTTTTAAATGGCCGCGACCATATACAGTTGTTGATATTCACTTTGTCTTTTGACGTACTGCATTGATGGTTTAGATTTACGAGATATGTTTCCGCACTTATTTCTCTTGCGTCACTGATGATGTGTATTCGAGAGATGAGACGTCTTGTAGTCTTCTCAGTAAGCTACGATGGGTGTATCGGTTCGGATTCCGCTGTCTGGGTCGGGGCGCTACAGGTGGTATCAGAGCCTAGGCTTCAGACCTACCTCGGAGACCTAGGTTATGACATGTAGAGTCTTAAGCTATGATCTTGACTCTAAGTTGATCTTTAAGTCTAAGTATGCAATCCTGGATTTAAGTTTGATTGGGATGGGTGTGTGTACGAGCGCGATTAAGAGTAATCAATAAATGTAGTTATTTTAACGAATGAATTCCGCCTTGTACAACATTATGGACCCCAAGCATTTATTTTTGGAACTGCTCGATACTAATAAGCGTGATCTTGCAGAAAATGCCTCCTAGACGTGACAATCAAGGAAACGGTGGCAATGGGAACAACAATAACCCTCCACCACCTCCCCAGCAAGGCATCAGATATTATATTGGGGAGATGTGAAAGATGCATGCCCCAACCATTGAAGGGACCACTGATCCAGAGGTGGCTGGATTTTGGATGGATGAGATTGAGAAATGCTTCAGGCTGGTGCAAGTGCTTGAAGAACTCAAGGTGGATGTGGCCACCCCGTTGCTGATCGGCAGAGCTAATGCCTGGTGGAACGGCATTCTGCCCAAGATGACCCCTCCTATCCAGTGGAGCCAGTTCGTGCAGGCCTACAAAGATTATTATGTGCCTGAGACTGCCGTTTTGGAGAAGATGAGGCAGTTTGACAAGTTTGAACAAGGGAGGATGACGGTTTCCGATTACGCTGACAGGTTCCATGCCTTGGGCAAATTCACACCCTTGGTATTGGAAAATAATCGGATGAAAATGCTGAAGTTTGAAGAGGGTCTGAACCCCCGTATACGGACGGCTATAGCGGGGTCGAGTTTGAAAACTTTTGAAGAAATGCTGGACGCATGTTACCGAGTGGAGAGTGACATGCGTAGGTCACAACCAAGAGAGGCTCGGGAAGAGACGAGCAAAAGACCGAGGGTAGAGCAAAGCGGAGGTAGACCCGGACGTTGGGTCAAGATCCCTAGGAAAGGACAAGCGGGGCCAGCTCAAAGGGCACCGCAGCAGAACCAACCCAATCGCCAGGCACCCGCAGAATGTCCACACTGCCGGAGGAGACACGCAGGTGGGTGTTAGAAGATAACTGGCGCGTGCTTCAAATGTGGGAAGGCGGGCCATAGGATCAAAGATTGTCCCGAATGGGACCCTAAACCTCAAGCCGGAGCAGGGCCAGCCCAACAGCAGAAAGGCAGGCCCAATGCCAGAGTCCACGCCATGACGGACGCTGAAGTCCAGGAGGACGAGAACGTGGTGACAGGTATGACCTAAGTTAAATAATAGTTGCTAAGCTGAATTTTAGCCTTCCAAGTTGATGATTGAATATGTGATATGTGAAAACCTTTATGTGTTACCCTCTTGTGATTAGGTGTGATCCTAGTTAACAAAGTACCCGCAAACGTGTTGTTTGATAGTGGAGCTAGTCACTCCTTCATTTCCAAGCGATTCGCCAAAGGACTCGACTGTTTATCCGAATGGCTTGATAACCCATTTAGGGTGCAGGCAGCAGGCGAGCAAGTACTGGTTTCTCACCATCAGTACAAAGATTGTGATTTGGAATTGGATGGAAAGATATTCTCGGTGACCTTAGTCCCAATTCCAATGAAGGACTTTAATGTAATATTGGGCATGGATTGGCTGACCAAGAACCATGCCAATATTGATTGTAAACTCAAACAAGTAACCCTCAAGGACCCTGAGATGAATGACATCATGGTACAATGAAATGTCAAGATAGCAAAAGCTCCAAAGAAGATATACCTAACAGCGATTAAGGCCTTTAAGGCTTTGCAAAAAGGAGCAGAGGGATACATGGTGTATACTGTAGATGCTCAGCAAGAAGTTCCCTCCATGGATCAAATTCCGGTAATCAAAGAATTTAAGGACGTATTTCCGGACGACTTACCGGGAGTACCGCCATCAAGAGAAGTGGAGTTTGAGATCAACTTGATACCTGGAGCCGAACCTATATCTAAGGCACCCTATAGAATGGCTCCAGCAGAACTTAAGGAGCTAAAGGGCAACTTCAGGAGTTGTTAGAAAAAAAGCTAATTCTCCCCAGTGTATCACCGTGGGGAGCTCCAGTTCTATTTGTAAAGAAGAAGGATGGCAGCATGAGGTTGTGCATTGACTACCGTGAGCTGAATAAGATTACTATCAAGAACAAATATCCTCTGCCAAGAATAGAGGATTTATTTGATCATCTTAAGGGAGCTTGCTGGTTTTCAAAGATTGACCTTCATCAGGGATATCATCAGCTACTTGTGAAAGCCGGAGACGTACCTAAAACGGCTTTTCAGACTTGATACGGGCATTACGAGTTCTTGGTGATGCCTTTTGGATTAACTAATGCCCCAGCGGCCTTCATGGACTTGATGAACACCGTATTTCGAGAGCAGTTGGACCAATCCGTGGTGGTGTTCATCGATGACATCCTAGTCTACTCTCCTGACGAACAAGCACACGCAGAACACTTAAGAGTGGTGCTGCAAATTTTGAGGCAACAAAAGCTGTATGCCAAATTCAGCAAGTGTGAATTCTGGCTAAGAAGTGTAGCCTTCCTCGGTCACGTAATTTCGGAAGATGGGATCTCTGTGGATCCTAAGAAGATAGAA
Source organism: Eustoma russellianum (assembly GCA_036186865.1). Taxonomy (NCBI): domain Eukaryota; kingdom Viridiplantae; phylum Streptophyta; class Magnoliopsida; order Gentianales; family Gentianaceae; genus Eustoma; species Eustoma russellianum. The sequence goes on along the minus strand of AP025056.1, from coordinate 20,830,390 downwards.
GCCATCACTGAATGGCCAAGACCCACAAATGTGACCGAAGTCAGAAGCTTCCTAGGCTTGGCAGGCTACTATAGGAAGTTCGTTGAGGGATTCTCAACGATAGCAGTTCTATTGAGTCGACTTACGCAGAAGAAGACTAAGTTCAAATGGACTGCTGAATGCGAGCAAAGCTTCACTGAGCTCAAGAAGAGATTGACCACAGCCCCGGTGTTGGCACAACCCTCCGGCACCGACGGTTTTGTGATCTATAGTGATGCGTCCAAGAAAGGATTAGGTATGAACATCATTACAATTAATGCATTGTATATACTTATGCTAGTCTTAAAATTAACTTTCTGTTTATAGGTTGTGTCTTGATGAAAAATGAACGAGTTATTTTGTACGCGTCAAGACAATTGAAACCATATGAGCAGAATTACCCGACGCATGACTTGGAGCTCGCAGCTGTGGTATTTGCTCTTAAGATCTGGAGACACTATTTGTATGGAGAAAAGTACGCCGTGTTCACTGATCATAAGAGCTTGAAGTACCTATTCTCACAGAAGGAGTTAAATATGAGACAGAGAAGATGGTTGGAGTTACTCAAGGACTATGACTTGACCATCAACTACCATCCGGGTAAGGCCAACAGAATGGCGGACGCACTGAGCAGAAAGTCTAGCCACGCAAGACAATCTCCGTTAGAAAGAGAAATCGAGGAGTTTGACCTCGAAGTGGTGGACTCAGTGGCGAATGTTCTTACAGCTTTGTCTATCAGCCCAGACTTAGTAGACAGTATTAAAGAGGCGCAGTATGAGGACCCAACACTGAAAGAAATCCGCGACAAACTATCCACGGGGCCAGTAAAGGATTTCCAGTTGCGAGGAGATGGAAGTCTATGGTTCCAGAATCGGTTATGTGTGCCAGGCAAAGACGAACTCCGAACAGAATTGCTCCGAGAAGCGCATAACTCAAAGATGTCTATCCAACCCGGGAGCACTAAGATGTACAAGGACCTCAAAAAGAATTATTGGTGGATAGGGCTGAAAAGATCAATAGCGGCGTATGTCGAAAGGTGTTTGGTATGCCAACAAGTCAAGGCCGAACATCAACGACCTGGTGGTTTGATGATGCCGCTAGAGATTCCGGAATGGAAGTGGGAACACGTGACGATGGACTTCGTAATGGGACTACCCAAGACCCGCAATGGAAATGAAATGATTTGGGTGATTGTAGACCGTTTGACAAAGACAGCTCACTTTATAGCTATGCCACATGGTACGTCTTACGAGAAGCTTTCTAATATATATGTGGATAACATTGTGAGCCTACATGGAGTCCCAGTCAGCATTGTGTCAGACCGTGATCCCAAGTTCACCTCTAAGTTCTGGAGGGCATTTCAGAAGGCGATGGGTACCGAACTGAGAATGAGTACCGCGTACCACCCTCAAACGGATGGACAATCCGAGAGAACCATCCAAACCTTGGAAGATATGTTAAGAGCATGCGCTTTGGATTTTAAAGGAAACTGGGATAGCATGCTGAAGTTGATGGAGTTTTCATACAACAACAGCTACCACAGTGCAATTGGCATGGCGCCATTTGAAGCCCTATATGGACGTAAGTGCAGGTCCCCTGTTTGTTGGGACGAAGTTGGGGAAAGGACAATCACTGCACCCGAGTTGGTCGAACAAACAGTTGAAAAGGTCAAAGTGATAAGAGAGAAACTGAAATTGGCTCAAGATCGTAATAAGAGTTGGGCCGATTCAAAAAGACGACCTATGGAGTTTGAGGAAGGCGAAAAGGTCTATCTACGAGTTTCACCCACCAAGGGAGTTGCAAGATTCGGAATGAAGGGCAAGTTAAGCCCTAGATATATTGGCCCTTACGAAGTGCTTGACAAGGTTGGAGAAAGGGCATATCGGTTAGCCTTGCCTCCGAATTTGTCACAAGTCCACAACGTATTTCATGTGTCCCAACTAAGGAAATACGTGTCAGACCCAGACCATATCCTTGAAGCTCAAACATTGGATGTTAAAGAAGATGTCTCATATGAAGAACATCCAATAAAGATTGTGGATAGGAAAGATCAAGTCAAGCGCAGACGTGTGATTCTGTATGTCAAAGCTCAGTGGAGTAACCATACGGAGCGCGAAGCCACATGGGAGCTTGAGGGGCAAATGATGGAGCTATACCCACACCTCTTCCAATAAGGTACACCAGTTTCGAGGACGAAACTTTTTGTAAGGGGAGTGGAATGTTATGCCCCGCACCATCTGTAGGATAATTAAAAGTCAAAGAAGGAATTAAAGGAGATTAATGACAGTCAACGGTAATAATTAGGAATTAAGTATGAGGATTAATTAGAAATTAATGAGAGGATTAAATATTAGAATTAATTTATATTTAATTTTGGAATTAAATAATAAAGGTTTATCCTTTAAGATAAATAAGATAACATATATAATTTAGAAACTCCAAATCTTACCCTTTCCCATATTAAACTGACAGCGTCAGTTTCTTCTCCCCATTACGTAGAGAAAACTGACGCATTCCCCTCCTCCTAGGCGATTTCACCCCTCCCATCAACCCTAGATCAAGAACTCTCCAGGAATTGCAATCCGTCCCTCTCTCGTTCTTCAAATCTCGTACGAGTAATCAAAGGCAAGTAATCTACTTATAAGTTCCTACGATTTGTGAAAGAAAAATGGCCTATTTTGTTATCAAATTGGATCACCATACAGTAGTTTCTTTATGTGGATCTATGTGTGCGCTTTATGTGTTTTGGTTTCAAGATTTGGCCACGGTATATGAAAATCATTCGTTGTTGTTGTGGATTATCTGAAAATACTGCGAATCCCTACCCCTTGAATCCCTTCTTGTTGTGATTTCTTTGTTGCATGGGGTTTGAGGGAAAAAGATGAGATTTTTGGATTGGTAAAGTCGGAGTAATTGCGTACTAGGCTTGGATCATTGTTTGGTATGTGCATAGCGTTTGAATCTGCAGTTTAAGCATGTGACTATAGCAGGGTTTTAGGCTTGGATGGATTGGGATGCGTTTAGAACCAATTGGAGTGGTGGTTCAGCAGAAGTTCGCAGATGAAATCCTGGAGGAACGCTGACATCGATCGATCGATGTCAGAGATCGATGTCCACTGACAAAAATCGATCGATCGATGTATAGGAAAGTTGAGAGATTGATGTCCACTGACGGACATCGATCGATCGAAGTGGGGTGAAGTTGAGAGATCGATGTCCACTGACAGACATCGATCGATCGATGTAGGTGAGGGTTGAGAGATCAATGTCCATTGACGGACATCGATCGATCGATGTATAAGAGGCTGAGAGATCGATGTTCTCTGATGGACATCGCTCGATCGATGTGAGGGTATGATGTCACATCGATCGATCGATGTGAGGAGATGATGTCCATCAGTTTTGTGAGAAAATAGAGGGAGAAAGAGGAAAGCTCGGGAAGTCTTTGAGTGACCTTAGAGACTTCTTAGGACCTGATTAAAGGTAGTCTAAGTCTTGGGAACATGACTTAGAATGGTGAATCAAATTGGTGATTTCAAAGGGTATTCGAATCGGGTTTCAACGAGGATGACCTAGGATAGTTAGGAAATGAACGTACGAGGTGTTATAGAGTTCAACGAAAGAAAGATAGGAGTACTCGCATTGGTGTGTGAAGTTTAGTATCAAAGTTAAGTGTTGACGATATAGTTGAAGCCTAAGCTTTGATGTGAGAGTTAGGGAGATCTTGTGTGTTGCTTGTACTTGCGCATGTGAACATGAGTTGCATATGTGAACGAGAAATGTGATTGAGACGAGGAGTCTTGCATCATGGCACTTGCATTGCATATTGTTTTGAAAAAGAGATGTGCTTCGGTACATATTTGTGAAGGTGACCTGTAATGTTAATCGGGATGGAAATTTATATGCCGAGGTGCATTACAGGGCACAAAAGGCTGTAACGCAAACCGGGATGGAAATATAAGTCGGGGCACGTTACAGAGTATAAAGTCCTCTGCAATGTTAATCGGGATGGAAATATAAGCCGAGGTGCATTGCAGAGTTTTACGAGATCTGTGATGTTAATCGGGATGGAAATATAAGCCGAGGTGCATCACAGAGCATAACGAGGCCTGTAACGCAAACCGGGATGGAAATATAAGCCGGGACACGTTACAGGATAACAAGTTACGAGACCGGACATTGTGACATGCATTGCATTGTTTTGAAAAGAAATGGCTCATGCATTTGTGATTGTGTAGGGTAGTGCATATTTGACATGCATCACGAGAGTCGTTGTGGTCTAGATGTGCGTGGTATTTGATTGCCATTGATTTGTTAATTTCGTTCGAATGGATATACTTGCTCTATTACGTGTTTCGTTTATATATTTGGAAGTTTTACAAGACATGTGCCCCACGATTCCCTTGAATTACATATTACTCATGTCTTGCCATGTGTTGACCCCGTATGTCTTATAAGCGGGTTACTTGCTAGCGTTTTTCGCTAAGGGTACTGCCTTTGTCATTGCAGGTGAGCCTAGCTACGATATGATTTTCATAGAGGACGACAGCGAGTGGGCAGAATGGGATGCCTAGACTTTGTGGAGAGAATTGATTAGCTAGATTCTGTTATTTCTGATGCATTTGAGGTTTTAAATGGCTGCGACCATATACAGTTGTTGATATTCACTTTGTCTTTTGACGTACTGCATTGATGGTTTAGATTTACGAGATATGTTTCCGTACTTATTTCTCTTGCGTCACTGATGATGTGTATTCGAGAGATGAGACGTCTTGTAGTCTTCTCAGTAAGCTACGACGGGTGTACCGGTTCGGATTCCGCTGTCCGAGTCGGGGCGCTACACTTTTAGATTTTCTTTGAGAGACAAATAAAGTGACTAGTTGGGGCGTTGAAAATGATCTCATGTATGCCTTATCATGTTGTACCCAGCGACCTTCAAAGGAAAAAGAAGGGGAAGCTTTTTCCTTAAACTCTTGAGACCCATTTAGTGGATTACTTAACTCCATGTGTAAGCTTTTAGGCTTACCTTTTAAGAGGCTATTATGAGCCAGTTATCTTTTAAGGATTCAAATATCTTAGAGTTTCTAAAACCCTTGTGGCCAAAACATTATGAATCCTGGGAGGTTAAGTTGTCAACTCACATGCTTCATAATTCATACTTGAGGTAGTATACTATTTCCCTATGATATTAAAGAAACGTTGTTAAAATGTTCTCGGCAGGAATAACGTTCCATTGCGTCACTTCATACTAGTCTCCGATACAGTACGGTTTTTCGGTGGGGTACAACGTCCTTCCCCCCTTATTATAAGTTTTGTCCTCGAAACTTAAGAGTATTGGAAAAATGTGGTATAATATTTTCATGTTTCCGTACGTCTCTCAGGTGGTTTCATTAGTGGTGCTTTCATAGTACCCTAACCATAGCGGTGGATTGTTTCTGCAGTGCCTTTTATGCCAACTCTTTCTACCACCTTGGAGCTTTTAAGAATTTCTTTCTTACCTGTCAGAAATTTCCATGGTCGCCGCTGTTCGATGACCTTAAACTTGGCTCCTATCTTGGGTCACTTTCTCTCCTATACAATGCTCAGAAAAAGGCTATAGAATGGGCGGATTTCAAACTACATTGCCCCTAATGTCATCCTGTCTATTCCTTGCCCTTGGTAGGTTGGTCGTGAAGCCTATATGGACGTGATCTCATTTTCACTCGGAACAAAGAGGATTTGCAACAATCTAGTGGGTCTTTGATTCTATATCTTTATATTCTGATACTTACAATAGAATAAAATATCTATTTAGTTCTCTTAGAACTGCTTCGTTGAGCCTATCTTAGAGATTACGTCAGGACTTACCCTTTATTCTCTAGAGGTATTATCACAACCCACCTCATAGTTCTATATCTTTATCTTCTAATACATACGATAGAATAAAATATCTATTTAGTTCTCTTAGAACTGCTTCGTTCAGCCTATCTTAAAGATTACGTCAGGACTTACCCTTTATTCTCTAAGGTATTATCACAACCCACCTCATATCTTAAGCTCCTCTAATCTTGAATCTATGTATCGATAACAATATTCATTCTAGGTTTAATAATGTATTTAGCCACATTCGAATAACTTCCATATACGATGACCCTTATATTTATCTGATAATGTACCTTCGTAGCCTGGTGAACCCAATCCTTCACCAGGTATTCCCAGTTCGTCCATCTCATAACATTCGAACTAGAATCGTTGATCCTGCTTTAAAACTTATGTCCCTAACGTTTCAAATATTCCTTGTTCCCTATAAAATCTGTGATTTTTCTTTCAAGGCATGAAATGAATAAAGGTATTATTGTTCACCCGAAGTTGATCAACTAACTCATCGGTCTTAAGTAGCGGTACCTATTCTTTATTGTAGTCTTGTTGAGCTCTATTTATCCAGGTACTTACCTGACTGTTGAGGACCCTAACATTCTGTAACGTATTCTAGCCTTTATGCTTCGGTTGTGCGACTTCAGTTGTCTTCCCCTATCCACATACCATTGGTTACGTAGAAATCTTTCTTAGGGTTCCTTATCACACCGTTCTATGACCATTCATACTTGGGAAAATAAGTAAAGTAGAACATAGGTACTTTATATTTAAATTGGATAGTCAGATGTACCTGTTTAGGGTTTGGATGTTTCGAAGATCCCTGGATCAATCATTCTTCGGTCTATATTGGTGTTTCTGTTGGTCTTGCTGTTAGTCCTATATGAATATAGCTGCCACCTTCTACCTCGTTTCTTATTACGCTCATTAAATCTCTTATTTCGTTCCTCCATTATCTTATTATCGCGTTCCGCTCTATAGCAGTCCTCCAATAATTCATCAAAAGTTCTTGAATATGCCTTGACCAAACGAATCTTGACATGGGGGTCTAAACTGTGCATGAATCTGATCACCTTATACTTTCCATCTTCCATAATCAAAGGAACGTACAGTCCCAATGTGGTGAACCGATGAGCGTACTCTGAAACAGTAGTGTCTGGCTCTTGTCTTAATGCATCAAATTCCTCAATCCTCCTCATGATCAAGTCCGGAGAGAGAAAGAACTCACAAAATTCTTCTAGAAATTTTTCCCAAGTTACCGGTCGGGGCAGTGGCTGGATACTGGTCCTCCACCACTTGCTGGCCTTACCAATCAGAAATGGCCGGACAATTCGTGCCCTTATTTCATCCGGCACCTGTATCAACAATAAGTTACTTTCGACTTCCTTTAACCATTTTTCTGCCTCCTCCGGGCTAGACTCCCCACCAAATCTTGGAACATGTGCTCTCACTAGTTGCCAATAGTAAAACCCACTGCTTCCCAGAGGTGACAGTGATGATGTCAGTTTACCGAATCGTGATGCCATCTGCAGCACGGAGCGTCTGGATATTACTCAAGGTACAAATATCCAGATAAGCGACAAAACTTAATTCGTAATCCAATAGAAATTTTAACTGGCATGCATGCAGACATGATACAATTACACTTTTATAAAATGTCATTGACTAGGGTTTTATCATTTGGTCAAAAGCCCCAATTTCTAGTCTATGTCATCCCAGTCTAAGGTCAACTGTCATCTAAGATCATGACTTAGATCTAAGGTCAAGCTTAGATTTCTAAAATCATAACTTAATTCTATATTCTGCCCAGATCTTAGATCTAAGGTCAAACTTAGATTTCTAAGATCATAACTTAATTCTATATTCTGCCCAGATCTAGAGCCTCGACTCTGATACCACCTCTGGCGCGCCGCACCCCGGCCTAGCCGGATACGGTGCACCCGACGTACTTCACTATGGAGAGTACCAGGCGTCGGTTCATATCATATCGGCATCCATAACAAAATATATGGACTTTCCCTCTTACACATCATCAAGTAAGCGAAATAGAGTCAGAATAAAAACTTTTAAAAGGAAAACATGCCGAATATTCCAAAACATAGTCTACATCAATGTCCACCAAAATAAAAGAGATGTCCAACTCCAAATCCCATCATAAGTTCATCAATCATAAGTCATCATACTAAGTCTTGCAGCTATCCTCTCTTGCACGCTCATGGATAGGGGACCCTAGGCTCATCCTTGATCCATTCGACCCTATTTCCTGCAGGCTCTGGGAGGAAAAATAATAGGGTGAGTGATAATGTCACCAGCAAGTAAACCATAAATAATCATGAATTTAATAGAAACTACACACCAGAACAAAAACCCCAAAAAGTTTGGATTTGCCACATACCTGACTTTCACTTCATCATTCGTAAGGACATATGATCATAACTTTAGAGATAAGAAATCTTATTAGATCCTAACTTCGGAAATATCCAAACATATCATCATAGCCTAAGTGATAGTACATCAATTATTCAATCAGCCATACAAAATGCCGTATGTATGCGTATGCATATGCGATGCGTCATGATAAAAATGAGGACAAGTCTTTCACTCTTTCTTTCAAACATCATCGTAAATAAAACGAGAGAAATGAGTAGATCTATTATCTCCAGATCTGAGGTGGTCATAACATCCTCTTCAGATCTATTATGTCCGGATCTGAAAACGGTCATACTATCCATCATCGTCATCAGGTCTATTCTCTCTGGGACTGTATGGTCATAAATCATCATTATCATGTCTATTCTCTCCGGGCCTGAACGGTCATAATCATCATAACCAGGTCTATTCTCTCCGAGCCTGTACGGTCATAATCAACGACAGATCAATTAACCCCGGATCTGGAGCGAGTTATGCTGGCCAGAATTAAATGGTACCAATGGAAATCGTTCTTTTCAAAACTGAAATCTTTTCTTTGAAAGCGCTTTTTCATCGTTCTTTGTCATAAAATCGGTATCGTAAATCATGCAAAGGATGATGATGTAATGCATGACGTGCAACATGGAACTCATGGCTAAATGCAACACATATTACTCGTCATGCCTTATTTCATAAGCTGGAAAATTTCCAGAAATTTACGTTCTGTTCATGCGGCCTCAAACCTCATAATTTCGGCCCATTTTCATGATCTCATGACATACGTGAGCATAATGGAGTCTTATTTACATGGCGTAAAAATTTCGTAAAGTTTCAGGACTTATAGAACACTCAAATCATTAAATTACCAAAACAGGGCACGGCTGGATTCAGCTGCGCAGTGCCCAGCTTTTACCTTGCTTTAAAGCCCAAAAACTTATTTATTTTGGGCCAATACCCAGAAACCATAATGGACATACCAAGAAGTGATATTCATAAGCCCAATAACATATATGAGCCCAAATTCGAAATAATAAGGCCTCACAACATCATGCCATAATTTTATTCTGTTTCTAGTTTTGCACCGTTAACTTCAACTCATTTATTAAACCTTAAAATGGTGATTCCAGGCTGATTTATTTACATGGACATGTTCCACTTATGTCTTAAGTGATTTCCATAAAAATTTCAGAGCAATCCGATGGGTCTAAGGGGGTCATCTAATTATTTTTCAAAAAAAAAGGTACGTGCAGAATCTGAAATGACCAGCCTTCACTAAAACTTTTATAATAAATAAACCACAAGTCATTTTCCCAAAATTCCAACTCACAAATTTAATAAACACATAAAGCTAGCATCTTACCAAAAATTATCCTATTTGCACGTTTCTAAGGTTCATTTTTGAGTCTTAAAAAATGTCACATGAATCTGGCATGTCCTAGTAATTTTTCCTGTTTGTGACTTTTCTTGCTAAATGTGTACCAACTACACTTTATCCTTCTAAAATAGCTTACTAATCCTCAAATACACATTGTAACATACACATTACAGGTTCTAATAAATTCTTAAAGCTACATACAACCACTTCAATAACGGTTTTGAAGATAACACATAACACAATTTGACATTGCACATTTTGTACATCATAAAGTCTACTTTGGCATAATTTACTGAGGCACTACCTAAACCCCCCAAACAGCCTGTTCTTATACATGAAAAGGGTCTACATTACATTTTCCTAATGAACATATCACCTCTAAGCAATGGAACATTCAAACATACAATTTCCATATATCTTTCGTCTCCCAACACATATTCTTTCATTTGAAACATTGTTCAACCACATCTCTTTCATCCACCGTCCCATTTTCATGGTGAGAAGGAGAAACTTTAACCCATTTATCATAGATATGCAACATCCGCATATTCAAAGGACGCAAAGAACTTATCTTTGGGGGATTTTCACACATGCAAGTCCTCTAGCTTAAGAATCCGAAACTTTCAAGCTTCAAGCTTAATATTTTCCATCTAAGATTAAATCTTAGTAATAGCTAGACATTCAAGCATATACTTTCACACATAAGTCAAGAGTATTTATATTGTACTTGTCTTCTTGGATCTTAGATCTTGCTTGAAACTTGTTGAAACAAGAAATGCTTCTTTCCACCCCTTCCTATCATACACGGTTTTAGGGGTAGGAATATTTGTTAGCCACTATTTAAATACACAATACATCTTAGTTTGAGGCTAGATGGTCTTACCAACTTGAATCTTGAATGGAGGTTGAGATGATTCTAACCCACCAAGAAGCTAATCTCTCTTAGCACTTCGAAAATCTTCACCTAGTGACCTCTTGAAGGTCACGGTTTCCACAAGAAAGGAGGATATCTTGTAAGCTTCACTATGTAAGATATATAATTCTCTTAAGGAGTTTACAATGTACTCACCTAGACCAAACTTGAACTTGGATGAGTCTTAAATCTTCTTGGCTCAAGGTGGCCGTGTGCCTTGAGGAAAAGAGAGGGAAAGAATCTTGCTATTTGGTAATTCCTTGGATAGTTAGTAGGGTAAAGATGGATTAAGAGTCTCTTTATTAAAAGAAGAAGGAGGAAGCCTCTTGGTTAGGAGGAGTGGCCGGCGGCTTCATTATGAGGGAAGTGGAACATCATAATGGAGCTCACTTAAAGCTTAACCATGGATTACTTTTTAGGGTTCATGAAGAGTCTTAAAGCCATTATTAGCTCAAAAGACCTCATGGACGAAATTATAAGTGTGTGCACTTATACATATATGAATTCAATTCTATTGCATTTTATCCATTAACATAGCTTACTCATTTTCATATCTTAATTTATATACTATACATATATGCGTTCTTAAAGTGTATTTTCAAACTATTATCCTTTAATACATTCTTCATGAAACTAAGGTCCTTTATGCCACTATCACACTATAGGCCGATATATACATATTTCCAATACTACGCATATATGTATAAATATATCATGGAAACATACTTTTCACAAAATTTAAAGTCATTTAGACCAAAAGTAATTAAAGTTAGTGATGAAGTCTTCTTGGCTCACCCAAGGAAATAGCCGGTGGTTAGAGGTGTAATCCCAAGCTCATTTACTCCTTAATTGCTTTATTCCTTCTCATTCCTTAAGTTACTTTTTAGAAAGTTACTATGGTGGCTTAAGGAGTTACCATGGATTCCCACCGACGGTGGTTAAACATGCTCCAACATGTTTTAGTTGCTTTTTGAGGGCATTTAATGATAACTTACTAATTGCTAGGGAAGAGTTAAATGGTAAGGTTGGTCCCATAATTTCCTCTATTTCCTTGTAACCCACGGTCCATCCTTAAAATAGTATCATATCATGGCTACTACATGCATAAACTACTTTGTAATATTTGCTTTAGTAGGCATTTAAAGTGAGTAGTTGAGACCTTTTAGCAAAAGTAGTCTCATGTCCCCTCATTATACCACTTAACCGGTGGTTAGGGTCTTAGGGTGTAACTTTTAGTTATTATTTAGTAGCTCCTTTTTACTCTTTGGTTGATTTAAGGTAAAAAGATCACCAAAGTTTTAGTTGAGGTGTTAATGGTAGAGGTTATCCCATCTATCTCTTATTGCTTGCATCCAACGGTTCCTATAGCAGAAAGGGAAAAAATTCTTCAATCTTGGATCAACTTCCCTATGATATTAAAGAAACGTTGTTAAAATGTTCTCGGCAGGAATAACGTTCCATTGCGTCACTTCATACTAGTCTCCGATACAATACGGTTTTTCGGTGGGGTACAACATCCTTCCCCCCTTATTATAAGTTTCGTCCTTGAAACTTAAGAGTACTGGAAAAATGTGGTATAATCTTTTCATGTTTCCGTACGTCTCTCAGGTGGTTTCATTAGTGGTGCTTTCATAGTACCCTAACCATAGGGGTGGATTGTTTCTGCAGTGCCTTTTATGCCAACTCTTTCTACCACCTTGGAGCTTTTAAGAATTTCTTTCTTACCTGTCAGAAATTTCCATGGTCGTCGCTGTTCGTTGACCTTAAACTTGGCTCCTATCTTGGGTCACTTTCTCTCCTATACAATGCTCTGAAAAAGACTATAGAATGGGCGGATTTCGGACTACATTGCCCCTACTGTCATCCTGTCTATTCCTTGCCCTTGGTAGGTTGGTCGTGAAGCCTATAGGGACGTGATCTCATTTTCACTCGGAACAAAGAGGATTTGCAACAATCTAGTGGGTCTTTGATTCTATATCTTTATCTTCTGATACTTACGATAGAATAAAATATCTATTTAGTTCTCTTAGAACTGCTTCGTTTAACCCATCTTAGAGCTTATGTCAGGACTTACCCTTTATTCTCTAGAGGTATTATCACAACCCACCTCATAGTTCTATATCTTTATCTTCTGATACTTACGATAGAATAAAATATCTACTTAGTTCTCTTAGAACTGCTTCGTTCAGCCTATCTTAGAGATTACGTCAGGACTTACCCTTTATTCTCTAGAGGTATTATCACAACCCAACTCATATCTTAAGCTCCTCTAATCTTGATTCTATGTATCGATAACAATATTCATTCTAGGTATAATAATGTATTTAGCCACATTCGAATAACTTCCATATACGATGACCCGTATATTTATCTGATAATGTACCTTCGTAGCCCGGTGAACCCAATCCTTCACCAGGTATTCCCAGTTCGTCCATCTCATAATAATCAAACTAGAATCGTTGATCCTGCTTTAAAACTTATGTCCCTAACATTTCAAATATTCCTCGTTCCCTATAAAATCTGTGATTTTTCTTTCAAGGCATGAAATGAATAAAGGTATTATTGTTCACCCGAAGTTGATCAACTAACTCATCGGTCTTAAGTAGCTGTACCTATTCTTTATTGTAGTCTTGTTGAGCTCTATTTATCCAGGTACTTACCTGACTGTTGAGGACCCTAACATTCTGTAATGTATTCTAGCCTTTATGCTTCGGTTGCACTACTTCAGTTGTCTTCCTCTATCCACATACCATTGGTTACGTAGAAATCTTTCTTAGGGTTCCTTATCACACCGTTCTATGACCATTCATACTTGGTAAAATAAGTAAAGTAGAACATAGGTACTTTATATTTAAATTGGATAGTCAGATGTACCTGTTTAGGGTTTGGATGTTTCGAAGATCCCTGGATCAATCATTCTTCGGTCTAGATTGGTGTTTCTGTTGTTCTTGTTGTTAGACCTATATGAATATGGCTGCCACCTTCTACCTCGTTTCTTCTTACGCTCATTAAATCTCTTATTTCGTTCCTCCATTATCTTATTATCGCGTTCCGCTCTATAGCAGTCCTCCAATAATTCATCAAAAGTTCTTGAATATGCCTTGACCAACCGAATCTTAACATGGGGGTCTAAACTGTGCATGAATCTGATCACCTTATACTTTCCATCTTCCATAATCAAAGGAACATACAGTCCCAATGTGGTGAACCGATGAGCGTACTCTGAAACAGTAGTGTCTGACTCTTGTCTTAATGCATCAAATTCCTCAATCCTCCTCATGATCAAGTCCGGAGAGAGAAAGAACTCACAAAATTCTTCTAGAAATTTTGCCCAAGTTACCGGTCGGGGCAGTGGCTGGATACTGGTCCTCCACCACTTGCTGGCCTTACCAATCTGAAATGGCCGAACAATTCGTTCCCTTATTTCAACCGGCACCTGTATCAACAATAAGTTACTTTCGACTTCCTTTAACCATTTTTCTGCCTCCTCCGGGCTAGATTCCCCACCAAATCTCGGAACATGTGCTCTCACTAGTTGCCAATAGTAAAACCCACTGCTTCCCGGAGGTGACAGTGATGATGTCAGTTTACCGAATCTTGATGCCATCTGCACCACGGAGCGTCGGGATATTACTCAAGGTACAAATATCTAGATAAGCGACAAAACTTAATTCGTAATCCAATAGAAATTTTAAGTGGCATGCATGCAGACATGATACAATTACACTTTTAGAAAATGTCATCGACTAGGGTTTTATCATTCGGTCAAAAGCCCCAATTTCTAGTCTATGTCATCCCAGTCTAAGGTCAACTCTCATCTAAGATCATGACTTAGATCTAAGGTCAAACTTAGATTTCTAAAATCATAACTTAATTCTATATTCTGCCCAGATCTTAGATCTAAGGTCAAACTTAGATTTCTAAAATCATAACTTAATTCTATATTCTGCCCAGATCTAGAGCCTCGGCTCTGATACCACCTCTGGCGCGCCGCACCCCAGCCTAGCCGGATACGGTGCGCCTGCCGTACTTCACTACGGAGAATACCAGGCGTCGGTTCATATCATATCGACATCCATAACGAAATATATGGACTTTCCCGCTTAGACATCATCAAGTAAGCGAAATAGAGGCAGAATAAAAACTTTTAAAAGGAAAACATGCCGAATATTCCAAAACATTGTCTACATCAATGTCTACCAAAATAAAAGAGATGTCCAACTCCAAATCCCATCATAAGTTCATCAATCATAAGTCATCATACTAAGTCTTGCAGCTATCCTCTCTCGCACGCTCATGAATAGGGGACCCTAGGCTCATCCTTGATCCATTCGACCCTATTACCTGCAGGCTCTGGGAGGAAAAATAATAGGGTGAGTGACAATGCCACCAGCAAGTAAACCATAAATAATCATGAATTAAATGGAAACTACACACAAGAACAAAAACCCCAAAAAGTTTGGATTTGCCACATACCTGACTTTCACTTCATCATTCGTAAGGACATATGATCATAACTTTAGAGATAAGAAATCTTATTAGATCCTAACTTCGGAAATATCCAAACATATCATCATAGCCTAAGTGATAGTACATCAATTATTCAATTAGCCATACAAAATGCCGTATGTATGCGTATGCATATGCGATGCGTCATGATAAAAATGAGGACAAGTCTTTCATTCTTTCTTTCAAACATCATCGTAAATAAAACAAGAGAAATGAATATTCAGATCTATTATCTCCAGATCTGAGGTGGTCATAACATCCTCTTCAGATCTATTATGTCCGGATCTGAAAACGGTCATACTTCCATCATCGTCATCAGGTCTATTCTCTCCAGGCTTGTACGGTCATAAATCATCATTATCAGGTCTATTCTCTCCGGGCCTGAACGGTCATAATCATCATAACCAGGTCTATTCTCTCCGGGCCTGTACGGTCATAATCAACGACAGATCAATTAACCTCAGATCTGGAGCGGGTTATGCTGGCCAGAATTAAATGGTACCAATGGAAATCGTTCTTTTCAAAACTGAAATCTTTTCTTTGAAAGCGCTTTTTCATTGTTCTTTGTCATAAAATCGGAATCGTAAATCATGCAAAGGATGATGATGTAATGCATGACGTGCAACATGAAACTCATGGCTAAATGCAACACATATTACTCGTCATGCCTTATTTCATAAGCTGGAAAATTTCCAGAAATTTACGTTCTGTTCATGCGGCCTCAAACCTCATAATTTCGGCCCATTTTCATGATCTCATGACATACGTGAGCATAATGGAGTCTTATTTACATGGCGTAAAAATTTCGTAAAGTTGCAGGACTTATAGAACACTCAAATCATTAAATTACCAAAACAGGGCACGGCTGGATTCAGCTGCGCAGTGCCCCGCTTTTACCTTGCTTTAAATCCCGAAAACTTATTTATTTTGGGCCAATACCCAGAAACCATAATGGACATACCAAGAAGTGATGTTCATAAGCCCAATAACATATATGAGCCAAAATTCGAAATAATAAGGCCTCACAACATCATGCCATAATTTTGTTCTGTTTCCAGTTTTGCACCGTTAACTTCAACTCATTTATTAAACCTTAAAATGGTGATTCCAGGCTGATTTATTTACATAGACATGTTCCACTTATGTCTTAAGTGATTTCCATAAAAATTTCAGAGCAATCCGATGGGTCTAAGGGGGTCATCTAATTATTTTTCAAAAAAACAAAGGTACGTGCAGAATCTGAAATGACTAGCCTTCACTAAAAATTTTATAATAAATAAACCACAAGTCCTTTTCCCAAAATTCCAACTCACAAATTTAATAAACACATAAGGCTAGCATCTTACCAAAAATTAGCCTATTTGCACGTTTCTAAGGTTCATTTTCAAGTCTTAAAAAACGTCACATGAATCTGGCATGTCCCAGTAATTTTTCCTGTTTGTCACTTTTCATGCTAAATGTGTACCAACTACACTTTATCCTTCTAAAATAGCTTACTAATCCTCAAATACACTTTGTAACATACACATTACAGGTTCTAATAAATTCTTAAAGCTACATACAACCACTTCAATAACGGTTTTGAAGATAACACAACACAATTTGACATTGCACATTTTGTACATCATAAAGTCTACTTTGGCATAATTTACTGAGGCACTACCTAAACCCCCCAAACAGCCTGTTCTTATACACGAAAAGGGGCTATATTACATTTTCCTAATGAACATAGCACCTCTAAGCAATGGAACATTCAAACATACAATTTCCATATATCTTTCGCCTCCCAACACATATTCTTTCATTTGAAACATTGTTCAACCACATCTCCTTCATCCACCGTCCCATTTTCATGGTGAGAAGGAGAAACTTTAACCCATTTATCATAGATATGCAACATCTTCATATTCAAAGGAGGCAAAGAACTTATCTTTGGGGTATTTTCACACATGCAAGTCCTCTAGCTTAAGAATCCGAAACTTTCAAGCTTCAAGCTTAATATTTTCCATCTAAGATTAAATCTTAGTAATAGCTAGACATTCAAGCATATACTTTCACACATAAGTCAAGAGTATTTATAGTGTACTTGCCTTCTTGGATCTTAGATCTTGCTTGAAACTTGTTGAAACAAGAAATGCTTCTTTCCACCCCTTCCTATCATACACGGTTTTAGGGGTAGGAATATTTGTTAGCCACTATTTAAATACACAATACATCTAAGTTTGAGGCTAGATGGTCTTATCAATTTGAATCTTGAATGGAGGTTGAGATGATTCTAACTCACCAAGAAGCTAATCTCTCTTAGCACTTCGAAAATCTTCACCTAGTGACCTTTTGAAGGTCACGGTTTCCACAAGAAAGGAGGATATATTGTAAGCTTCACTATGTAAGATATAGAATTCTCTTAAGGAGTTTAGAATGTACTCACCTAGACCAAACTTGAACTTGGATGAGTCTTAAATCTTCTTGGCTCAAGGTGCCCGTATGCCTTGAGGAAAAGAGAGGGAAAGAATCTTGCTATTTCGTAATTCCTTGGATAGTTAGTAGGGTAAAGATGGATTAAGAGTCTCTTTATTAAAAGAAGAAGGAGGAAGCCTCTTGGTTAGGAGGAGTGGCCGGCGGCTTCATTATGTGGGAAGTGGAACATCATAATGGAGCTCACTTAAAGCTTAACCATGGATTACTTTTTAGGGTTCATGAAGAGTCTTAAAGCCATTATTAGTTCAAAAGACCTCATGGCCAAAATTATAAGTGTGTGCACTTATACATATATGAATTCAATTCTATTGCATTTTAACCATTAACATAGCTTACTCATTTTCATATCTTAATTTATATACTATACATATATGCGTTCTTAAAGTGTATTTTCAAACTATTATCCTTTAAATACACTCTTCATGAAACTAAGGTCCTTTATGCCACTATCACACTATAGGCCGATATATACATATTTCCAATACTACGCATATATGTATAAATATATCATGGAAACATACTTTTCACAAAATTTAAAGGCATTTAGACCAAATGTAATTAATGTTAGTGATGAAGTCTTCTTGGCTCACCCAAAGAAATAGCCGGTGGTTAGAGGTGTAATCCCAAGCTCATTTACTCCTTAATTGCTTTATTCCTTCTCATTCCTTAAGTTGCTTTTTAGAAAGTTGCTGTGGTGGCTTAAGGAGTTACCATGGACTACCCATGGGTTCCCACCGATGGTGGTTAAACATGCTCCAACATGTTTTAGTTGCCTTTTGAGGGCATTTAATGATAAGTTACTAATTGCTAGGGAAGAGTTAGATGGTAAGGTTGGTCCCATAATTTCCTCCATTTCCTTGTAACCCACGGTCCATCCTTAAAACAGTATCATATCATGGCTACTACATGCATAAACTACTTTGTAATATTTGCTTTAGTAGGCATTTAAAGTGAGTAGTTGAGACCTTTTAGCAAAAGTAGTCTCATGTCCCCTCATTATACCACTTAACCGGCGGTTAGGGTCTTAGGGTGTAACTTTTAGTTATTATTTAGTAGCTCCTTTTTACTCTTTGGTTGATTTAAGGTAAAAAGATCACCAAATTTTTAGTTGAGGTGTTAATGGTAGAGGTTATCCCATCTATCTCTTATTGCTTGCATCCAACGGTTCCTACAGGAAAAAGGGAAAGAATTCTTCAATCTTGGACCAACTTCTTAAATTACTACTTGTATGAGACCCTTTTAGAGTTCCTTTGAGAGACAAATAAAGTGACTAGTTGGGGCATTGAAAATGATCTCATGTATGCCTTATCATGTAGTACCCGGCGACCTTCAAAGGAAAAAGAAGGGGAAGCTTTTTCCTTAAACTCTTGAGACCCATTTAGTGGATTACTTAACTCCATGTGTAAGCTTTTAGGCTTACCTTTTAAGAGGCTATTATGAGCCAGTTATCTTTTAAGGATTCAAATATCTTAGAGTTTCTAAAACCCTTGTGGCCGAAACTTTATAAATCCAGGGAGGTTAAGTTGTCAATTCACATGCTTCATAATTCATACTTGAGGTAGTATACTATTTCCCCACGATATTAAAGAAACGTTGTTACAATGTTCTCGGCAGGAATAACGTTCCATTGCGTCACTTCATACTAGTCTCCGATTCAGTATGGTTTTTCGGTGGGGTATAACATAAATAAAGAAAATGACGATGATTTTGAACTAAAGCTTGTGTTAGATGTATAGAAGAAAATATCGTACAAGATGAACACGACACACTAGAAATGCATGATCACTTAGAAATGCATGAAAACTTAGAAAATAGTCAACCAAGATCGTATAAAGATTACCCACACGACCTTATCATTGGCGACATAACACAAGGTGTCCGACCACATAGAAAAATAAATCCGGATGAAATAAATCAATTCCATGCTATGATATCTGAAATTCAACCCAAGAATGTATTTGATGCTTTGAATGATATTTCTTGGATTGATGCTATGCATGATGAATTAAATCAATTCACAAGAAATGATGTATGAGATTGAGTGCCACAACCACAAGATAAAACGATAATAGGCACAAAGTGGGTTTTTAGAAATAAAATGAATGAAGAAGGCAAAGTCGTTAGAAACAAAGCAAGGCTTGTAGCACATGGATACAATCAAGAAGAGGGAATAGACTACGAAGAAACATTTGCACCCGTAGCACGCTTAGAAGCCATATGATTATTACTTGCTATTGCTTGCATGAAGGATTTTAAACTTCATCAAATGGACGTAAAAAGTGCATTTTTAAGCGGCTTTAAACAAGAAGAAATATATGTAAAACAACCACTCGGTTTTGAGGATTTAAAATATCCTAATCATGTGTACAAATTAAAAAAGGCACTATATGGTTTAAAACAAGCACCTAGGGCTTGGTATGATCGTTTTTCTATCTTTCTTTTAGAAAATGGATTTAAAAGAGGAACCATAGATTGCACTTTATTCTTGAAACAAGAAAATTTGGATTTACTTATTATTCAAATTTATGTTAATATATTATGTTTGGATCTACATGGCATAATCTAGTAGAAGAATTTCAAACGTGCATGAAATCCGAATTCGAGATGTCTATGGTTGGTGAGTTAACTTATTTTCTTGGCTTGCAAATTAAGCAAACTAGTAAAGGCATACATATAAGTCAAGTTAAATACGTAAATGACATGATTAAGAAGTTTAACTTTGAAAACTTAAAACCATCTCCCACCCCTATGAGTGTAACCACTAAACTTGATAAAGATGAAAATGGAAAAGACTTTGACAACGGTTTGTATAGGTCTATGATTGGTTCTTTGCTTTATCTTACTGCAAGTAGGTCCATATATCATGTTTAGTGTTTGTATGTGTGCTCGTTTTAAAAGTAACCCTAAAGTGTCACACTATAATACTGTAGAAAGAATATTTCGCTACATTAAGCACACTCCCACATTAGGAATTTGGTATGATTAAGAACTGTGAATTTAACTTGCATGCCTATACTGATGCGGATTATGGCGGATGTAAAATAGATAGAATAAGCACAAGTGGTACATGTAAATTCATTGGCAATTCGTTAATATCTTGGTTTTCAAAAAAGCAAGCTAGTGTAGCATTGTCTAGCACTGAAGCGGAATACATGGCAATTAGTCTTTGTTGCACACAACTATTATGGCTAAAACAACAACTATCAGATTTTGGAATAGTTTTAAATCGCATCCCTATAATATTGTGATAGTATGAGTGCTATTAACTTGTCTAAGAACTCTGTTTTACATTCTAAAGCAAAACATATAGAATTATGATAACACTTTCTCTGTGATCATGTAAACAGTGGTGATATTGTTATAGAACATGTCCAACTGAAGTACAAGTAGCCGACATATTCACCAAAGGACTTAATCAAGGTACGTATGAAAATTTATGCTCAAACTTCGGCATGATTTCGGTTAATTTACTATAGATTGATATTTTTTTCCATCATTTCATGTGCTTTTGATACCATTTACAAAATAAAGAGGGAGAGAGAGCATGATTTAAAGGGGAGAGAGAGGCATGATTGCATGATTTAAGGGGGAGAGGGAGCATGATTGCATGATTTAAGGGGGATCTCACAATGATATAAAATTCAAAATTCAAATTTGTGCATAATTGGAGGGGGAGCGATCATATTTAAATCATGAACCAATGTTATTTTGTAAATCATCAAAAGGGGGAGATTGTTGAGAAAACGTGTTTGAATGATTTACAAATGCATGATTTAAATGCTATGAGTTTATGAAATGCATAAATAAATTATTGTTGACACGTTTATGTGATATACCTATAGGGCCCCGCACCCGGACCTCGTCCGAATACGGTGCACCTGCCGTACTTCACTACAGAGAGTACAAAGCGTCATGCATAGCATGCGAGAATCCATAACTTATTTCATGGACTCACATGTTAACATTTAACATAGTAGTAAAATTTAGGCAGAATTAAAACTTTAAAATAACATGCAATCCGAAAATATTAAATCCCCAAAACAGTAGTCCAACAAAAAAAGATAAACCAAAATCCCAAAGGTTCCAACATAGTTCATAGTACAAACATCATATCAGCACAAAAGTCCTTAAGCATGGTCTCCTTCTGACTCCTTGACTTACGGGTACGACACTCTCGGCTCATCCTCGATCCACTCAACCTTAGCATTCTCTGGCTCTGGGGAAAAATAAAGGTATGAGTGATAAAAATCACCCAGCAAGCATACAATAAACTACCATGAAATAGATAAAGAATCATAACATGAATGGAAAAACCCCAAAAACCTCAAATGTTAATTCATATTTGACCTTTAATCCTTGATCTGCTTGAAGATATAGCCTAATCATAATTTAAGTAACACCATACTGACAATATCATATTCTCTTCCTAACTTATCCACCTAACATGCAAAGTGCACATGAAATATGCAAGATGCAATGCATGATGTCATGTCGTGTCAAAATCATCATTTGGTCCCATAAAGCAACGTATCAGAAAACAGAGTGTCAGATCAATTAACCCCGGATCTGAACAGGTCCAGAACATGTCATCAGACCAATTAACCCAGGTCTGGGACGGGTCAAGAAATATCATCAGGCCTATTAACCCCGGGCCTGGATCGAGTCCAGAACATATCATCGGAGCAATGAACCCCGGGGTCCGGAACGGGTCCAGAACGTATCATGTCATCAGACCTATTAACCCGGGCCTGGAATCGGGTTATGAGCATGATTAGCTGGCAAGGAAGTCATAAAACATTTCTTTTGAAAATCTTGGGACCATAACAACTTACTTGCATAACGAAAACTTGCTTGCTTGAAAAGAGCTTACTTTCATAAAGAAAACTTAGAAAATCAGATTCATGATGCATATGATCATGCGTGATACATGGGATGAAATGCAATGCAAGTCATGGCATAAATCATCTTAAAAATTTACTTAGTACATGACATAGACATAATTCCCATGGGCTTGAAATTTTTCAGAATTACGTTCTGTTCATGGGCCTGCAATATTACAAATAAGGCCTATTTTCCATAATCTCTTTCCTTACATATGCATAATGGGGTCCTATCTTCATTCCATAAAATTTTTGTAGCGTTTTAAGATGAGTAAGTCCCTTAAATTATTAAGTAGCTAAAAAGTGTACTGATGAATCCAACAGTGCAGTACCCATCTTTTCCTTAATTCCGAAGACCATAAAATCTTATTTAGTTTGGGCCAACACCTGGAAAACACAGTAAACACATGAAGGAGTAATATACATGGGCCCAACAGTTCATACATGTCCAAATTCACAAGACTAAGGCCTCCTAACTTATTCCACAATTCTGCCCTGTTTTCCAGTTTGGCAGCGCCAACTTTAATTCAGTAATTACCCATCAAAACAATAATTCCAAGCTGATTAATTTACACAAACATGCTCAATTATGTCCTAAGTAATTACCATAAAAATTTCAGAGCAATTTAATAACTTTAAATGGGTCATTTAATTATTTTCCCAAAATTGGTCACGTGCTGATTCTGGAGTGACCAGTTTTACTACTAGTCTTATTGAGGCAAAACCATAAGTCCTTTTACCAAAATTCCAACTCTCAGACTTAAAACAACGTACAAGAATAGCATCCTACCAAACTTTAGCTCATTTGCGTGCTCCTAAGGTCCGTTTTCAGATCACACAACACGCCACATAAAACTGTCCTGCTCCAGTAGTTTTGTCTTTTGTCTTTTTTTCATGTCAAGTGTTTACCAACTAACCTTATTCTTATAAAATAACTTATTAACCACTAATTACACCCCTTTTACATGAATATTCCAGATTTCATAACTTTTGTTAAGTCACATTTGAGTCACCCCAAAACAGTTTGCAACTTGCACATAGCACTCATCACTTTGGCTCATTTTGCACATTATAGAGTCCATCCTTAGTACAATTAATTCATGCATCACCTATCTTCCTTAAACAGCCGGTTTTCTTGTGCCAAAAAGAACTCATGTCACATTTCAATTTAGTACAAATATACTCATGTAACAAATCATTCAAGCATGCCAAAACAACTTTGTAAAATTACATATAGCACGCACGTCATCCTCATACCTATCAAGCTTCACACAAAATCTATTTTTGCCAAGAATCAACTTGCTAGTCCATGCACCATCCTAAAACAGCCCTCATATCATATTGCATGTAAGCAAACAACTTATCTTTAGAAGTATTATTCACATGCAAGTCATTTTCCTTAAGGAACCACTAAGATTTCTTGCTTAACACTTAGTATCTTCAACTAAAATTCATATCTTAAAAATAACTAGTCATTCAAGTCATTGATTCCTTAAATAAATCATGAGAGTCTAGAGTATACTTGCCTATTCAAGCTAGAACCTTCTCTTAGCTTGGATCTTGGATGGAATGGGCTGAAGTTTCCTCCACTACATTCATGAAGCATGCGGTTTTGAGGGAGGAAAAAGGGAAAATGTTAGCTACCATTTTAAATGAAAAATAGAGCTAACTTGATGCTAGATTTACTTACCAAGATGAGGCTTTGAATGGAGTTTGAAAGGAACTCAAACTATCAAGAGGCTTGCACCACTTAAAAGCTTGAAAAGCTTGTACCTAGTGACCAAGGAGGTCACGGGTTTGGGTAGGAAAAAGGAACCCATGTGAGCTTCATTCTTTGGAATAGAGAAATTCACATAAGAGCTTGAAATGTGACTTACCTAGATGATTCTTTGAGCTTGAAAATGGAAGTAGTCTTGAATCTCCTAGTCTTTAAGGGGCCGAATAGTAGGAGGTTGATGGTGATGAAAATAAACTAAGTGTTCTTGCTTGTGATCTTCTTGAGAGTGTACAAGGTAGAGATGAATGGAAGAAGCTTCTAGCTATCATAAAGAAGATTCAATGGTGTAAGGGGGAGGGAGGCCGGTGCATGGATGGGGGAAGGAGACAAGGCTTTTCATAAAAAGTCAAAAAGCAATCTTAGTCTTGTGAATTGCAAGCTTTTGTCTCCCATGCTTGCTTTATTTTATTATTTAGCTATATTTCAATTAAATATTTTAAATATTAGGAATAGACTAGAAAAATGAAGAGAGTTATAGAGATATTCCTTGGGTTGGCCGAATTCTTGGAGCCTTGGGAAGGGCATTTTTGTCCTTTCATATTTTTCATAACACATACTCATATAATTATACCATTATTTATATTATGTAATTTCTTGTATATGGTTTTACGTTTGTTTTTATGAAGACCATTTAAGTTAGTCTTCTTATAGAAAGGAAAATATTCTAAGGTCCCTGAATGTCTTGTGGCCGAAATCCCTAAGCTTTGGAGGGGCAAAATGGTCATTTCATATACTTTATGACATCCACTTGTATAATTATATAGTATCTATCTTAAATGAATTTAAATAAAGAAGCACTAATATAACTTAATAAAATGCACTTGGAAAAATTAATATTTCACTATGCCACTTCATCATTGTTTCAAGTACATTACGGTTGGGGTACAACATCTTCCTCCCTTAACATAAGTTTCGTCCTCGAAACTTAAGAGAACTAGTCAAAAAGATGGGGGTATCTATTCTTCATGTCTTCCTCAGTTTCCCATGTGGCTTTTTCTCTAGAATGGTGTTTCCATTGGACTTTCACCATAGTATGGATCTCTTTCTCAACTTCTCTTTCCAATCAACGATCATTAGGGGCTCCTCTATATAAGATGTATCTTCTTCAACCTTCAGCTGCTGATCCTCAAGGATGTGTCTTGGATCATAAACATACCGGTGAAGTTGGGAGACATAGAACACATCATGTAACTGGGACAGTGATGGGGGCAACGCCAAGCGATATGCAACTTCACCAACTCTTTCTAGAACTTCATACGGTTCAATGAATCTTGGGCTCAACTTCCCTTTTATACCAAATCTCTTGATCCCTTTAGATGGAGAGACCTTTAAGAAAACTTTTTCCCCTTCTTGAAACTCCAAGGGTCTCCGTCTTTCATCAGCCCATATCTTACTTCTATCTTGTGCTGCTTTCAATCTTTGCCGAACAATCTCTACTTTTTCTCGTGTTTGCTCTACAAGGTGGGGTCCCGCATATATCTTGTCTCCAATTTCGTCCCAATAGAGTGGGGACCGACATTTTTGCCCATACAACGCTTCATAGGGTGCCATTCCGTTAGGACTATGGAAGCTGCTATTGTAAAAAACTCAACCAGCTTAAGACTCTTATCCCAACTTCCTCCAAAATCAAGAATGCAAGCACGAAGCATGTCTTCAAGAGTTTGAATTGTCCTTTCTGTTTGGTCATCAGTCTGAGGATGGAAAGCGGAACTCATCCTGATCTCAGTGTCCATCACCTTTTGAAAGGCTGTCAAAAATCTCGAGGTAAAACGGGGATCAAGATCACAAACGATACTTATGGGCACACCATGCAAGCAGACAATCTGATCAAGGTACATAGAGGCTAACTTCTCCATAGATGCCTCAATCAACATGGCCAAAAAGTGAGCAGACTTGGTCAAACGGTCCACGACGACCCATATAGCATCATTTCCATACTTAGTCCTCGGAAGACCGGTCACGAAATCCATGGTGACATGGTCCCATTTCCATTCAGGGACTTCTAAAGGTTGTAGTAATTGGGCAGGTCTTTGGTGCTCAGCTTTTACTCTTTGACAAACAAAGCATCGCTCAACAAATTCAGCTATTTGGTTCTTCATGCAGTGCCACCAGAACCTTTGCTTGAGGTCTTGATACATCTTGTTAGCTCCAGGGTGTATAGATAAACGCGAGTTGTGGGCTTCCATCAAGACTTCATCTTTAATTTCCTTGTTCTCAGGTATACATAACCGTCCTCTGTATCATAAACTGCCATCACTACGAGCTTCAAAATCATTCTGTGGCTTATCTTTTATCCTCTCCTTGATCTTCCTCAAGGCTTCATCATTTCCTTGAGCCTCTTTGATCTTATCAATCATTGAAGGGATAAGAACTAATTTGGCGAGTACTTCGTCCACGAAATCAACTTCTTCAAGGCCAAATTCTTCTATGTCTCGTTGAAGAGGTGGTTGACGCGGGTGACTTGTCTTTCGACTCAATGCATCAGCAACTTTATTGGCTTTCCCAGGATGGTGCTGAATTGAGAGATCATAATCTTTGATCAACTCGAGCCATCTGTGTTGCCGCATATTCAGTTCCTTCTGTGTAAAAAGATACTTTAGGCTTTTGTGATCCGTAAAGATCTCGTATTTCTCACCATATAAGTAATGCCTCCATATCTTTAATGCAAAAATCACTACGACAAGCTCAAGGTGATGGATGGGGTAGTTTTGCTCGAATGGCTTCAATTGTCGGGATGCATAAGCTATCACTCTATCCTTCTACATAAGGACACATTCAAGACTGTTCTTTGAAGCATCACTGTTCACAACATATTTCTCGCCAGGAGTGGGCTGAGCCAAGATAGGGGTGGATGTCAACTTTGCTTTTAACTCCAAGAAGCTCCTTTCACAATCGGCATTTCACTCGAACTTGGTTTTCTTTTGTGTCAACCTGGTGAGGGGGACAGCTATCCTCGAGAATCTTTCAACAAACTTCCGATAATATCCTGCTAATCCAAGGAAGCTTCTTACCTCTGTAACATTAGTTGCCCTGGGCCATTCTGTAATGGCCTCGATTTTCTTGGGATCTACTGAAATCACATATTCTGATATGACATGGCCGAGGAAGGATACACTATGCAGCCAGAACTTGCATTTGCTAAATTTTGCGTACAAGCGTCTTTCTCTTAAGATATTCAGAACCATCCTCAAATGGGCTGCATGAGTTTCCTCATCTGGTGAATAGATCAAGATATCGTCTATGAAGACCACTACAAACTTGTCCAACTGATCCTGAAAGACTCGATTCATGAGATCCATAAAGGCGGCAGGAGCGTTGGTTAAACCAAAGGGCATGACCAAAAATTCGTAGTGTCCATAGCGTGTTCTGAAAGCAGCCTTAGGAACATCTTCAGCCTTAATCTTCAATTGGAAATATCCAGATCGCAGGTCTATCTTACTAAAAACTTGAGATCCCTGCATTAAGATTCTTTAGATAGGGTTTTGGAACATTTAAACCTTAATTGAACTAAAACTTGTTAGTTACGTACTCGAGGTTGATCAAATAAATCGTCGATCCGGGGCAATGGGTACTTATTCTTTATGGTGATTTTGTTAAGTTCCCGGTAATCGATGCATAAACGCATACTTCCATCTTTCTTCTTCACGAATAACACAGGAGCACCCCAAGGAGAAACGCTGGGGCGGATGAGCTTCTTCTCTAACAGCTCGTGTAACTGCTCCTTTAGTCCTTTCAGTTCTGCAGGTGCCATCCGATATGGGGCCTTTGATATGGGTTCAGCTCCTGAAACAAGGTTTATTTCGAAGGCAATTTTGTGGTCGAGAGGTAACCCGGGTAATTCGTCTGGAAAAACATCGGGTATTCATTAACAACCGGAACTTGAGCAAGGGTGGGACTCACTTGCTCAACACTAAGGATATAAACAAAGAATCCTTCATGGTCCTTCTTCAATACTCGACTGGCACGAGCCGCATTAACATAGACCTTCTTGGATGGTTTCTTTAACTTGGGTCCTCCTTGGAATGATACTTCATCTCGAGTGGGATCCTTGATTATAACTTGCCTACTCCGACAATCAATGTGAGCATGGTTCTTTCAGAGCCAATCCATTCCAAGAATCACATCAAAATCACTCATGGATAAGGGGATTAAATCTGCTTCAAACCGCTGATCATCGAACTCGAGCGCGCAATTTCTGAAGATATGATGAGAGACAAGCACCTGATCGCCGGCTGCTTGTACTCTATAGGGTGATTCTAATCGGACTGAGTTATGATCGATATTATTAGCAAACTTTCTGGAGATAAATGAGTGGCTGGCGCCACTGTCGAACAATACATTCGCAGGTATGCTACATACTAAGATAGTTCCGGGATCATGTATATTTAACTAAGCAACAGTATAGGCATGCATAAGCAAAACATACTTAAGGCATAAAACTTTAAATCTTACCAGTCACTACGTCTGCCGTCTCCTCAACATCTGCATCCATCATGACATGCACCCTTTCATTTGCACGTGGTCGTTGGTTCTTTGGCTATTGCGGCTGTTGCTGCGCTCCTCGGTCTGGGCAATCCCTAATCAGATGACCATCCTTGCCGCATCTAAAGCATTTTCCAGCCTTCCATCGACACTCACCCATGTGTCTCTTCTGGCACTGAGGGGACACTAGTATAGCTGGCTGCTGGGGTGGAGCTTGATTCTTTTGCTGATTATTTTGATGCTGCTGGCGGCACTGATTCTGACCCTATGATCTCCCTTGACGAACAGATCCTCTGTAATTCTTCTTGGCTACCTTTCTGAATTTCTCATTTTCAGTCACTTGTCTTTCTCTTTTTTGTCCCACATCGTCTCGGCGGATAATGTCTCTCTCAATCCTATAACAGGCGTCCAGAAGGGCTCCAAAATTCGCAGGGTTTGCATTCACCAACCATATTCTGATTCTCGACTTTAGCACTCTTTCAAATTTCAACATTTTTGTCTCTTCATCATTCGTAGTGGTAGGCTAAAATCTCCCCAATGCAATGAACTTATTAGCATACTCTGCTACCGTCATACCGGGCTCTTGCTTAAGTGATTCAAATTCATGCCTCGTTTGTAACTTCACTGACGGAGGAATGTAGAAATTATGGAACTCCTACAGAAATCTTTCCCAAGCAATTGGTCTTGGCAAGGGGTGTAAGTTGGTCTTCCACCATTGATTGCCCTCACTTAACAGAAAGGGCCTTATGGCTTGAGCTTTCATCTCATCAGGGGCTTGAATTCACTCGAAGCAATTCTCGACTTCATCCAACCACTTCTCCGCTATGTCTGGATCTGGCTTTCCCTCAAACGGTGGTACATTAGCCCTCTTCAACTTCTCGAAATAATATTGTGCGTCTCTCACAGGTTGACGTGGGTAGGGTGGAGCATTCTGATGGATATGGCCTTGACCTATCTGTGTGACCACCTGGCAAAAGGCCTGAAAGGCATTAACATCAGGAATAACCGGAGGAATTGGTGCCTGCGGTGGTGGAGGTGGATTATTCTGAACAGGAGGATTCTGGTCCTGCGGTGGTGGCGGTGGGACCTGAACCGGTGGAGGAGGAACGGGGCCTTGTGTCTGAGGAGGAACGGGCTCCTGAGCAGCTGGTCGAGCCCTAGGAGGTCTGCCATGAGGTCGCACCATCTGCACTACGGAGTGTTAAAATTTATACAAATGTTGAGATAAAACCAAATTATGTTGGCTAAAGGTCATAATTCTCAAAAAATTTAACTGAGGGAGAGGAAAGACACATCTTACGTTAGATATCCGGATTCTATGAGTCAGGATTAATTATTAAATTACATCCTAAACCCGGTCTAAGTTCTCCTAGTCTAAGGCCATTACTCATCTAAGATCAAAACTTAGGTCTAAGATCAAACTTAGATTTCTAAGATCATAACTTAGTTCTACGTTCTGCCCAAAATCTAGAGCCTGGGCTCTGATACCACCTATAGCGCCCCGCACCCGGACCTCGTCCAAATACGGTGCACCCGTCGTACTTCACTACGGAGAGTAGAAAGCGTCATGCATAAAATGCGAGAATCCATAACTTATTTCATGGACTCACATGTTAACATTTAACATGGTACTAAAATTTAGGCAGAATTAAAACCTTAAAATAACATGCAATCCGAAAATATTAAATCCCCAAAACAGTAGTCCAACAAAACAAGATAAACCAAAATCCCAAAGGTTCCAACATAGTTCATAGTACAAACATCATATCAGCAAAAAAGTCCTTAAGCATGGTCTCCTCCTGACTCCTTGACTACGGGTACGGCACTCTTGGCTCATCCTCGATCCATTCAACCTTAGCATTCTCTATCTCTGGGGAAAAATAAAGGTATGAGTGATAAAAATCACCGAGCAAGCATACAATAAACTACCATGAAATAAATAAAGAATCATAACATGAATGGAAAAGACCCCAAAAACCTCAAATGTTAATTCATACCTGACCTTTAATCCTTGATCTGCTTAAAGATATAGCCTAATCATAATTTAAGTAATACCATTCTGACAATATCATATTCTCTTCCTAACTTATCCACCTAACATGCAAAGTGCACATGAAATATGCAAGATGCAATGTATGATGTCATGTCGTGTCAAAATCATCATTTGGTCCCATAAAGCAACGTATCAGAAAACAGAGTGTCAGATCAATTAACCCCAGATCTGAACACGTCCAGAACATGTCATCAGACCAATTAACCCGGGTCTGGGACGGGTCCAGAACATATCATCAGGCCGATTAACCCCGGGCCTGGATTGGGTCCAGAACATATCATCGGACCAATTAACCCCGGGTCTGAAACGGGTCCAGAACGTATCATGTCATCAGACCTATTAACCCCGGGCTTGGAATCAGGTTATGAGCATGCTTAGCCGGCAAGGAAGTCATAAAACATTTCTTTTGAAAATCATGGGACCATAACAACTTACTTGCATAACGAAAACTTGCTTGCTTGAAAAGAGCTTACTTGCATACAGAAAACTTAGAAAATCAGATTCATGATGCATATGATCATGCATGATACATGGGATGAAATGCAATGCAAGTCATGGCATAAATCATCTTAAAAATTTACTTAGAACATGACATAGACATAATTCCCATGGGCTTGAAATTTTTCAGAATTTACGTTCTGTTCATGGGCATCCAATATTACAAATAAGGCCTATTTTCCATAATCTCTTGCCTTACATATGCATAATGGGGTCCTATCTTCATGTCATAAAATTTTCGTAGCGTTTTAAGATGAGTAAGTCCCTTAAAGCATTAAGTAGCTAAAAAGTGTACTGCTGAATCCAGCAGTGCAGTACCCATCTTTTCCTTAATTTCGAAGACCATAAAATCTTATTTAGTTTGGGCCAACACCTGGAAAACACAGTAAACACATCAAGGAGTAATATACATGGGCCCAACAGTTCATACATGTCCAAATTCACAAGACTAAGGCCTCCTAACTTATTCCATAATTCTGCCCTGTTTTCCAATTTGGCAGCGCCAACTTTAATTCAGTAATTACCCATCAAAACAATTATTCCAAGTTGATTAATTTACACAAACATGCTCATCTATGTCCTAAGTAATTACCATAAAAATTCCAGAGCAATTTAATAACTTTAAAGGGGTCATTTAATTATTTTCCCAAAATTGGTCACGTGCTGATTCTGGAGTGACCAGTTTTACTACTAGTCTTATTGTGGCAAAACCATAAGTCCTTTTTACCAAAATTCCAACTCACAGACTTAAAAAAACATACAAGGCTAGCATCCTACCAAAAAATAGCTCATTTATGCGCTCCTAAGGTCCGTTTTCAGGTCACACAACACGCCACATAAAACTGTCCAGCTCCAGTAGTTTTGTCTTTTGTCACTTTTTCATGTCAAGTGTTTACCAACTAACCTTATTCTTATAAAATAACTTATTAGCCACTAATTACACCATTTTTACATGAATATTCCAGATTTCATAACTTTTGTTAAGTCACATTTGAGTCACCCCAAAACAGTTTGCAACTGGCACATAGCACTCATCACTTTGGCTCATTTTGCACTTTATAGAGTCCATCCTTAGTACAACT
The DNA here is from genome assembly GCA_036186865.1 of Eustoma russellianum. Lineage (NCBI taxonomy): Eukaryota > Viridiplantae > Streptophyta > Magnoliopsida > Gentianales > Gentianaceae > Eustoma > Eustoma russellianum. The sequence goes on along the minus strand of AP025056.1, from coordinate 20,798,063 downwards.
AATTCATGCATCACCTATCTTCCTTAAACAGCCCGTTTTCTTGTGCTAAAAAGGACTCATGTCACATTTCAATTTAGTACAAATATACTCATGTAACAAATCATTCAAGCATGCCAAAACAACTTTGTAAAATTACATATAGCACGCACGCCATCCTCATACCTCTCAAGCTTCACACAAAATCTATTCTTGCCAAGAATCAACTTGCTAGTCCATGCACCATCCAAAAGCAGCCCTCATATCATATTGCATGTAAGTAAAGAACTCATCTTTAGAAGTATTATTCACATGCAAGTCATTTTCCTTAAGGAACCACTAAGATCTCTTGCTTAACACTTAGTATCTTCAACTAAAATTCATATCTTAAAAATAACTAGTCATTCAAGTCACTAATTCCTTAAATAAATCATGAGAGTCTAGAGTATACTTGCCTCTTCAAGCTAGAACCTTCTCTTAGCTTGGATCTTGGATGGAATGGGTTGAAGTTTCCTCCACTACTTTCATGAAGCATACGGTTTTGAGGGAGGAAAAAGGGAAAATGTTATCTACCATTTTAAATGAAAAATAGAGCTAACTTGATGCTAGATTTACTTACCAGGATGAGGCTTTGAATGGAGTTTGAAAGGAACTCAAACTATCAAGACGCTTGCACCACTTAGAAGCTTGAAAAGCTTGTACTTAGTGACCAAGGAGGTCACGGGTTTGGGTAGGAAAAAGGAACCCATGTGAGCTTCATTCTTTGGAATAGAGAAATTCACTTAAGAGCTTGGAATGTGACTTACCTAGATGATTCTTTGAGCTTGAAAATGGAAGTAGTCTTGAATCTCCTAGTCTTCAAGGGGCCGAATAGTTAGGAGGTTGATGGTGATGAAAATAAACTAAGTGTTCTTGCTTGTGATCTTCTTGAGAGTGTACAAGGTAGAGATTAATGGAAGAAGCTTCTAGCTATTATAAAGAAGATTTAATGGTGTAAGGAGGAGGGAGGCCGGCATATGGAGGTGGGAAGAAGACAAGGCTTTTCATAAAAAGTAAAAATGCAATCTTGGTCTTGTGAATTGCAAGCTTTTGTCTCCCATACTTTCTTTATTTTATAATTTAGCTATATTTTAATTAAATATTTTAAATATTAGGAATAGACTAGATAAATGAAGAGAGTTCTAGAGACATTCCTCGGGTTGGCCGAATTCTTGGAGCCTTGGGAAGGGCATTTTTGTCCTTTCACATTTTTCATAACATATACTTATATAATTATACCATTATTTATATTATCTAATTTCTTGTATATGATTTTAGGTTTGTTTTTATGAAGACCATTTAAGTTAGTCTTCTTATAGAAAGGAAAATATTCTAAGGTCCCTGTATGTCTTGTGGCCGAAATCCCTAAGTTTTGGAGGGGCAAAATGGTCATTTCATGTACTTTATGACATCCACTTGTATAATTATATAGTATCTATCTTAAATGAATTTAAGTAAAGAAGCACTAATATAACTTAATAAAATGCACTTGGAAAAATTAATATTTCATTACGCCACTTCATCATAGTTTCAAGTACATTACGGTTGGGATACAACAATACATGCTTCATATGCTTATATATATTGTTGCCGTACTAACAAGCCATGAAGCGTTAAAGCTTACATCATATAGCAAACATTTGTTGTCTTTGTACTATTTTCAAGTGCCACAATTAATGAACTAAACTAGTTCATTAAGTAGAGTGCTTAAGTTAATTAACTAACTAGTTCATTAAATGAGGACATATTTGGAGAAAGCTTGATGGCAACAAATTTGAAAATAGAAAGTCTTCTTCCCATATGCCTCTACACGCCATATATATATTCAATATATATCCATATTTGTTTTAAAAACGGGCACAATACACATATATTACTGTTGGAAAAAAGGGGTTTGCGTGATTACAAAATACATGATTTAAATAACGTGTACCAAAGAAATGCATGACACGTTTTATGACTTAACACGTTTCTCTATGAAACCTGCCTTATATAGTTCATACATATTGTTGTTGTACTAACGAGCCATGAAGCTTTAAAGCTTACCTCAAATGGCGAACATTTGTTGTATTTGAATTGTTTTCAGGTGACACCATTAATGAACTAAACTAGTTTATTAAGTGAAGTACTTAGTTAAATGAACGAAGTAGTTCATTAAATGGTGATATATTTGGAGAAGGGACAAAGGCAACAAATTGAAGAATGGAAAGTCTTCTTCTTCCCTCTCATTATACACGCCTTTAACATATATATATATATATATATATATATATATATATATATTCAGATTGTTTTGAAGGCACTACACACATATATTCCAATGTACTACCGACACGTTATATATTTTACGAACGTACGTTAACGTCACACCACTATATTTACCTCGTATTTATGAGTATATTCAGGTCTTATATCATGTGATATAAGTCATGGTGACAACAAAATTATTACGACATGTTACAAAGTTCTAATCAAAAAATTGTCGTATCGGGTAAATACCGAAACTTCGCCAATGTGTCACGTAATTGCCATATATAGATGGCCAGCCCCTACACTTCAAAAATGGCCACAAATTTCGTGGCTTACGTGGTATATACAGCCATAAAATCATTCCATGTTGGCACACACAAATCACCCCCCAATTAAGGCCAAATTGTGGAGATTTCAAATTCAACATTTTTGTCACATGTAGGCGCCACTTTAATCAGCCATGAGTGATGAATATTAAATTTTAATTTATGTATATTATGTGTAACATAATATATATAACATGTGCAAAAAGTTGGAATTTAATCGGAGAAAAATCGGGTAATCGACAAACGTCGAAAATTCGGTTTTCTACGAACACGACACATGGAACATTTTTGGCATGACATATAACATGTATCTAGACAAATACTCTATAAATTTTAAAGTGTTCTAGAAAAATTAATTAAGGGCTGATTGGAATATACCGTGTGTATATAATTATTGTGCACTATTTTACAAAGTTTGCAAAAATGAATTCAGCACATGTACAACTATTATAACACGCCTACTATAGCCTTGTTGGAGCATATGTGGAGCTTTGTTGGAATCTTGATTGGCCAAGAATGAAGTATACAAGGTTGGTGACATAAAGAAAGAAGCTACACAAGGTAACATTTCAAACTATGTCACATTTGTTACACATGCTGAAAATTTCAGCTTGTGTGCATTAAGGCTGGCCGAATTTTTGAGCTTAAATGTGCCATATTTACCTCTTTGAATTAAATGGATTAAAACAAAGATAAAATGGCAATGTTCTGAAGCTGTTATGGAAATAATATGGTGATATTTTTAAATATCACACATGCTGAAAATTTCAGCATGTGTGGAATGTGTATGGGCGGTTTTATGGTCTCTATGATGACCAATTTGATTCCCAATTAGTATAGACTTTTATGTGCTAAATTATGATTGATATCTTCTTTATTTTGAATATAGTGTGAATTTTTGATTATAGTGTGAATATCACACATGCTGAAATTTTGAATATAGTGTGAATATCACACATGCTGAAATTTCAGCATGTGTAGAAGCATATGACCGAATTTTTGCATGGAAATGTTGATAAATTATCTTGCAAAATGTATGGAATTTATTATGAGACTTATGGCAACATTTTTATGGCTAATTGGCACACGTTTTAAGTGATATTTTTCAGATTTATCTAGTCATCAAATGATGACAACTTTCATCCAATCAATGAGTGCCAAGTAAGTAAGGCTATAATGATCATCCAATGAGGAGTTGCCAAGTAAGCAAGTGAATGTCACAATGATGCAAGATATTCTTCCAAGGACTTAAAAGATAATTTTCAAGAGGAAGATCAAGACATAGGGGCTGGCCAAGGGCTTGATAAAATGAAGAAGAAGTATTGCAAAATACAAGACAAGCCTCACAAGTTCAAAAGTGCAAAAAGAGCCTTCTATCTCTTCTTCTACACTTCTTTCTTTCTTCTCTCTTAAAGCCTATTGTGTTCATATTCATACATCTTGAATAGACTTCATCTATACCACCATATATTCTATATTGTTGTAAAAGATTGATTAAGGTGTGATCAATCTTGCATCCGCTAGGTGGTGGTGTTCGTGATCGTTTTAATCACTTACAAAGTTTGTAAAGGGTTGGAGTTGGTGTGTAACTCCATCAAACCTGTGTGGTAAGGTGTTGTTTGTGTTTTTTGATTAGTGATAACCGAGGAAGGTGTCCTCGAAGACTGGAGTAGGTTGATTTAACCGAACCAATATAAAATTCCTTGTGTTCTTTACTTTTCAGCACTTACTTTCAGTTTCTAGCACAGTGCATCATTTTTATCACGTTCTTAAAAATAGTAAACAAACTTCAAAAATTCTGAAACTTTCAGGAAACATAGCCACACGTCTTAAGGTTCTTTTGGCACAAGTTTCAACCCTTTTGGACAAGTATAAGTCATTCAAACATCAAAAGTTCTGAGACTAGTGCAGTCTGATTTTCAGGCTTGCAAAGGTTGAAACTTTGAATGTATTTGACTAACTTCCCAAAAGAATTTTACAAAACTTTTTCAACCCAATTAAATAAACCTAATAAGGGGTTACTTTTCAAAGCATTTGGAGTCACAGTTTAATTGGAATTAATTTTTCAAATCGGACTACCGTTTCAGGCAGATTTGCGCAATCTGACCACCAACAATTTTTCAGGGGTTAATGGTTGAATTTTAATCTGATATTTTTCAGAGATACTCAGAACATCTGTGAATAAGATCTCTCCAAATATCAGAATTTTTGAAGACTTGTAACCTAGTTTTCAAAACGCTTCAAAACAGGTCCTGAAAACAGAAACTGTTTTCAGTAGTTGTGTTTTTGGTCTAGAACAATTTTAAACACCACATTTTCTGCACCCACTATTCAACCCCCCTTCTAGTGGTGCCTTGAAAATCTTACAAGTGGTATCAGATTGAAGGAACACTCACAACAAGAAGATCCAACGATCTAAGTGAGATGGCAACCACTAGCTATAACACCGTGCAAGAAGGAATGTCAACTATAACGCCTCCTCTTTTCGATGGTGAGTCCTTTATTCAATGGAAATTAAGAATGAAACTTTTTTTATGGCTATTGATATTTATCTATGGTCTATCATAGAAGACGGTCCATTTGTTCCTTCTAAGTTGTCAATTGTTGATGGTGCCACACTAGAGGTTATAAAAACGAAAAAAAATACACTAGCGATGACAAAAAGAAGTTGAGTATGAATGCTAAAGCCATGCAACTACTCTTAAATGGGCTAAGCAAAAGTGAATCTAGTTATGTATCAAATTGCTCTAGTGCTCAAGAGATGTGAAGAATTCTTGAAATGAAACATGAAGGGACTAGCCAAGTAAAGGAGTCTAAGATTAATATGCTTATGTCCACAATTGAGTCTTTTAAATTATTGCCAAATGAGTCTATTGTTGAGATGGATTTACGATTGACTGACATCAATAATTCTCTTGAGTCTCTTGGCAAAGCTTTCTCTACGCAGGAAAAGGTCCAAAAGGTACTACGAAGTCTTCCATCTGAATGAGACCCTAAAGTCACAGCAATAGAGGAAAGTAAGGAAACCAAATCAATAAAAATGGAGGAACTAATCGGATCTTAAAGGTATATGAAAACAAACTCACTTTAAGAAATTCCGAGTCTATTTCTAAAAATGATAAGGCTATAGCATTTAAATCAAATGAATACGTCATAGATGATAGTGACACAGATTCCGGTGATGAGGATTTAATCACAATGACTAAAAGATTAGAAAAAATCTTGAGAAAGTCGATTAAAAATAAACATAAGTCTACTTCATCTAAGGATCATTAAAATAAAAATAAGGAAATAAATTGTTATGAATGTGGACAACCTGAACACTTGTCATATGATTGTCTGAACAAGGACAAACAAACAAACAAATACCTTGACAAGGATCAGACCAAAACTAGACTCATCTCAGAACTTAAACAAAGGAGAAGAGCCTTCAAAGCCTCCACTTGGAGTCACACATCCGACTCTGAGACTGAGGATACGGAAGATTAAAAGGCACAAGTATGCTTTATATCTAAGGCATCAAATGAGGTATCTTCCGACTCTGATTCTGATTCTGAATGTTTTACGATGATTTATTTAGTCAATGTTTAGAGTTGCATAAGTTCTCAAAGACTCCTGCAAAAGAAAAGAAGCAATTAATTGAAGACAAGAAATTGTTAGAATCCTCTAACACAAATCTTGTGTCTCTATTAAACGATTCAAAAGAAGAGTCGTCCTGCATCATAAATTCATTAAAGTCTGAAATTTCATCATTGACATCCGAGAACACTGAACTGAAATCCGAGATTTCAAACTTGAAATCAAGGAATGCGGATTTAGAGAAAATGGTGAAAAAATTTGACACGGGAACAAACATGCTAGATCGCATCATTTCTTCACAAAAGCATGATAGTGACAAAACCGGACTAGGATACGTTGAGAAAAATGAGTCACTAAACCAACAATCAAAATTCATTTCATCAAAGAAAATGAATGCATCTAAGACATATATGGCATCTAAGAAGATCTCTAGACCTTCCCCTATGACATCTCATCATGTTTCCTATTCTTCATATCATACAAAGTGTAATTATATGCCATATAGATATGAAAGAAAGCCATTGATGCATATGCGACACTCACATCATAAAAATGCATATAGATAACGCCCCGTGCATGCAAACCGAAATGCATATCAAAAACAAAAAGCATACTATATGCGTGATGGGATTCTCGGCCAAAGGCCAAATGCATTTGCCCCTAACGTGTATTATGTTGCATCTTCATCACCTTTCTCACCTTTTGGAAGACCTAGAAAGGTCACCCAAATTTGGGTACCAAAAGGAACATTTTCAAAGGGTTGAATAAATAACCCTTATGAACGCACGTTTGATATTATTTGAAATGCATGAATTTTTTATAAAATTGCTATTTCCATCTCTAAATGCTCTTTTGATTGTCTTTCCAAAATAAAGGGGGGGAGAATGCATGATTTAAGGGGGAGAGAGAGATTGATTGCACAAATCAAGGGGGAGAAAACTCGAAATTTGAAATTCAAAATTTGAATTTGTGCATGATTGGAGGGGGAGCGACAAAATTTAAATCATGAACGTAGGTTATTTTGTAAATCATCAAAAGGGGGAGATTGTTGAGAAAAGGGGGTTTTGAGTGATTACAAAATACATGATTTAAATAACAAGTACCAAAGAAATGCATGACACGTTTTATGACTTAACACGTTTCAGTATGAAATCTGCCTTATATAGTTCATATATATTGTTGTCGTACTAACGAGCCATGAAGCTTTAAATCTTACATAAAATGGCGAACATTTATTGTATTTGAACTATTTTCAGGTGCCACCATTAATGAACTAAACTAGTTCATTAAGTGAAGTACTTAGTTAAATGAACTAAGTAGTTCATTAAATGGTGATATATTTTGAGAACGATATTAAAATGGGTAATAGGCGATTCAACCGAGAGGCAATAACCCGAGTGCAAACTTTGCTAATAAAGTTTGTAAGACAAATAGGACGAAAATCACCAAATGTCTGCGGGGACTGTGTTTTCGGTATAAAAGTCAGTAAAGCACTAGCCATAACAGTCGGTTGGGGAACACCAATGAAAAATTCCTGCACTGCTTTTAGCACATCTAAATGGATTATTGACCAACACGAACGATAAAAATTACCATGGAATCCATCTGGCCCTGCTGCACTTTGCGGATCCAAACTCCAAACCGCTTGTTTGACCTCTGACTCCGATGGCAATTGCGTAAGCATGAGATTATCCTCATCGGTAAGCAGAGTCGGGATATGCGATAATATATCCTCATGATTGGCGGTCGGTGCTTGGGCAAATAAATCTTTATAATAATCAACTGTCGCTAGCATAATATCCGCCGGCTGTGTCAACACTGTGCCCTGCCCATTTTGTAGTTGGCGAATGCAAAGTTGTGAGCGTTTACCTTTAACAAGAGAGTGAAAATAGCGCGTATTAGCATCGCCTTCTTGTAACCATTTAACTCGAGCCTTTTGTTTCCAGTATAATAACTCATATTTGGATGCAAGCAAATACTGAGCCTTGGCTTGATAATAGGCCTCACGCGCTTCCTCCGTCGATGTCGCGTCCCAGTGACTTTCTGCGGCATTAAGATTATCCTCTGCATGCTGTAATGTGCTGAAAATATTTCCAAATATATGCTTGTTCCAGTGCTGAATATCCTTCTTTAAAGCAAACAACTTGTTATAGAAACCCCGCATATATGCGGCAGACATGGCTCTCGTATCCAACAACAGGTGGCATGCGGGGTTTCTATAACAAGTTGTTTGCTTTAAAGAAGGATATTCAGCACTGGAACAAGCATATATTTGGAAATATTTTCAGCACATTACAGCATGCAGAGGATAATCTTAATGCCGCAGAAAGTCACTGGGACGCGACATCGACGGAGGAAGCACGTGAGGCCTATTATCAAGCCAAGGCTCAGTATTTGCTTGCATCCAAATATGAGTTATTATACTGGAAACAAAAGGCTCGAGTTAAATGGTTACAAGAAGGCGATGCTAATACGCGCTATTTTCACTCTCTTGTTAAAGGTAAACGCTCACAACTTTGCATTCGCCAACTACAAAATGGGCAGGGCACAGTGTTGACACAGCCGGCGGATATTATGCTAGCGGCAGTTGATTATTATAAAGATTTATTTGCCCAAGCACCGACCGCCAATCATGAGGATATATTATCGCATATCCCGACTCTGCTTACCGATGAGGATAATCTCATGCTTACGCAATTGCCATCGGAGTCAGTGGTCAAACAAGCGGTTTGGAGTTTGGATCCGCAAAGTGCAGCAGGGCCAGATGGATTCCATGGTAATTTTTATCGTTCGTGTTGGTCAATAATCCATTTAGATGTGCTAAAAGCAGTGCAGGAATTTTTCATTGGTGTTCCCCAGCCGACTGTTATGGCTAGTGCTTTACTGACTCTTATACCGAAAACACAGTCCCCGCAGACATTTGGTGATTTTCGTCCTATTTGTCTTACAAACTTTATTAGCAAAGTTTGCACTCGGGTTATTGCCTCTCAGTTGAATCTCCTATTACCCATTTTAATATCGCCAGAGCAAACAGGTTTTCTTGCGGGTCAGGATATATCAACCCAGGTACTTTTGGCTCGTGAAATGATTCATCAGTTAGACAGAGGTGGCCACAGGTATGTCTGAAATTAGATATGATGAAGGCTTTTGATCGGGTGAGTTGGGAATATCTTAAATTACTCCTCCGCAAGTTTGGATTCTCAGAGTTTTTCATTCGAATTATTATCAATCATCTCAGTGCAACACGGATGTCAGTCTTAATCAATGGGCAACCTTCGCCATATTTTCAGCCATTCAGGGGAGTCAAGCAGGGAGATCCCTTATCACCTTTGCTGTTTATATTATCATCTGAGGGATTTAGTAGGGGGCTGAAGGCTCTGGTGGCCGCAGGCAGCATCCAGTCGTTTCGGTTGGGTAGAGTCCCGCTGTAGATTTCTCACTTGGCATACGCAGATGATTTGCTTATCTTCTTACGGGGTACACAGAGAAATTTACGGCGATTCCATGCATTTCTCACTACTTATGAAATGGCTTCAGGTCAGAAAGTAAATTTCCATAAAAGCAATTTCATACCATCATCTAATATAACGGCTGGGCAATGTCATACTATCAAAGGGATTCTTGGCATGCGATTATCCTCTTTACCTTTTCGGTATCTTGGCTCTTCCCTGCATAAGGGCATTCCGCGGGCTTTGCACTTTTCGTCTCTATTACAGCACGTTGATGACCGCTTAAATGGCTGGCATTCTCGTCTTCTATCTATGGCAGGGAGGCTAGTACTTTTACGTTCTGTCCTTGCAACGCTACCTCTACACATAATGGCGGCGGGTGGCATGCCTCAATCTGTCATTCATATGCTTGATAGAAAGATGTCAGCATTTTATTGGGGGGAGAGGCATCATTGGGTTGCATGGAAAGACATTACTATTCCAGTCGAAGAAGGTGGCTTAGGACTTCGTAATCTTCGCGAGTTGCAACAGGCATACCAATGCCAAATTTGGTGGAAATATCAATGTCATGACACTTTATGGAGTAGGTATATGCATCATAAATATGGACGAAGGAGTGATTATATTCCCAGGCTCACAGATTCCCCAGTCTGGAAATCTATCTGTCTCATTCATCACACTTGTCTTTCTCATTCAACTGGCTTGGGCACATTTCTATCATGGACAGTCACGCCTTCAGGAGAATTCTCGCTAAAATCAGCCTATGAAATTTGTCGGACACCACGGCCTACATTAATCTCGGCTAGGTTTATTTGGTGTAAACATCACTCTCCTTCCATTCGACTGCTTTTGTGGCGCATATTTCATTCAGCCCTTCCATTTGAAGATTATATAGGCCACTACTCCATGGTGCGTCCAACTCAATGTCCTTTCTGTAAATCCCATTCAGCCACGGTAGACCACATATTTATTACATGTTCTCGCATCCGATTTTTCTGGGGCTTTTTCGCTGGGGAACTCAATGGAGTGCTGCCGTCAACACTGTCTCTTAGGCAATACTTAATGGCATGGTGGTATCGGTCCAACTCCACATCTCTCTTAGGAGTCTTGCGGATAGTAATTCCCGGGATAATATTATCCAACATTTGGCGTCTTTATGCACAGCTGACTTATGGAGACACAACTCTCTTCTCTACATCGGCATTACGTAATTCCATTCACTTCGATATTCACATGTGGATGATGCACATACAGGGAACCAAGTTGGCCGCACGTCCATTTCCTTCTTTCCCCTGGCTTCCTCGGCTTCGTCCTCCCCGACTTCGTATTATCCGATGGCAAACCCCTCCTTCTGGCCGACTCAAACTAAATATGGATGCCGCGGTTGGTTAACACTATGCTGCGGGTGGGGGAATCTTACGTGATCATAATGGTTCTTGCATCCAGGCTCTCTCATTTCGGCTACCTTACTGTACGCCTTTGCAAGCCGAGACTCAGGCCACACTTTTTAGCTTGCTGTATTTTCTTCCATTTTACCGTTTGCTGATTGTAGAATCAGATTGTGCTCAACTGCTTGCCTGTCTTGGCAAGTCGCGACGGCCAACAGGTCATTACCATCTTCGGCAGCTACATGATCTCATCCGTCAACATCGGCTGGATGTAGTGCATACATATCGTCAGACTAATATGCCGGCACATTATCTTGCCCAACATGCGATGTTGCAGCCTATAACGGGGATATATAGTGGTTCCACTCTTCCTCCCCTAGTCAGGGCTTCGGTTTCGTTGGATCTTTCCTCGGCGGCTTTGCGTGCAGCATGAGCTTTACTATCGTATTATGCGCTGCTGTTCTTGGAAATACTCTGCCCGTGTACTACTAGTCACGGGCAGGATCGGTACGCCTTGTACCTACTACATACGCTGCTGTTTATTATCATTCATTCAATACATTTATATTTGTTTTATTAACATGTACAATGGCTGCTGCGTTAATTTTGAGGACCATTTCATGGGTGATTGCATCCCTAGCATATATACAGTCTTCCATATGGATTGGCCATGTCAAGTTTCTACTGCCTGTACTCCATTCAGTGCAGGCAGCCTCGGTACGTTTTCTATTCTCTCGCATCCATGGTCTATTTTTCGAATCTTCAGCAAGCTGACATTGTGCTCTCTCTTGCATAATGTATATCTACCACTGGATGTTTCATGCAACTCGCTAATGGCAATGAGCATTGGAGTGGATGTCAAGAACTCATGTCGAAATTATCTATCGAAGATGACTCAGGCGCAAGATTGTTCTCTATCCTGGGTTGGCCGCAGGGGTTGGCTTGTCACATATATCTCTGCCGGCACTTCAACTGGTGCCGGCAGTACAGGTTGGATCTATGCCCAAATTTCTCACAATTTTCATTGGCTTGAATTGATGATACACTTACACTCTTCTCTCCCTGGTGTGTTGGCGAGACATTTGATCTTTCATCATCGCCGCATCTCATACGTACTCATTGCATGTTTCTGGAGGATTCTTATGAATACATTGATTGGTGTCGCTGTTGTTCCTGGTCCGGATTACCAGATTACCGACGTCCTACCTCCCTACATCAAAAGGCACTCGGGCAGAGTTTTATTCGTCCGCCAGTCTGACTTCTCTTTCTATTTGCCTAGTACAGGGTTCATTTCTTGTAACTTTTTATACAATTGCGTCTATCACCATCCCAGATATATAAATATGTACGCTTTTTCCTTCGCCGGGGTTTTATCCACAAGGGTGGTTTTACTCGGCAAGGTTTTAATGCGGCATATCATATATATTCTGGATGCTGATAATCATTTACTGCTGTTTTGCTTTCGCTACACTTTGCTGTAATATGGTTTTCCTCCACCATAAGTGAGGGCTTTAATTAATAAAATCCATGTTTTTTTAAAAAAAAGTATATATTCAGATTTTTTTAAAGGCACTACACACATATATTCCAACGTACTACCGACACGTTATATATTTTACGAACGTACGTTAACGTCACACCACTATATTTACCTCATATTTATGAGTATATTCAGGTCTTATATCATATGATATAAGTCACGGTGATGACAAAATTATTACGACACCTTACAAGGTTCTAAACCAAAAATTGTCGTATCGGATAAATATCGAAACTTCGCCAATGTGTCACGTACTTGCCATATATAGATGGCAAGCCCCTAAACTTCAGAAATGGCCACAAATTTCGTGGCTTACATGGTATATACAGCAATAAAATCATTCCATGTTGGCACACACAAATCACCCCCAATTAAGGCCAAATTGTGGAGATTTCAAATTCAACATTTTTGTCACATGTAGGCGCCACTTTAATCAGCCATGAGTACTGACTATTAAATTTTAATTTATGTATATCATGTGTAACATAATATATATAACATGTGCAAAAAGTTGGAATTTAATCGGAGAAAAATCGGGTAATCGACAAACATCGAAAATTCGGTTTTCTACGAACACGAAACATGGAACATTTTTGGCATGACATATAACATGTATCTAGACACTTTTTACATACTCTATACATTTTAAAGTGTTCTAGAAAAATCAATTAAGGGCTGATTGGAATATACCATGTGTGTATAATTATTGTGCACTATTTTACAAAGTTTGCAAAAATAAATTCAGCACATGTACAACTATTATAACACGTCTACTACAGCGTTGTTGGAGCATATGTGGAGCTTTTTTGGCATCTTGATTGGCCAAAAATGAAGTATACAAGGTTGGTGACATAAAGGAAGAAGCTACACAAGGTAACATTTCAAACTATGTCACATTTGTTACACATGCTGAAAATTTCAGCATATGTAAAATAGCGCTGGCCGATTTTATCACATAATGAGACATATTTTGCTATCTTGAATTATTTGGATTAATTGAGAGATAGTATGGAGGTGTTTTGAATATATTATGGAATAAATAAAGTGATATTTTTGAATATCACACATGCTGAAAATTTCAGCATGTGTGGGAATGTATGTTGGCCGAATTCATGGCCCTATTGGTGATTAATTTTTATTCCAAAATTGATAAGAATGTTATGTACTAAATGATGATTGATTTCTTCTTTATTTTCAAGGAATAAATCGAAGCAAACTTGGCAATAATTTGCATTAAATGAGAATGTTACACATGCTGAAATTTCAGCATGTGGAAGAGGTGTAATGGCCGAATTTTTGCATGGAAGTTGTGATAAGTTGTCTTGCTAATTATGTGGGATGATTATGTGACTTATGGAAATAATTTTATGGCTAATTGGCACATGCTTTTTGAGGTTTATTTTCAGATTTATCTAGTCATCAAATGATGACAACTTCCATTCAATCAATGAGTGCCAAGTAAGCAAGAGCTTAATGATCATCCAATAAGAAGTTGCTAAGTAAGCAAGGAAATGTCACAATGATGCAATATACTCTTCCAAGGACTTAGAAGATAATTTTCAAGAGAAAGAGGAGGGCTATAGGGGGCGGCCATCATTGATGAAAGGAAAGAAGAGAGCAAGACAAAAACAACACAAGTCTTACAAGCTTAAGAGATTAAAAACGTTTTCCTCTCTTCTTCACTCTCTTTCTTTCTTCTCTCTAAAAGCCTATTGTACTCATATTCATACATTTTAATAGGCTTCATATAGACCACCACATACTCTCTTTATTGTTGTAAAAAATTGATCAAGGTGTGATCAATCTTGCTCTTGCAAGGTGGTGGTGTTCGTGATCGTTGTATTCACATACAAGGTTTGTAAAGGGTTGGAGTTGGTGTGTAACTCCATCAACCCTGTGTGGTAAGGTATTCTTTGTGTTTTGTGATTAGTGTTAACCGGGGAAGGTGTCCTCGAAGACTGGAGTAGGTTGTTTTAACCGAACTAGTATAAAATTCCTGGTGTTATTTACTTTCAGCACTTACTTTCAGTTTCAGCACTGTGCATTGTTTTTAATCACGTTATTAAAAATGGTAAACGAATTTCAAAAATTAAAAAACTTTCCATAATAATAGCCACATGTCTTAAGGTTCTTTTGGCACAAGTTTCAAACCTTTTGGACAAGTATCAGTCATCCAAACGCCCAAAGTACTGAGACTAGTGCAGTCTGATTTTCAGGCTTGCAAAGGTTTAGACTTTAAACGTATTTAACTATATTCCCAAAAGAATTTTTCAAAACTGTTTCAACCCAATTAAATAAAACTAATAAGTGGTTAGTCATTAAAATTTCAGGCCATTTGGAGTTACGGATAAATAGTAATTAATTTTTCAAATTAGACTACCGTTTCTGGCAGATTTGCACAATCTGACCACCAACGATTTTTCAAGGGGTTAGAGGTTGAATTTTAATCTGACATTTTTAGGAGATACTCAAAACATCTGAGACTAAGTTCTCTCCAAATTTCAGAATTTTTGAAAACCTGCAACCTAGTTTTCAAAGCGTTTCAAAACTGGTCCTGGAAATAGAAATTGTTTTCAGAAGTTGGGTTTTTGGTTTAAAACAATTTTAAAAACCACATTTTCCGCACCCACTATTCAACCCCCCTTCTAGTGGTGCCTTGCTGATCCTACAAGTGGTATCAGAGAGCATGAACACTCACAACTAAAGGATCCAACGATCTAAGTGAGATGGCAACCACAAACTTCAAAACCGCGCAAGAAGATATGTCCAGTCAAAGGCCTACTCTCTTTGACGGTGAGTCTTTCATCCAATGGAAGTTAAGAATGAAACTTTTCCTTATGGCAATTGATATTGATCTTTGGTCAATTATAGAAGATGGTCCATTTGTTCCATCAAAATTATCCAATGTCGATGGAGTCACACTAGAGGTCGTTAAGCCTAGACAAGAGTACACTAGTGATGATAAAAAGAGATTGATCATGAACGCTAGGGCTATGCAATTACTTCTAAATGGACTAAGTAAAAGTGAATCTAGCTATGTTTCAAATTGTTCTAGTGCTCAAGAAATGTGGAGAATTCTTGAAATGAAACACGAAGGCACTAGTCAAGTAAAAGAGTCCAAGATCAACATGCTTATGTCCACACTCGATTCATTTAAATTATTGCCAAATGAATCTATCGTTGATATGGATCTTCACTTGACTAACATTTACAATTCTCTTGAGTCTCTTGGCAAAGCCTTTACTATCCAGGAAAAGGTACAACAGGTCTTGCGAAGCCTTCCATCCGAGTGGGACCCTAAAGTAACGGACATAGAAGAAAGCAAAGAAACTAAATCGATTAAGATGGAAGAACTAATTGGATCACTTAAGGTATATGAGAACAAACTCACCATAAGGAAATCGGAATCATCATCAAAACAAGGTAAGACTATTGCATTTAAATCAAATGAATACGTCTCTACTTCTTCCGATCACGTAGATGATAGTGATTCTGAATCAGATAACGATGACTTAATTTTATTGGCTAAAGGCTTAAGAAAATTCATGAGAAAGTCATTTAGAAACAAAACTAAGGCTACTTCGACTAAAAGAAATAAGAACAAGACAAATGACAAGTATGTTAAATGTTACGAATGCGGTAAACTTGGACATCTATCGTATGACTGCCCTAATAAGGACAAGCAAACAAACAAACACCCTGACAAGGAACGGACCAAGAATAGACTCGTCTCAGAACCTAATCAAAGGAAAAGAGCTCTCAAGGCCTCCACTTGGAGTGATACATCTGATTCCGAGACTGAAACAGAAGAGGAGACTACACAAGTATGCTTTGTGTCCAAAGCATCAAACGAGGTATCATGTGACTCTGATTCTGACTCTGAGCCTTTTTATGATGATCTTTTAGTCAGTACTTAGAATTGCATAAATTTACTAAGACTCTCGCGAAAGAAAAGAAGCGATTAATTGAAGACAAGAAGCTGTTAGAATCTTCTAACGAGAATCTTGTCGCTCAATTAAACGATTCAAAAGAAGAGTCGTCATGCATCATTGATGCATTAAAGATAGAGATCTCATCATTAACCACGCAAAATAATGAAATGAAATCCGAGATTTCAATTTGAAATCAAGGAATACGGACTTAGAGAAAATGATGAAATAGTTTGATACAGGATCTAACATGCTAGATCGTATTATTTTAATACGAATCTCTTAATTCCTTCAGTTAGTCATGCGCAATCGCCGTTGAAAGTTTGTCTCGGTAGGGAACTGGCACAAAAGAATGATAGTGATAAAACGGGATTAGGATACATTGAAACAAATAAAGTATCCATTAAACCAATCAATTTTGTCTTGTCTAAGAAAGTAGATACTCCAAAAGCAAATACGGCATCTAAGATGACGCAAAGACCCCCTCTCCCCGCATCTCGTCATACTTCTTCTTCATATCATGCGAAATATAATATGTGCCATATAGATATGAGAAGAAACAAGTGATGCATACACGACATTCATTTCATCCATCAAGATCACGCACTATGCACACCAACACAAGGAAATATCAAAAACGAAATCAATATGATGCATATAAAGGAGTTCTCGGCCAAAGGCCCAAAGTTCACTCACCACATGTCTACTACACTGCACCTTCATCTACATTCTTGCCATTTGCTAGACCGAGAAGGATCACCCAAGTATGGGTACCAAAAGGTACTTTTACTAAGAGGTGAATAACTAACTCGTAAGGACCCAAAATTAAAAGGGTACCTAAATCACTTTTGTACATTGCAGGGAACCCACACATCAAAAGATACATCTATCAAGTGGTTCCTTGACAGTGGTTGCTCGAGGCACATGACGGGTGACCCGAGCTTGTTCACTAAATTGAAGAAGGTCACAAAAGGCGGATCCGTGACCTTTGGAGACAACAATGAAGGCAAGATCATCGGAAAAGGTACAATTGGAAACCCAAGCACCCTTCAAATCTCCAACGTCTTTTTGGTAAGCAACTTATCTTATAATCTTCTTAGCATTTCACAATTTATTGACAATGGTTTCGATGTGTGCTTTATGTTAGGACCGAAATACACTCTAGAGGGGGGTGAATAGAGTGTTTGGCTCTTTTGCAGAATTTTCTCGTTTGCTCAACTCAAAAAGGATATTCAAAATTAGAACAAGAATGGGAGATGAGAAGTAGTGAATGAGTACACCGGATATAGAGTGGTTCGAATCGTAAATGATTCTACTCCACTACCACTTTGTTTCCAAAGTGGATTTTCAAACACTACTCTTCTTATTATGAACAATAAGAACAACCACAACAATACTTACACTAACACTTTAGTGTAAGAAACAACAACAGCAACTTCTTGCACAAAACACACTTGTGCAACAACAGCAACTACAGCTCTTAGCAAGAACAACTTCTTGCTTCCTCACAACTTCAACAAAAAGTTCCCTCAAGAACTTCTCACAGCGGGTTGAAGAAATATAGTAAGGTTCACACTTTCTCACAAGTCTAAGCACAAGCAAGAGATCAAATATTTATGGTTCCTCTTGTGCTTGACTCACTTTCTCTCAATATACAACAATGAAGAACAAAGAAAAGCTAAACAAGCTTTAAGCAAATTTACAAGTATGAGAGAACTATACAACAATGGAAAATGAAGCTAGATGATGTTGAAAGTGTGTAATTGCTCCATCCAAGCCTCTTCTATTTATAGATAAAGTTGACCACGTTTTTGAGGCTCACCACCAAGTCTTCATTTTCAAAAATGTCATGATAGTGCCCAAATAGTCTTTAGCCATCCTATGGAATGATTTGATCTTGAATAGCCACCCTAGAGAATCTTAGACATGGTTAAAATAGTCAAGGAAGCATGTAGTATGTTGGGTTAAAGTCCACAAGAAATTTGAGCAAGATTGGAGAGAGAAAATATCATAGATCTCCCTTGGATTTTGTTCCAACGTTTGAAAATTTTTGAATCCTGGAGACGTCGATCGATCTACGTGCCAGAGCTGAGAGATCGACGTCTCTCAGAATGACGTCGATCGATCGACGTCAGCCTGGCTGAGAGATCGACGTCTCTCAGAATGACGTCGATTTAGGCTGAGAGATCGACGTCTCTCAGATGTACGACGTACTCTTAGCTGAGAGATCGACGTCTCTCAGATGTATCTCGATCGATCGACATACCTTAGGCTGAGAGATCGACGTCTCTCAGTTATACGTCGATCAATCCACGTCTCTTGGTTGAGAGTATGACATGGATCTGAGAGCTCAAACATTTACCAAGCTTCACACGAAACGAACCATGTGCCTCCTGAGGGGCTGATGTATACTTCAACCGATCCATGAGAGATTTACGTCTCGCACATGTTTTTCTCAATTTTCTTCAATCTTAAGGTGTGAAATTTCATCTTAGTTCTTTTAAATACATCTTTTTATATCATCAAAACATTTTATAATCTAACACTTTACTCATCCCTATTGCAATATCATAAATAAAAATGGAGAAGTAGTGCTAAAATGAAAACGGGAAGGAAACATCTTTACACTTTCTATGGATGATATGGTAGACGCTAAGGTTAAGTGTTTCATGTCAAATGAACCTAACGTAAATTTGTGGCATAGACGTTTAGGACACATAGCCATTTCTACACTTGAAAAACTCAAACGAAAGAACCTAATATCAACTCTTTAGGGTGATCTTTCATATACTTATATGAATCCGGTAAATTTGAGGTATCTCCTCCTACTTCTTCATCTTCAACCTTAGGTTCAAGTGGATCAATCCTAAGGTCAATAACAATATTACCTTTTGGATTCTCAAATTTCTCTATATGGCTTACTTCAATTATTTCATCATCATCATCGTCATCATTAATGTTTGATTTATCCTCATTGAGTTCACTAAATTTGACATGAATTGATTCTTCAACTTTCATTCTTCTTTTATTATATACTCTAAATGCGTTGCTATTTTGAGCATAACCCATAAAGATTCCTTCATCCGCTTTGAAGTCGAGTTTATCCAAGTTATCTTTGGTGTTAAGTATAAAGCACTTACAACCAAATACCTTGAAATAACCAATATTTGGTACTCTACCTTTCCAAAGCTCATAAGGAGTCTTTTTGAGAAATGGTCTCAAATAAACTCTATTGATCACATGACAAGCGGTATTTACCGCTTCGGCCCAAAAATATTTGGGTAGCTCAAATTCGTTTAGCATGGCTCTACTCATTTCTTGAAGTGTTCTATTTTTCTTTTCCGCAACACCATTTTGTTGAGGAGTTCTTGGAGCTGAGAAATTGTGTCCATACCCTTTGGATACTCAAAATTCTTGAAATTCTCCATCAAACTAACCACCTCTATCACTTCTAATTTCCTTAATTGTGTCCTCTCTTTGGTTTTCTAATCTCTTACAAAACTTTATAAATTCTTGGCATGCATCATTCTTTTTAGCTAAGAACATTACCCAAGTGTACCTAGAGAAGTTATCTACCACCACAAAGGTGTAATGTTTTCCACTTAGACTTGCCGTACCAATATCCCCATACAAATCCATATGAAGCAATTGTAGAGGTTTGGTGGTGGAGATTTCACTTTTGGGTTTGAAGCTTGTTTTAACAAGCTTTGCCTTTTGACAAGTGTCACATAAGCCATGGTTTTCGAAATTTAATTTTGGAAGACCTTGGACTTTTTCATTTTTGCAAATCTCTTTGAAGTTTTTAAAACTAATATGTCCAAGTCGTCTATGCAATAGTTGAGTCAAATCATTTTTGGCAACTAGTCAAGAAACATTTTGTGATATCAAATCATGTGTGCGAAATTTTGTAAACATCATTTTTACGTATAGCCTCAAAAACAATCTTATCGTTCTTTTTCACAACACATTTTCTTTTCACAAATTCAATTTGAAAATTAGCATCACATAGTTGGCTAACACTTATCAAGTTGTACTTAAGCCCTTCTTCATATAATACATTATTAATAGTAAAAGAAGAGTTACCAATTTCTCCATGTCCAAGGATTTTGGCTTTCCCATTGCCAAAATACACCGTTCCACCATCTTGGAGCTTGAGCTTGGTGAACAAAGTTTTGTCTCCGGTCATGTGCGTTGAACATCCGCTGTCCATAAGCCATTTGGTTCCTTCTTCTTTGACTACTCCATTTATCTTGAGAGCCTACAAAACCAAAAGATGTATGCATTGGTACCCTTTGATGGTTGGGTCCTTTAAGGTTAGTTTGTCAACCCTTAGGCTTCCAAACATATGTGCTTCCAAATCTAGCTCTACATGCTTTCTTCACATGTCCTAGTTTGTTGCAATAAAAACAAGTGGGTACATGCTTTGGTTTTGAAGGTGATGAATTTTGTTGTGCTTTTCTATTATTTGCCTTTTTCTTTAAAGACATAGGTTTAATAGAAGAAGATGATGAATTAAATCCTAAACCGGATTTATCATTTCCAATTCTTTGATTTCCAAGTAGTATGTCTAAATTGTTTCTCACATTCTTTTCTAATTTCTACATTTTCAAGAGCTACGGTTTTATGCATGGTGAGTATGATGTCATGCTCTTGAAACATCAAAATATTCTTGTCATGCAAGCTCTTATTTTCTAAGATGCATTTCTTGAACTCTTTCTTCAAATGCTTATATTTTAGATTCAATTTTTCAAAGTCATCTTGCAAATCTCCTATTTCATCATGAAAATTTGAGGGGCTAGAATTTATCTCAAGATCATCTTCAATTGCCATAAGACAAGTATGTTGAATCTTTGAATTGTCAACCATTGCAACAAGTCCAACACCTTGATCTTCACTTTCTTCTCCTTCTGATTCCGAAAGAAGATCATCCCACGTGGTTACCTCCGCATTGAGGGCATTCTTCTTTTGAGGAAAGACCTTCTTCTCTTGCTTTTGCGGCTCTTTTACGTGGCAGTCGGTAATGAAATGACCGGGTCGACCACATCTATAGCAATTTTCACTTGCTTCCTTTTCTTTAGATGGTCTTTTGAAGAACTTTCTTGCTTGAGCTTTATTTCTAGTTGCCATTCTTCTAAATTTTCTTACTAGAAGGGCAACTTCATCATCTGATTCATCGGACTCTACCACTAATCCTTTGTGTGATGTTTGTCTGGGCTTGATAGGGTTCATCCTATTTTGTTCATCAATAAGAATTTCATGAGTAAGAAGATTACCGAATAGCTCATCAAGGGTAAGAGTCTTGAGATTCTTTGATTCGGTGATGGCGGTGACTTTGGGTGTCCATTCTCTTGGCAAAGAGTTGAGGAGTTTTGAGACAAGGTCTTCATTTGAGATTTTCTTGTCCACCATGGAGAGTTGATTCACTATTCGTGTGAATCGATCGATTGTCTCCTCAATCTTTTCACCGCTTTTCATTCCGAACATCTCATACTCCTTCATGAGCATATGTTGTTTGGCCATTCTTACTTTCTCAGTTCCTTCATGTATCATTTCAATCCTTTTCCATGCCTCATGGGCTGTTTCAAGACCTTGAAGTCTTATAAGCTCGGTGGTGGTGAGAGCACTTGAGAGAATATCAAATGCTTTGCCATTAATGGCAAATCTTATCTTTTCTTCATCGGTGTAGTCATCCTCATCTTTGAATATTGATTCTCCTTTTGAGTTGGTAATCATAGGAACTTCAATTCCTTTGACAACGGCTCTCCATATATCAAATCCACAGCCTTTCAAGTGATTGATCATTCGAAATTTCCACAAAGAATAATTTTGGGCATCAAACATAGGTGCTTTAGTGTTTGATCCGGAAAATAGTGCAATAGGCTTAGGAGATGAAGAGGTTGAGGTTGAGGTTGAGGTTGTCATTGCCATGATCTTTAACCTTGCTACTTGCAAAGATAGGCCAAGCAATCAAGGTTAGGCTCTGATACCAATTGTTAGGTCCGAAATACACTCTAGAGGGGGGGTGAATAGAGTGTTTGACTCTTTTGCGGAATTTTCTCGTTTGCTCAACTCAAAAAGGATATTCAAAATCAGAGCAAGAATGGGAGATGAGAAGTAGTGAATGAGTACACCGGATATAGAGTGGTTCGAATCGTAAATGATTCTACTCCACTACCACTTTGTTTCCAAAGTGGATTTTCAAACACTACTCTTCTTATTATGAACAATAAGAACAACCACAGCAATACTTACACTAACACTTTAGTGTAAGAAACAACAACAGCAACTTCTTGCACAAAACACACTTGTGCAACAACAGCAACTACAGCTCTTAGCAAGAACAACTTCTTGCTTCCTCACAACTTCAACAAAAAGTTCCCTCAAGAACTTCTCACAGTGGGTTGAAGAAATATAGTAAGGTTCACACTTTCTCACAAGTCTAAGCACAAGCAAGAGATCAAATATTTATGGTTCCTCTTGTGCTTGACTCACTTTCTCTCAATATACAACAATGAAGAACAAAGAAAAGCTAAACAAGCTTTAAGCAAATTTACAAGTATCAGAGAACTATACAACAACGGAAAATGAAGCTAGATGATGTTGAAAGTGTGTAATTGCTCCATCCAAGCCTCTTCTATTTATAGATAGAGTTGACCACGTTTTTGAGGCTCACCACCAAGTCTTCATCTTCAAAAATGTCAAGATATTGCCCAAATAGTCTTTAGCCATCCTATGGAATGATTTGATCTTGAATAGCCACCCTAGAGAATCTTATACATGGTTAAAATAGTCAAGGAAGCATGTAGTATGTTGGGTTAAAGTCCACAAGAAATTTGAGCAAGATTGGAGAGAGAAAATATCATAGATCTCCCTTGGATTTTGTTCCAACGTTTGAAAATTTTTGAATCCTGGAGACGTCGATCGATCTATATGCCAGAGCTGAGAGATCGACGTCTCTCAGAATGACGTCGATCGATCGACGTCAGCCTGGCTGAGAGATCGACGTCTCTCAGAATGACGTCGATTTAGGCTGAGAGATCGACGTCTCTCAGATGTACGACGTACTCTTAGCTGAGAGATCGACGTCTCTCAGATGTATCTCGATCGATCGACATACCTTAGGCTGAGAGATCGACGTCTCTCAGTTATACGTCGATCAATCCACGTCTCTTGGTTGAGAGTATGACATGGATCTGAGAGCTCAAACATTTACCAAGCTTCACACGAAACGAACCATGTGCCTCCTGAGGGGCTGATGTATACTTCAACCGATCCATGAGAGATTTACGTCTCGCACATGTTTTTCTCAATTTTCTTCAATCTTAAGGTGTGAAATTTCATCTTAGTTCTTTTAAATACATCTTTTTATATCATCAAAACATTTTATAATCTAACACTTTACTCATCCCTATTGCAATATCATAAATAAAAATGGAGAAGTAGTGCTAAAATGAAAACGGGAAGGAAACATCTTTACACTTTCTATGGATGATATGGTAGACGCTAAGGTTAAGTGTTTCATGTCAAATGAACCTAACGTAAATTTGTGGCATAGACGTTTAGGACACAGCCATTTCTACACTTGAAAAACTCAAACGAAAGAACCTAATACGAGGATTGTCTACACTTGATTTAGACAACTTTCAGTTGTGTGAATCTTGCATAAAAGGCAACAAACACGCGAGTCAATTAAACCTAAAAATGAAATAAGCATGACTAGAGTTTTAGAATTATTATATATTGATTTGTTTGGTCCTAGTCACACTATGAGTCTCGGTGGACGTCATTATGCTTGTGTGATTGTTGATGATTTTTCTCGTTATATTTGGACTTTATTTCTTGCACATAAGGATGATAGCGCCATTGAGATTGCGAAACTAATAAAACAACTTGAAAATCAATATGGTGTCAATGTGAAAAGGATAAGAAGCGATAGAGGCGGTGAATCTAAAAACAAGGACATGATTTCATTTTGCGAAGAAAAAGGAATTAAACACGAGTTTTCGCCACCTAGAACTCCACAATTAAATGGAGTAGTAGAAAGAAAGAATAGGACATTACAAGAAATTGCTAGAACCATGTTGTGCGAGAATAAATTGCCTAGATTTTTGTGGACGGAAGCCGTAAATTGTGCATGCTACATAGTTAATCGTTTGTCAATTAGAAAGAAAATAAATAAGATGCCTTATGAGATATTAAATGATCGCATGCCTAAAATTGACAATTTTCGTGTGTTTGGTTGTAAATGCTTTGTGTTAAATACGAAAGATAATTTGGATAAGTTTGACTCTAAATCAATTGAATGCATCTTTGTTGGATATTCTGTGAATTCAAAAGCATATAGATGTTATGATCCTCTCACTAGACAAATTCTAGAATCCATTCATGTGAAATTTAATGAATTTGGTGAGATTGATAAAGATAAAGAATATGACGATGATTTCGAATTAAAACCCATCTTGAATGATGATGATGGCACGCATGATATGCATGATACACTAGAAATGCATGATCACTTAGAAATGCATGAGAACGTAGAAAATAATCAACCAAGATGGCATAGAGATCACCCACATGATCTCATTATATACAATATCACTCATGGTGTGCGACCACGTAGAAGAAAAAATTCGGATGAAATAAACCAATTTCATGCCATGATTTCTGAAATCAAACCTAAAAATATGCATGATGCTTTGAGTGATTCTTCTTGGATTGATGCTATGCATGACGAACTTAATCAATTTGTTAGAAATGACGTATAGGATTTAGTGCCACGACCATAAGATAAGACCATAATAGGCACAAAGTGGGTGTTTAGAAATAAAATGAATGAAGAAGGAAAAGTTGTTAAAAATAAAGCTAGACTTGTAGCACAAGGCTATAATCAAGAAGAAGGAATTGATTATGATGAAACATTTGCACCCGTAGCACGTTTAGAAGCTATACGACTTTTACTTGCCATTGCTTGCATGAAAGATTTTAAACTCTATCAAATGGACGTGAAAAGTGCATTCTTAAATGGATTTATATAAGAAGAGGTATACGTGAAACAACCACCTGGTTTTGAAGATTTGAAATACCCCGATCACGTGTACAAACTAAAGAAGGCACTATACGGTCTAAAGCAAGCACCTAGAGCATGGTATGATCGTTTTGCTACTTTTCTTTTAGAAAATGGTTTTAAAAGAGGCACTATAGATAGTATTTTATTTTTAAACAAGATAAATCGGATTTACTTATTAATCAAATTTACGTTGATGACATCATTTTCGGCTCCACTTCTCATAAACTTGTTGAAGGTTTTGAAAATTGCATGAAATCCGAATTTGAAATGTCTATGGTTGGCGAATTGAACTACTTTCTTGGCTTGCAGATTAAACAAACGAGTAAATGCATCCACATAAGCCAAGCTAAATGTATAAATGATATGATTAAAAAGTTCAATTTTGAGAATTTAAAACCATCACCCACCCCTATGAGTGTCACTACTAAATTAGATAAAGATGAACATGGTAAGGATTTTGATAATGCCTTATATAGATCTATGATTGGCTCTTTGCTATATCTTACTGCTAGTAGGCCTGACATCATGTTCAGTGTATGTATGTGTGCACGTTTTCAAAGTCAACCTAAGGTGTCTCACTATAATGCGGTGAAAAGAATATTCCGATATATTAAGCACACACCCACCTTAGGCATTTGGTATGATGAAGATTGTGACTTTAATTTGCATGCCTACACTGACGCTGATTATTGTGGATGTAAAATAGATAGAAAAAGCACAAGTGGCACTTGCCAATTTATAGGAAACTCACTTATTTCATGGTTTTCCAAAAAGCAAGCAAGCGTAGCTTTATCCACTACTGAAGCTGAGTACATGGCACTTAGTCTTTGTTGCACACAATTACTATGGATAAAACAACAACTTTCTGACTTTGGAATTACCGTAAATAAAATTCCTATATATTGTGATAGTATGAGTGCAATCAACCTATCTAAGAACCCTGTGCTACACTCTAAGGTCAAGCATATAGAAGTATGCTATCACTTCCTTCGTGATCACGTAAGTAATGGTGATATTGTCATAAATCACGTACGCGCAGAGGCACAAGTAGCGGATATTTTTACTAAGGCATTAAATCAAGCCACGTACGAAAATCTTCGTTCTAAATTAGGCATGATTTCTGCTGATTTGATTTGATTGTCTTTCCATATTTACATGAATTTTTGATTGACTTTCCAAAATAAAGGGGGAGAGAATGCATGATTTAAGGGGGAGGAGAAACTGATTGCATAAATCAAGGGGGAGCGAATTTGAAATTTGAAATTCAAATTTTGAATTTATGCACGATTAAAGGGGGAGTGATAAGATTTAAATCATGAATGTAGGTTATTTTGTAAATCATCAAAAGGGAGAGATTGTAGAAAAAAAGGGGTTTGAGTGATTACAAAATGCATGATTTAAATAAACGTGTATTAAAGAAATGCATGACATATTTCATGACATGATACGTTGTTGCATAAAACTTGCCTTATATAGTTCATGTATAATGTTGTCGTACTAACGAGCCATGAAGCTTTAAAGCTTACATCAAATGGCAAGCATTTGTTGTGTTTGAACTATTTTCAGATGCCATCATTAATGAACTAAACTAGTTCATTAAGTGAAGTACTTAGTTAAATAAACTAAGTAGTTCATTAAAGGAAGCCATATTTGAGAAAGGCACAAAGGCAACAAGTTGAAGAAAGGAAAGTCTTCCACTCCCTCTCCACACGCCATTTTCAACATATATATATATATTCAGATTTTTTTGAAAAAGGCACATACACATATATTCCAACGTACTACCGACATGTTATATATTTTACGTACGTACGTTAACGTCACACCACTATACTTAACTCATATTTATGAGTATATTCAGGTCTTATATCATATGATATAAGTCATGGTGATGACAAATTTATTACGACATGTTAAAAGGTTCTAAACCGAAAATTGTCGTATCGGGTGAATACCGAAACTTCGCCAACGTGTCACGTACTTACCATAAATAGATGGCCAGCCCCTACAATTAAAAAATGGCCACAAATTTCGTGGCTTACATGGTATATATAGCCATAAAATCATTCCATGTTGGCACACACAAATCACCCTCAATTAAGGCCAAATTGTGGAGATTTCAAAATTCAATTTTGTCACATGTTGGGCGCCACTTTAGATCAGTCTAAGTGCTGAATATTAAAGTTTAATTTATGTATATTATGTGTAACATAATATATATAACATGTGCAAAAAGTTGGAATTTAATTAGAGAAAAATCGGGTAATCGATAAACGTCGAATATTCGGTTTTCTACGTACACAACACATGGAAAATTTTTGGCATAGAATATAACATGTATCTAGACACTTTTTACATAATTCATACATTCTAAATTGTTCTAGAAAAATCTATTAACGGCTGATTGGAATATACCATATGTGTATAATTATATGTGCACTATTTTACAAAGTTTGCAAAAATAAAATTCAGCACATGTATATCCTTCATCACATGCCTATACCAGCTATATTGGAGCATATGTGGAGCTTTGTTGGCATCTTGATTTACCAAGAATGAAGCATACAATGTTGGTGGCAAAAAGAAAGGAGCTACACAAGGTAACATTTCAAACTTTGTCACATTTGTGACACATGCTGAAAATTCAGCATGTGCAAAACAGAGCTGGCCGATTTTATCACTTAATGAGCCATATTTTGCTATCTTGAATTATGTGGATTAATTGAGAGATAGTATGGAAGTGTTTTGAATATATTATGGAATAAATAAAGTGATATCTTTGAATATCACACATGCTGAAAATTTCAGCATGTGTGAAAATGTATGTTGGCCGAATTCATGACCCTATTGGTGATTAATTTTTATTCCAATATTGATAATAATGTTATGTACTAAATGATGATTGATTTCTTCTTTATTTTCAAGGAATAAATCAAAGGAAACTTGGCAATAATTTGAATTAAATGAGAATGTTACACATGCTGAAATTTCAGCATGTGGAAAGGTGTAATGACTTAATTTTTGCATGGAAGTTGTGATAAGTTGTCTTGCTAATTATGTGGGATGATTATGTGACTTATGGAAATAATTTATGGCTAATTGGCACATGCTTTTTATCTAGTAATCAAATGATGACAACTTCAATCCAATCAATGAGTGCCAAGTAAGCAAGAGCTTAATGATCATCCAATAAGAAGTTGCGAAGTAAGCAAGGAAATGTCACAATGATGCAATATACTCTTCCAAGGACTTAGAAGATAATTTTCAAGAGGAAGATGAGGGCCATAGGGGGCGGCCATCATTGATAAAAGGAAAGAAGAGAGCAAGACAAAAACAACACAAGTCTTACAAGCTTAAGAGATTAAAAACGTTTTCCTCTCTTCTTCACTCTCTTTCTTTCTTCTCTCTAAAAGACTATTGTACTCATATTCATACATTTGAATAGGCTTCATATAGACCACCACATACTCTCTTTATTGTTGTAAAAGATTGATCAAGGTGTGATCAATCTTGCTCTTGCAAGGTGGTGGTGTTCGTGATCGTTGTATTCACATACAAGGTTTGTAAAGGGTTGGAGTTGGTGTGTAACTCCATCAACCCTGTGTGGTAATGTGTTCTTTGTGTTTTGTGATTAGTGCTAACCGAGGAAGATGTCCTCGAAGACTAGAGTAGGTTGTTTTAACCGAGCCAGTATAAAATTCCTGGTGTTATTTACTTTCAGCACTTACTTTCAGTTTCAGCACTGTGCATCATTTTTAATCACGTTATTAAAAATACTAAACGAATTTCAAAAATCACAAAACTTTCCAGAATCATATCCACACGTCTTAAGGTTCTTTTGGCGCAAGTTTCAACCATTTTGGACAAGTATAAGTCATCCAAACGCCCAAGTTACTGAGACTAGTGCAGTCTGATTTTCAGGCTTGCAAAGGTTGAGACTTTGAACGTATTTGACTATCTTCCCAAAAGAATTTTTCAAAACTGTTTCAACCCAATTAAATGAAACTAATAAGGGGTTACTCATTAAATTTTTAGAGCATTTGGAGTTACGGATAAATAGGAATTAATTTTTCAAATCAGACTACAGTTTCTGGTAGATTTGCGCAATCTGACCACCAACGATTTTTCAAGGGGTTAGAGGTTGAATTTTAATCTGAAATTTTTAGGAGATAATCAAAACATCTGAGACTAAGTTTTTTCCAAATTTTAGAGTTTTTGAAAACCTGCAACCTAGTTTTCAAAACGTTTCAAAACTGGTCCTGAAAACAGAAACTGTTTTCAGAAGTTGGGTTTTTGGTTTAAAACAATTTTAAAAACCAAATTTTGCGCACCCACTATTCAACCCCTACCCTTCTAGTGGTGCCTTGAAGATCCTACACATCATAGGTTCGTCAAGTATAAATCATCATACTAAAGTCCTGAGGCTATCCTCTCTCGCACGCCTATGGATAGGGAACCCTAGGCTCGTCATCGATCCACTCGACCCTGTTTCCTGTAGGCTCTAGGAGGAAAAATAATAGGGTGAGTGACAATGTCACCAGCAATTATACCATAAATAATCATGAATTAAGTGGAAAGTACACACAAGAACCAAAACCCCAAAAAGTTTGGATTCACAACATGCCTGACTTCCCACACATCATTCGTAAGGACATAGGATAATAACTTAAGAGACAAGGAATCATATTAAGATCATAACTTAGGAGACATTAAACATATCATCATAGCCTAAGTAATAATACATCAATTATCCGACTAGCCATAGAAAAATGCAGTATGTATGCGTATGCACATGTGATGCATCATGGCAAAAATGAGAATAAGTTCTTTCATTCTTTCTTTCAAAACATCTTCGTTAATAAAATGAGAGGAGTGAGTGTTCAGATCTATTATATCCGGATCTGAGGCGGTCATACCATTCTCTTCAGATCTATTATGTCCGGATCTAAAAACGGTCATAATAATCATAATCAGGTCTATTTTCTCCGAGCCTGTATGGTCATAATCATCAACAGATCAATTAACCCCGGATTTGGAGCTGGTTAGGCTGGCCAGAATTAAATGGTACCCATGGAAATCGTTCTTTTCAAACTGAAATCCTTTCTTTGAAAGCGCTTTTTCATCGCTCTTTGTCATAAAATCAGTTTCATAAATCATGCAAAGGATGATAATGCAATGTGTGACGTGCAATATGAAATTCATGACTAGATGCATCACATAATACTCATCCTGCCTTGTTCTTTAAGCTGGAAAAATTTCCAGAATTAATGTTTTGTTCATGCAGCCTCAAACCTTACAATTTCGGGCCTATTTCATGATTTCATGATATACATATGCATAATGAGGTCTTATCTACTTGCCATAAAAATTTCGTAACGTTTCAAGACATAAAAGACTCCCAAATCCTAAAGTTACCAAACAGAGTACTGCTGAATCCAGCAACGCGGTACCCGTCTTTACCTTTCTTTTAAGCCCATAAAAACCTTATTTAATTTGGCTAATACCTGGAAAACATAGTAGACACATCAAGAAGTAATATGCATAGGCCCAAATAGTTAATACATGTCCAAACCACTAGACTAAGGCCTCCTAACTTCTTCCGTATTTCGGCCCTGTTTTCCAGTTTTATAACGCCAACTTCAATTCAGTAGTTACCCATCAAAACAACGATTCCAAGTTGATTAATTTACATGAACATGCTCATCTATGTCCTAGGCAATTGCCATAAAAATTCCATAGCAATCCAATAGGTTTAAGGTGGTCATTTAATTATTTTCCTAAAGCTAGGTACATACAGAATCTGGAAGGACCAGCTTTCACTAAATATTTTATTGCGAATAAACCACAAGTCCTTTTACAAAAACTCCAATTCACAGTTTTAATAAACACATAAAGATATCATCCTACAAAAAAATCAGCTCATTTTCATGTTTCTAAGGTCCATTTTCGGGTCTTATAACACGTCACTTAAATCTGTCTTGTTCCAGTAATTTTTCCTTTTTGTCACTTTTCTTGCTAAATGTGTACCAACTAAACTTATTCCTCTAAAATGACTTACTAGCCATCAAATACACTTTTTAACATAGAAATTACAGGTTCTAATATATTCCATGGGCTACATACAAGTCTCTCCAAAAACAGTTTGAAAACTTACACATAGCACACATTGATATTGCACATTTTGTACCTAATAAAGTCTATCTTTGGCACATCAAATTTGTGTACCACATAACCCCCAAAACAGCCCGTTTCTTTCACATGAAAGGGCTTATATTTCATTTTCATAATGAACATAATACACCTAAGTAATAAAACATTCAAACATGCAACTTCTGTATATCTTTTACCCAACAAGACATATTCTTTCACAAGAACCATTGTTCACCCCTACCTCCTCCTTCAACCGTCCCCTTACATGGTAAGAAAGAGAAATTTTGCCATATTTATCTTAGACATACAACATACTCACCTTCAATGTAGGCAAAGAACACACATTTGGAAGGATTTCACACATGCAAGCCACTTTTCTTAAGGAACACTAAGTTCTCATGCTTCAATCTTAATAATTTCCAACTAAGATTAAATCTTAATAATAACTAGTCATTCAAGCATATACTCTCACACATAAGTCAAGAGCATTTAGAGTATACTTGCCTCTTTGGATCTTAGAGCTTCCTTCTAGCTTGACCTTGTTTGAAATAAAGTGAAGTTTCCTCCAACTTCTTCCTAATAGGCACGGTTTTTTGAAGAATAGTGGAGATAGATGTTAGTCATTATTTAATCATACAATAAAGCTTAGTTTGAGGCTAGATTGTCTTACCAATTTGAAGCTTGAATGGGGGTTGAGATGAATCCAACCCACTAAGAAGCTAACCTCACTTAGTATCTTGAAAACCTTCACCTAAGGACCATTTGGAGGCCACGGTTTCAACAAGAAAGGAAGGTACCAACATAAGCTTCATTTCTTGAAATAGGAAATTCACCTAAGGAAGGTTAGCATATACTTACTTAGATGGACCTTGAAGCTTGGTGGTGGAGATATTTTTGAGCCTTCTACTTACCCTCTAGCCGTATGTCTTTAGAGAAAGGAGAGGGAAAGTATTTGCTTCTTGCTTGATAATTTATTAAGGATGTAGTGGGTTCAAGATGGAAGAAAAGGCTTCTTATTAAATAAGAAGGAGAAATCTTCTTTGTTAGGGGAGGGGCCGGCGCATGCAAGGGGGAAAAGGGGAGACAAGGTTGCATGAAAAGTAAAAAGGCAACCTTGAGTCTTACAACTTAACATCTTTTGTCCCTCATGCTTGCCTTTTCCTTAATTATCCTAATCTTGATTTTCTTAATAAAATATAATTAGGAAATATCATGAGTCTTCTAGAATCCATAGGGGCCGAATGTAGTGAGGGTTCGAAGGGGTTTATTTGTGTTATTTTTCATATTTTCCTATTTCATGCTAGTATAATTACCCCACTACTTGAAATCCCTAATTGCTTTTGGGCTTGATTTAAGAAGGCCCTTAGGATTAGTCTCCTTTTAATTGGAAGGACAATCCAAGGCCCGTTAAGGCCTTAGGGCCGAAACCTCTTAAGGTCTTGGAGGTGAATTGACCATTTCACATGATCCATAACTCATGCTTGAATAATTATATAATATTTGCTTCAACAAAATTTAATTAAAGAAATAATAATAAACTTAGGAAAATGTACTTGAAGGATGAAACTTTTCATTGGTCCACTTATACAAGTCTCAAGTACAATATGATTTTTTGTTGGGTACAACATCCTCCCCCCTTATCACAAGTTTCTTCCTTGAAACTTAAGAGTGCTACTCAAAAAGGTACATGTATAAGTTTCTCATGTTTTCCTCTGGCTCCCACGTAGCTTCATCAATCAAATGGTGCTTCCATTGCACCTTAACCATAGGAATGGATCGTTTCCTTAGTGTCTTTTCCTTGCGGTCAACAATCCTCACTGGCTCTTCTTCGTATGTCGCGTCGGCTTCAACTTTCAAAGGTTGCTCCTCAATGATATGACTAGGCTCATGCACGTACCAGCGAAGCTGAGATACATGAAACACATCGTGCAATTGAGACAGTGATGGCGGTAGTGCTAGCCGGTAAGCGACTTCCCCAATCTTTTCAAGAATCTCGTAGGGTCCAATAAACCTTGGGCTTAATTTCCCTTTGATACCAAATCTTTTATCTCCTTTGGATGGGGATACCTTCAAGAACACCTTTTCTCCAGCTTGAAATTCCAATGGCCGCCGCTTCTCGTCTGCCCAAATCTTGCTTCTATCTTGTGCCTTTTTCAACCTTTGCTTGATGATCATTACTTTTTCTCGAGTCTGTTCTACTAGGTCAGGTCCTGTTTTAATTTTATCTCCGATTTCATCCCAATAAAGTGGAGAGCGGCACTTTCTCCCGTAGAGTGCTTCATAAGGAGCCAACCCAATAGATCGATGGTAGCTATTATTATAGGAGAACTCCACTAGTTTGAGACTCTTGTCCCAACTCCCTCCGAAGTCAAGTATGCAAGCTCGCAACATGTCTTCCAGTGTTTTGATGGTTCTTTCCGATTGACCATCCGTTTGAGGGTGAAATGCAGAGCTCATCCGTATCTCGGTACCCATCGCTTTTTGGAAAGCTGTCCAAAATCGGGACGTAAAGCGAGGGTCGCGGTCACAAACAATGCTCATGGGTACTCCATGAAGGCACAAAATCTGATCAACATACATAATAGCCAACTTCTCCATAGAGGCTTTGATGGTAATAGCCATGAAGTGAGCAGATTTTGTTAAACGATCGACGACCATCCAAATAGCATCATGTCCATTCTTTGTCCTTGGCAGGTCAGTCACGAAGTCCATAGCAATATGGTTCCAGTTCCACTCAGGGGCTTCAAGAGGCTGCAACAATCCAGCGGGTCTCTTATGTTCCGCTTTCACTTTCTGACAAACCAAGCACTTCTCCACGAATTCCGCAATTTGCCTCTTCATGCCATGCCACCAGAATTTTTTGCTTTAAGTCTTGGTACATTTTGTTGGCTCCAGGATGAATAGATAAACGAGAATTATGAGCTTCCCGAAGGACTTCATTTCTTATATCATCGTCATTGGGTACGCACAGTCGTCCCCTAAACCACAAACTGTCATCACTCCTGATCTCAAAATCCTCAGATGGTTTCGTCTTCAACTTGTCCTTAGTTTTCATCAATGCCTCATCTCTTTCTTGACCCTCCTTAATTTTATCAATCAGTGAAGGAATCAGTACCAACTTAGCAAGTACACTATCGATGGAATCAACCACCTCGAGATCATACTCTTCCATATCACGATGCAAAGGTGGTTGACGTGGATGGCTTGTCTTTCGACTCAAGGCGTCAGCAACCTTATTGGCATTTCCTGGATGATACTGAATAGAGAGGTCGTAATCCTTCATCAACTCTAGCCATCGATGTTGGCGCATATTTAATTCCTTCTGAGTGAAAAGGTACTTAAGACTCTTATGATTCGTGAAGATCCCGCACCTTTCACTGTACAGATAGTGTCTCCATATCTTTAAGGCAAAGACTGCAGCTGCAAGCTCGAGATCATGTACTGGGTAATTCTGCTCAAACAGCTTCAGCTATCGAGATGCATACGCAATTATCTGGTCCTTCTACATTAACACACATCCAAGTCCGTTTTTCGAGGCATCACTGTACACTATGAAACTTTCACCTGAAGTTGGTTGCGCCAATACTGGTGCAGAAGTCAGCTTCTCCTTCAATTCAGTAAAACTCCTTTCGCAATGTAAGGTCCATTCGAACTTTGTCTTTTTCAGGGTCAAACGGGTGAGAGGCATCGCAATCCGAGAAAACCCTTCAGCAAACTTGTGGTAATAGCCAGCGAGACCAAGGAAACTCCGTACTTCCGTAACATTCGTTGGCCTTGGCCATTCTGTGATTGCCTCGATCTTTTTAGGATCCACAGATATTCCCTCCTCAGATATGACATGTCTTAGAAATGCTACACTGTGTAGCCAAAATTCGCATTTACATGGAACTCTTCATCCGGTAAGTAGATCAAGATATCATTGATGAAAACCACAACAAACTTGTCCAGTTGCTCTTGAAATACTCGATTCATCAGATCCATAAATGCCACGGGGGCGTTGGTCAATCCGAATGGCATTACAAGAAATTCATAATGTCCATAATGTGTCCTGAATGCGGTTTTCGCAACATCCTCGGCTTTGATCTTCAATTGGAAGTATCCAGAACAAAGATCAATCTTACTGAAAATTCATGCTCCCTATGTCAAGATATTTTTAGGCAGTGTTCAAAATAGAACTATCATTGAAATAAAAACTTTTAATCGCTTACCCGAAGCTGATCGAATAGATCGTCGATCCTAGGCAATGGGTATTTGTTCTTGATTGTGATCTTGTTGAGTTCTCTATAGTCGATGCATATGCGCATACTCCCATCCTTTTTCTTTACAAATAACACGGGAGCACCCAAGGCGAGACACTTGGGCGGATGAGTTTCTTTTCTAGCAGCTCACGTAACTGCTCCTTCAGTTCTTTCAACTCCGCAGGCGCCATTCGATAAGGAGCCTTCGATATCGGCTCAGCTCCCGGAATTAGATTGATTTCAAAAGAGATTCCTCGATCTGGGGGAAGACCCGGTAATTCTTCTGGAAAGACATCAGGATATTCTTGGACCATCGGAACTTGAGAAAGATCGAAGGGCGCTTGATCAACATTCAGCGCATAAACGAGGAATCCTTCGTGTCCTTTCTTCAACGCCTTACTGCATGGATCGCATTTACATAAATGTTCTTAGGACACTTCCTTAATTTCAAACCTCCCTGAAAATTTACTTCCTTGCGCGTTGGGTCCTTAATAGTAACCCGCTTTTCACTGCAATCGATGTGTGCGAAATTCTTGGAGAGCCAGTCCATTCCAAGAATTACATCAAAATCACTCATGGATATGGGAATCAAGTCGGCTTCAAACCGCTGATCATCAAACTCAAGCGCGCAATTTCTGAAGATGTGATGAGAGACAAGCACCTGATCCCCAGCTGCTTGAACTCTATAGGGCGTCTCAATATGGATTGAATCGTGATTAATATTCTTAGCGAATTTCCTCGAGATAAATGAGTGGCTAGCGCCACTAGCAAATATTACATTTGCAGTCACAGAGCATACTAAGATAGATACTGAATTATGCAAGATTTACTAAGCAATAGTAAAGCAACAATATCTTGCAAAAATTTAAGTATTGCATAAATTTTAAAATGTACCTGCCACCACATCATTAGCCTCCTCAACAGCGGCGTCAGTCATAACATGGACCTTGCGTTTGCGTGCTGACGCTGGTTCTTTGGTCGTTGCTGCTGCTGGGTCACTTTCTCCGGGCAGTCTTTAACCATGTGTCCAACTTTTCCACATCCGAAGCACGTGGCCCCCTTATCCGGACAATCCTTGAGGATATGGCCCACTTTGACACATCCAAAGCACTTCCCTGCCTGAATATAGCACTCTCCAACGTGACGCTTCTTGCAGTGAGAACAAGTCGGAATAGCTGACTGCTGGCCTTGATTCTTTGTCTGATTCTTTTGCTGAGAACGGTGCTGGAACCGATTCTTTCCTTGTCGTCCTGGCCCTCTGGAATTCTGCTTAGCTGCTTTGCGAGACCCTCCATTTCCTGACACTTCCCTTCCTCTCTTCTGCCCCATCTCTTCTTGATGAATAATATCTCTCTTGATTCTGTAGCAAGCATCCAACAGTGCACCAAATTTGACTGGATTTGCATTAACTAACCATGTTCTGATCCTTGGATTTAACCCTCTCTCGAACTTCAGCATTTTGGTTTCCTCGTCATTCATGGTAGATGGCTGAAACCTGTCCAAGGCTATAAACTTATTGGCATACTCCGCAACCGTCATTCCTTGCTCCTGTATCAGCAATTCGAACTCATGTCTCTTTTGTAACTTTACAGAAGGTGGTATGTAAAATTGGTTAAATTCTTGAAGAAATCTCTCCCATCAAATTGGACTCGGCAAAGATTGCAAACTGGCCTTCCACCACTGGTTCGCTTCCCCAAGTAGGAATGGCCTAATAGCTTGAGTCTTCACCTCCTCAGGTGCACGAATCGATACTAGCCACATTTGCACAAGAACCGGAATCAATGATCATGATGCACACTTTACCATTTATCATGCAATGAATATGGAAAATGTTTTCTCTATGTTGCTCGTGATCATCTAATTTTGGATATGCATTTAAAGCTCGACGCACAACAAGAAACTCCTTAGTGTCAAAATCATCTAATGCGCCTAGATCCTCTTCAGGTTCAATTTCATTATCATGCTCAGACTCGTTTTCATGCTCGGAATCAGACACATATTCGTTTGTTTCCTCAATTAACATGATTCGTTTTGCATTAGGACACTCTTTTCCTATGTGACCACGTCCTTGACATTTATAGGATTTAATGTGCCTAAACCTGTTTGAGAGATCAGAAGAATTTCTGGTAGGAGCCTTTTGCTGGGTGCGGTCATTTCTCCTTTGTGTGGATTGCACACGATTATCCATTCTTTGTGACGCACCTTGGTCACGTGTTTGTCCTCCTGTTGGCCGTGAGCTTCCCATTCCTAAAGGCTTGTTGGAAAACCTTGATGAAGACTGATTAGTACGATAAGTGGAATTGAAATTGGAGGAGCTACGTACCTTTAATTGTTGGACAATCTTTTCAGCAATATGGACCATGGTTGTGAGGTCGAGATAAGGTTAAAGGTCAACCCTTTGCGCAATCTCCCTATTTAAACCATGTAAGAATCGAGCCTTGGTGGCTTCTTCGGGTTCCTGCAAGTTAGATCTTTCCAACAAAATTTCTAACTCTTTGTAATACTCGTCTACACTTTTGGAACCTTGTCGTAAGTTTTGCAAAGTCGTGAAAATAGAACTCTCATAATTGTTTGGGATAAAACGTTGTCTCATTTCAAACTTCATTTCTTCCCAAGTGGCAACTGGCGGTTGTCTTGTCTTAGTTCTATTTCGACACAAATTTGTCCACTAATTTAGTGCATAACCAGAAAACTCAATGAGAGCGTACCTCACTTTTTGTAATTCACTGTAATTGGTACAAGAAAAGATTAAATCCACTTTTGTTTCCCATTCCAAATATTCCTCCGCATCACTTTTACCATAAAACGTGGGAATATTTATTTTGGTTTTGAGAAAATCGTCATCTTGTGGGAAAAGGGGATTTTGGCATCTTTGATAACCACGGGGAGGGTGGTCATCAAAGTCATAATCATCATGCTCATATGGAATGTAATCATCATTGTACCTTCTTGGAGCGTACCTTCTTGGTTGTGTTGGAGGGACAAACCTTCTTGCCTCAATGTGTGGTGGTCTAAGGTTGTCA
Source organism: Eustoma russellianum (assembly GCA_036186865.1). NCBI lineage: Eukaryota > Viridiplantae > Streptophyta > Magnoliopsida > Gentianales > Gentianaceae > Eustoma > Eustoma russellianum. The sequence continues at coordinate 20,759,109 of AP025056.1, read as the reverse complement.
TCCTCAACTTCTTCTAGGGGGTGACGCCTTGATTGTGGCATGGGAACGGCCCGGCTTGTGCCTTGTCCATCACTCGTCTTGTAGCACCGTTCAACATCCTCCAATCGATGCTTGATTACGTCATTGTCATGCATGAGTTTCTTAAGCATCTCCAACATTTGTTGTTGCGTGTTGTCCAAGGTTTCGGCTTCCTTTGATTTGCTAGAAGCGGAATGAATGCTGCTCTCCATTTTACCTAAGGAATTGAAATGGAAACAAAAAGAAAAAAGGAAAGAAGCAAACTAACACAAAGAGAAACAAATGTTAAGTCATTAGTAAAAACAAACTAGGAACACTCCTCTTTCTCTTCTTTCCACTCTCTTACCACTTTGTGTCTTGGATAACCTGAAGTTAAGAAGGCTCAAAGTGATCAATTAAGAAAGTGTTTTGCCAATGCTTCTCCAAATCACAACGATCTCCACTTGTTTCTCCCTTTTGCTTTCAAGTTGCACCAATTAGTATCAAAGTAGGATCAAGCGAAACGGAAACAAACTTGAACTTTTTACTAAGATTCAAAGAAAATAAGTAACCAAAAGTGATGTATAAGGTTGAACCAAAGATGAACTAAGGGTTGCCGTAGGCAATCTTTAGTTAGTTTTGATTCTATGCACTTACTATCCACAAAAAGGTTCAAGTCATGCAATAATCGAGCAACCAAGTGTGTGATTGGTTTAAGAAGATCAGGAGATGTAGAATAGGATGTGGGAGGACGGTTGTATGTAGAAAAGAACGAAATATGGTATCCAAGGTTTTCAAATCGTACCAAAAAAAATTTCCACGTAATGCCCAACGTTTTGCCCTTTTCTTTTGTCTTGTTCTTTTGTTTTTCTTTTTCTTCCTTGCTATTTCAATTGAGCAAGGTTCAGATTCTCTCTTTTTTTTGACTAGGGGCCGAATTGAAATTTCACGCGTTTTGCACTGAGCACTTTCGTTTTCGGACAGAATAGTGCAATGTCTTTAAATTGCAGTTTGCAACCTTGAATTGCAACAAAATAACCTTGGAAAGTGAGGGAAATTGGGGTAGGGCGGAATTGGGATTAGGGTTAGGGTTTTCAGTTTAGGGTTTTTTGAACGTTTTGGGAATTTGCGGAATGAGGTTGTGGGAACTGAATGGACGGTGTAAATGGGCTATTTAGGTTGGTAATTGATGATTTGTGTGGTCAATTTGGATAATGGATGGTTGTAGGACAGAATTGAACCAAAATTCAAATTCTAGGGTTAGGGTTTTTTTTGAATGGATTGGGAATTTCGGATGCTAATTTCGTTTGATGAAATTGGGTTGGGGCTTGTTGTTAAGAGTGTAAATAAGGTATTTTGGAATCAGGTTGGTGAGTTTTAGGGTTGGGTTGGGGTGGGTGCTGGTTGGGCCGTGGGGTTTGGGAATAGAATTAGGGTTTTGTTGCTGTTGAAATGGTTCGTAAAGACAAACACACGTAGGACTAACTTGATTTAAAGCATGAAATCAATCACAATGCGAATCACAAGATGCATACAATCATCACCAACTAAAAGCTTCAGTAGCAACAAGATGATTTGAAACCGAGGTAGCTTTATAGGCTGATGGTTGGATTGTTTAAAAGAAAGCTGAATGTGACCTAAAATGCAACGAACCCTAATTTGTTCAAGTTTGAACGACTCAAAATCAGATGTGACGCCAAAAGGAAATAAAAAAAGATGACACTTGAATGATGAAAAGCAAAGCAGCAAAATGCAAGGACTCAAAGCAAATTGGGACGTTTTTGTTTTGTTTTTTGTATGAAATACAAGACAAATGGCGTGTAGAATGAGGGGTAGAAGAAGGATACAACTGACTTGAAATGACTAGACTCAAACGAAAAGGAAATGATAGATGGTGGAATAGTGTAACCTGGCGCTCTGATACCAATTTGATGCGTGCAAGTCGTGGGCTCAAAAGATTCCACCTTCCAAACGTCCTTCACAAAGGGTTAGACACAAGGAAGAAGACTTCCCCTTGCTTCCTTAGTGATAAAAACGTGTGGATCAATGAGCAAGACCAACACTTCAAGATGGTTGTTGATCAGGCAAACCAATATGGCCCTCCTGGACGGCACCATTAAGAAATGGCAACACCTTCAAAATGCTCAACTTTGAAGGATCTTAACTTAGGTTTTTAATGCAAAACCAAGAAAACAAAGTCTCACACAAAGTGACGGAAATTTCAAGAATTGTTATTCATCAAAGTTGTTCAATCCAATCGGCCAAAGGCTCTATTTATAGGCTACATGGCTCGGCCTATCAGCCTTAAATTGACCAGAATTTTAATTCAAATGATCTGCTAACGATTGTTTGAAAATAGAAAATTGCTTGAATTCAAAACTAAAACAAATTATAGCTAAAATTGAAATGCTTGGAAGGTGTTATCTCTATATATCCAGCCATGCTTGATGTCAAATAATGTCTTGGAGGAGCTGATTTGATAAGTAGGATGAGGCTTGAAGTTGAATTCAAGAGTTGGTTGAATTTGAATTCAAGTTGAGTTTGAATTTGAGTTCACTTTGAATTTGACTCTTGCATATCCTTTCCCTTCCGGCCATGTGTGATGCTTCTTTTGACCTTGGAAATCTGATTTTGATGATGATAAAATGCCTGGAATTGAATTCTAATGATGGTTGAAGTTTGAATTCAAAATTGAATTGAATTTGAATTGAAACTTGGATTCAATTTGAATTGGCATTTATCCTTCTTTTATCCTTCAAGATGGCGTGTGTATGGCTGGAAAATAGGCTGAGATCTTCTTGAATTTTAACTCTCCAATTTGGTTGAAACTTGAATTCAAATCATGGTTGAATTTAAATTCAAGTTTATCTTCAAGTTCGAATTCAAGTAGGATTTCATCCTTGCATTTAAAGTGTCCGGCCCCTTTTGTGATCCTTGGAGATGATTTTGATTTCAATTTGGACAAAGAATTCCATCTAGGACACATTTGAATTTGTCTTTGTGGAGACAAACATTCCTTTCAAGACAACATTCCTTTTGTCCCCTTCTTTTGTGACACACGCCCATAATGCCCTTTTTGGGCCTCCATTTTATTTGGATTTTCCATGTACCTAATTTACCTACAAAGAAAACACATAAAACAAAGATCACAAGAAACAAGATAAAATTCAAAAATAAAGAAAGCACACGCCCTACTCATAAAATGGTCAAAGTGTGGGTTCAATGAAGTGAACCCATGGAACCTTAGGTTCATCTTGAACATGCTTATACAAGAAGGTTCCAACTTGATAACAAAGTTCTCTTGCCCTCCTTCTTGTCATAGGACCCTTGACCTTTTGATGGGATCCTTGGTCCTCATCGGACCCTTGATCCTCATTAATCCCCCCTCCTCAAAAGGATTCGTCCTCGAATCAGAAAGGTCATCAGTGAAAGAGGTGAGGTCTGCAACATTAAAAGTAGGCAAAATGGAACCATACCTGTCAGGAAGATCAAGAATGTATGCATTGTCACCTATGCGTTTCAAAACTTTGAAAGGTCCATCTCCTTTAGGTAACAGTTTTGACTTTCGCTCATTGGGAAATCTTTCTTTGCGCAAATGTAACCACACTAAATCTCTAGGTTTAAACACAACTCGTTTTCGATGTTTGTTAGCTCGTCTTTCATAAGCTTTGTTTTTCTTTTCAAGTTGTGTTTTAACTTGTTCATGCAGTTTCTTTATCTTTTCCGTTTTTTGTTTACCATCAAGACTTGAACGTTCATGCACGGGAATAGGAATCAAATCAAGGGGAGACAAGGGGTTAAAGCCATACACGATGTAAAATGGACTATGCAAGGTACCGTGATGGAAACTCCTATTGTATGCAAATTCGATATATGGTAAACAATCTTCCCAATGTTTAATATGTTTTTTCAAAATGGCACGCAAAAGTTGAGAAAGAATACGATTAACGACTTCAGTTTGTCCATCCGTTTGTGGGTGTGCAGTGGTTGAAAACAACAATTGTGTACCAATTTTAGCCCACAGAACACGCCAAAAATGACTCAAAAAATTTATATCTCTATCACTTACAATTTTACGTGGCATGCCGTGCAATCTCACAATTTCTTTGAAGAACAAATCAGTAACATGTGTGGCGTCATCAACTTTCCTACATGCAATGAAATGTGCCATTTTTGAAAATCGATCAACCACAACATAAATACTATCGCACCCGCCTTGAGACCTAGGAAATCCTAAAACAAAGTCCATAGAAATGTCAATCCAAGGGGAATCAGGGACGGGTAAAGGCATGTAAAGGCCATGTGGTTGGGACTTGGATTTGGCTTGTTTGCAAGTGATGCAACTACCACACAACCTCTCGACGTCTACTCTCATGTTGGAGCCAATAGAAATGTTCCTTAAGAGTTTCAAGGGTTTTGAACACTCCGAAGTGACCCATTAAACCTCCCCCATGGGCTTCTCTAGTCAATGCTTCTCGTAGGGATGATTGGGGAACACACAATTTTTGTTCTTTGAAAAGATAACCCTCATGTATGTAGAATTTCCCAAATGGTGCCTCTTTACAAGCCTCGAAAATGGTGCCAAAGTCATGGTCATTAGGGTACAATTCCATAAGTGATTCGAACCCTAAAAAGTGTGAGGATAATGTAGTCACTAATGTGTATCTCCTAGAGAGGGCATCGGCAACTATATTGTCCTTTCCTTGTTTATACTTAATCACGTAAGGGAATTGTTCTATGTACTCTACCCATTTGGCATGTCTCTTGTTCAACTTTCCTTGCCCTTTAAGATACTTAAGGCTTTTGTGGTCAGTGTGGATCACAAACCCTTTAGGTTGAAGATAGTGTTGCCAAGTTTGTAGGGATCTCACAAGGGCATAAAGTTCCTTATCATAAGTAGAGTGATTCAATGCAGCGCCTTTCAACTTCTCACTAAAGTAGGCTATGGGTTTCTTACCTTGGGTCAAAACTGCACCTATACCCACTCCACTTGCATCACACTCGATCTCAAAGGTCTCGTCAAAATTGGTAACCTAAATATGGATACAGTGGTCAGCCTACGTTTAAGCTCATCAAATGCCTGTTGTTGTAGCTCTTCCCACCTAAAAGGCACATCGTTTTTCACAATTTCATTTAGGGGTGCAGCTATGGAAGAAAAATCTTTGACAAAGCGTCTATAAAAACTTGCAAGTCCATGGAAACGGCGAACTTCTCCTACAGTCTTAGGTATAGGCCACTTCACAATTGACCTAACCTTTTCCTCATCCATTTTTACTCCCTCAGCCGAAATGACAAAGCCTAGGAAAACTATACGTTCCGAACAAAAAGAGCACTTCTTAAAGTTGGCGTAAAGTTGTTCTTGCTTAAGCTTCTCAAAAACAGCCCTAATGTGGTCAAGATGATCTTCTATGGTTTGGGAATAGATTAGGATATCATCGAAATAAACAACGACAAATCGGCCTATGAACGCGCGTAAGACTTCATTCATTAGCCTCATAAAGGTGCTACGGCGTTGGTAAGCCCGAAGGGCATCACTAACCACTCATAGAGCCCAAACTTGGTTTTGAATGCAGTCTTCCATTCGTCCCTTCTCTAATGCGTACCTAGAAGTACCCTTGCTTAAGGTCGATTTTGGTGAAGAATTTAGATCCGTGCAACATATCCAACATATCATCCAGCCTAGGTATGGGATACCTATACTTGACGGTAATTTTGTTTATGGCTCGGCAATCGGTACACATTCTCCATGTTCCATCCTTTTTGGGTACTAAAATGACTGGGATGGCTGATGGGCTTAGGCTCTCTCGGACTTGTCCACTCGATAGGAGCTCCTCTACTTACCTTTGGATTTCTTTGGTTTCTTCGGGGTTGGCTGATATGCTGGACGATTTGGTAGCACGGCTCCTGGGACAAAATCGATTTGGTGTTCTATTCCTCTAATGGGTGGTAATCCGGATGGTGGCTCGGAGGGAAATAGAACTTCGTATTCTTGGATAAGGGACACAACAGAGGTAGGTAGGTTTGGTGGGATGAAAAGAAGCGGTGACAGGGAATCACCTTGTTTAACACCTCTTGACACCAAAAAGAAACCAGTCGGCTTCCCATTTAAGAGAACTGAGCATCTCGTAGCTGTTGAGAAAAAGAGTTTGAGTGATTCACAAAATGCATGATTTAAATAATGTGTGCTAAAGAAATGCATGACACGTTTTTGTGACAATCTTGCCTTATATAATGTTGTCGTACTAACAAGCCATGAAGCTTTAAAGCTTACATCAAATGGCAAACATTTGTTGTGTTTGAACTATTTTCAGGTGCCACCATTAATGAACTAAACTAGTTCATTAAGTGAAGTACTTAGTTAAATGAACTAAGTAGTTCATTAAATGGAGATATATTTGGAGAAGGCATGATGGCAACAAATTGAAGAATGGAAAGTCTCCTTCTACATCTAATAAAAACGTTTTATATATATTATATATATATTCAGATTTTTTTTTAAAAGGCACAATACACATATATTCCGACGTACTACCGACACGTTACATGTACCGCCCCGGCCCGACACAGTCATCGGAACCAGTGCACCCGCCGTAGCCTACTATGAGAACTACGAAGCGTCAAGCAGATCAAGCGTACATCATTCATGACGTAAGAAAAATCAGCGGAAATGTCATAAACTCTAAACCTTCATCGTCAATATTACAACCAGAAAATGCAGCGGAAATAAAAGGTGTTTGTTCATCTAGCTAACATAAGTTCCAGAACACATAATAACATTGAGTTTCCAAAACTTAAAGAAAGTAGTCCAGCATGTATCTATTCCCATGTCCGTCATCCCATTGAGCCCACTCGCCATCGTCTACGATAAATATCATCTCATATTCCGGCTCACCTGAAAAGGAATAGAGTATATGTTCTTAGCGAAATTATCGCCAGCAAGTAACCCGTCTATACACCTTACGGGATCACACACGACGAGTCACCAGTTTATAAATCATTGCCCAAAATAAGGTGCTCGGGTTAGCAAGTAGCATCTTATTAAGAATTCTTCAAAACAGATAAAGCTCATAAAGGATACACGGATATGAGCATAAACCTGTACTAAAACAACATATCATCATAAGCAAGTCATAAACTAGTCATATCTCTTACATATCTAATCTTATGCTTCGTGTATCATGATGCATGCACTTCTTTAAAATCACACACAACACCCATGCATATGTCTTCTTTCATAAACATGTCATGCGTGTCACTTCACAAAACTTTTCATAATTTTTCTTATCATATTCTTCGCGTAGCAGAACTTTATACCTTGTGGGTGATCAGTCCACAGCAAACAGAACTTTATACCCCGTGCTGAAAGGTCCACGGCCCCATTACATATAACTTTATACCCCGTGCTGAAAGGTCCACGGCCCCATTACATACATCATATATCCGTGCTGATAGGTCCACGGCCCCATAAAATACTTTATTTTCCGTGCTGATAGGTCCACGGGCCCATAACATATTTTATACCCTGCTGTTGACTCACAGGTCACGCTTTTATACCCTGCTTTCGCAGGCGTGACTTTTATACCCTGCGATCAACCAGCAGCCATTTTGTCTTTTGAAAACTTTAAACTTTTCTTGTAAACACATGTTCTTTCGCAGAGCAAATCTCAAATCAAATGCAAGTGCCCATGTCATGATGCAGGATGCACATGTAACTTCGTATCAAGCATGTAACACACACACACATACTTCTTACATATCAAGTATACGGTCTTGCACCTCAAACACTCTATGTTTGTATCTTTCCAAGTCCGTTCGTCTTACTAATTCACTCAGGATTCAATCTTATTCTTACTTGATCAAACTTACCATATACACCTCAATTGCACCTCAAATACCTTTGCATTTTATGTTCAGAAGAAGTGTATAAAGTTACTACACATACATAGGGCGCCTAAAGGGTCAAAAAGACTTCCAGTATACTTGGAACGCCACATGAGGCGCCTAAAGTGACATAAAGCGCCTATACTAGGCGTTCGAAGTGTTCGGGGATGTGCCGTAGACATTGAACGCCTACATGAAGCGCCTAATGTGACATAGAGCGCCTAATGTAGGTGTTCGAAGGGTACGGGGATGCTTCAGGGCACATTGAACGCTACATTAGGCGCCTAATGTGACTTGAAGCGCCTAATGTAGGTGTTCGAGTGTTCTGACGGTTCTAAACTGCAGTTTTTCTGTACGGGGAATGCTTCAGGACACATTGAACGCTACATTAGGTGCCTAATGTGACTTGAAGCGCCTAATGTAGGTGTTCGAAGTGTTCTGAAGGTTCTAAACTGCAGTTTTTCTGCAGTAACTTCCACCCAACACCTTTCTTCTTCAACCCTTTCATGTTCAACCCTTCAAGGTCCATCTTAGCTCCTGGATTCATCATGCTTAACACACAACTAACATGATTTGATTCTTAAACAAGTAAACTAGTATCCATCCTAAACCTTCTGTCACCCACAACCTTCAATAGATATCTTCAAACCTTTCAACGCAACAAGTCTTACAACAATGTCACATTCATCCTTCCACTCCCTGCAAACACACTCGAAGCATCTAAGGTGTAATCACCAAACTTAAGAACTTACACAAGGACAATGAACACATCACGTATAACACTCTTGTGGGCATATTTAACAACAAAGATCACAACATAATTATTTTCAGATATTGGCCCAAAGAACATAACTTTACTCAACAACAACAACAATTACACATATAATAAATCATTTAGCATAGACAAGTCAAAACTACTAATGTGTGATCCAAGTTTTCTCTTTGTAAGAACATAGGGCCTAAGGTAACAAAATTTGCGTAAAGCGTATAGAAAGATTACTTGCCTTTGTTTCTAGTTAAGCTTATGAATCTACTGCAGAATTTCGGTAAGGATGGCACCTAGGTTGACTGCAAGTTCTTCTTTCTCTTCTTCTTCCTTTTTCTCTCTCTTCTCTCTCTTTTCCCTCAGAATTTTCCTTCTCCTTTGTTGGCCTCCTAACCTGCGGCTGATGGGTGGGAAGTTATACAAATGTTGTGTAACTTCCCCTCACATGTAGTTGGCAAAGTTTGGCATTTTGGCCAAATTCCCTCAATTTCCACTTTTGTTTACTTTCCTCCCTATATTTTGTTTTAATTACACTTCATACCCTGGACATTTAATGAATTCATATTTTAAATTGTCTTCTAATTACTAAAGCCAGACTTAAAAATTACGGGGTATGACATTACATATATTACGAACTTACATCAACGTCACACCACTATACTTACCTTATATTTATGAGTATATTCATGTCTTATATCATATGATATAAGTCATGATGATGACAAAACTATTACGACACGTAACAAGGTTGTAAACCAAAAATTGTCATATCGGGTGACTACCGAAACTTCGCTAACGTGTCACGTACTTGACATATATAGATGGCAGCCCCTACACTTCAAAAATGGCCACAAATTTCGTGTCTTAAATGGTACACTCATCCATAAAATCATTCCATGTTGGCACACACAAATCATCCCCAATTAAGGCCAAATTGTGGAGATTCTAAATTCAATTTTTAAGCCCATGGGGCGCCACTTTTAATCAGCCATTAGAGCTGAATATTCAAGTTATTATATGTATATTATGTGTGACATAATATATATATATAACATGTGAAAAAAGTTAGAATTTAATCGGAGAAAAATCGTGTAATCGACAAAAGTCGAAAACTCGGTTTTCTACGAACACAACACATGGAACGTTTTTGGCATGACATGTAACATGTATTTAGACACTTTTCACATATTAAATACATACTAAAGTGTTCTAGAATATTCAAATTAGGGCTGATTGGAATATACCATATGTGTATAATTATTGTGCACTATTTTACAAAGCCTAAAAAATAAAATTCTGCACATGGTCAAGCCTACTTCACACGCCTAATGCAGCCTTGGTGAAGCTTATGTAGAGCTTAGTTGGCATCTCAATTGGTGGAGAATAAGCCACACAAGGTTAGTGACATAATGGAGGAAGCTACACAAGGTAATATTTCAAACTTTGTTACAAGTGTAACACATGATGAAAATTCAGCATGTGTGAATAAATGGTGGCTGAATTTTTGTCTTAATGTGGATCAATTTGCTTCTCAATATTAAAGGTATTAATGTGTAGTAATATAGTAATATTTCAAAGTCTTGAGATGATTTAGCACATGCTGAAAATTTCAGCATGTAAGACGATGAGTGGCGTTTTCTATGGCTTAATGGAGACTAATTTACTTTCCAAATTAGTAGGGATTGATATTATGCTATTTGGAAATGTTTTTACTACTATTTTGGCACATGTTTTAGATGATATTCTCGTATTTTTACTGTCATTAAGTGATGACAAATCTCATCGAATCAAGGAGTGCCAAGTAGTCAAGGTCAAGGCAAACATCCAGTCAAGTTGTGCCAAGTAAGCAAGTTGATGTCACATCTATACAAGGCATTCTTTCAAGGACTTAAAAGAGAATTCTCAAGATGAAGATGATGCCCTAGGGGGCGGCCAATTTGAAATAAAAGGAGGAGAAGAAGAGCAACTAAAATGCAAGACAAGTCTTACAATTTCCAAAGTGCAAAAAGACTCTCTACTCTCTTCTTCTACATTTCTTTCTTCTCCTTCTCTCTCAAGCCTGTTGTGTCTATATTTAAACATATTGAATAGGCTTTATTCATACCACCATAAACGCATCATTGTTGTAAAAGGTTTATCAAGGTGTGATCAAACCTTCATCCGCTCGGTGGTAGTGTTTGTGATCATTGTGGTTGCTTGTATCGCTTGTAAAGGGTTAGAGTTGGTGTGTAACTCAAGCAAACCTTGTGGTAAGGTGTTAATTTTATTTAGTGATAACCGAGGAAGGTGTCCTCGAAGACTGGAGTAGGTTGATTTAACCGAACTAGTATAAAATGCTTTGTGTTCTTTACTTTACTGCACAGTATTTTCAGGTTCCAGCATTATGCATTCATTTTGTCGCAATCTTAAAAATAGCAAACTAATTTCAAAAACTGTAAAATTTTGCAGAAACATAGCCTCATCTTTTAAGTTTCATTTGGCACAAGTTTAAATCCATTTGAACAAGTATAAGTGATTCAAACGTTAATAATTCTGAGACTAGTGCAATCTGAGTTTTAGACTTGCAAAGGGTGATAACTTGAACGTATTTGACATACTTCCCAAAGAAATTTTTCAAAACTGTTTCAACTCACTTAAATAAATATAGTAAGGGGTTTTTCATTAAATTTTCAGACCATTTGGAGTTACGAATTAATCGGAATAAAATTTTCAAACCAGACTACTGTTTCTGGCTGATTTGCGCAATCTGACCACAAACGATGTTTCAAGGGGGTTAGAGGTTGAGTTTTGATCTGAAATTTTTAGGAGATACTCAGAACATCTGAGATTAGAATCTCTACAAATTTAAGAATTTTGGGAGGCCTATAACCTAGTTTTTCAAACGTTTCAAAACATGATCTGAAAACAGAAACTGTTTTCAGAAGTTGGGTTTTTGGGTTAAAATATTTTTAAAAACAAAATTTTCTGCATCCACTATTCAAACCCCCATTCTAGTAGTGCCTTACAAGTCCTAGAAGTGGTATCCGAGTGCAGGTACATTCACAACAAGGAGATCCAACGATCTAAGTGAGATGGCAACCACTAGCTTCAAAACCGAACAAGAAGGTATGTCGAGTCAAAGGTCTCCTCTTTTTGATGGTGAGTCCTTTATTCAGTGGAAGCATAGAACGAAACTTTTTTGTTATTGTTATTGATATTGATCTATGGTGTATTATAGAAGATGGTCCATTCGTTCCCTCTAAATTATCTACTGTAGATGGTGTGACACTACATATTGTAAAACCAAAACAAGAATACACTAGTGATGAGAAAAAGAGACTAAGTATGAATGCTAGAGCCATGCAATTATTTTTAAATAGGCTAAGCAAAAGTGAATCTAGTTACGTATCGAATTGCTCTAGTGCCCAAGAGATGTGGAGAATTCTTGAGATGAAACATGAATGGACTAGCCAAGTAAAGGAGTCTAAGATTAATATGCTTATGTCCACACTTGAGTCTTTCAAATTATTGCTAAATGAGTCTATTGTTGATATGGATTTACAATTGACTAACATCTATAATTCTCTTGAGTCTCTTGGCAAAGCTTTCTCTACGCAGGAAAAGGTCCAAAAGGTATTAAGAAGTCTCCCATCCGAACGGGATTCAAAAGTCACTGCAATCGAAGAAAGTAAGGATACGAAATCGATAAAAATGGAGGAATTGATCGGATCATTAAAGGTATAACAAACTCATTTTAAGAAATTCTGAATCTACTTCTAAACATGATAAGGGTATAGCGTTTAAATCAAATGAATACGTTTCTACCTCTTATGATCGCGTAGATGATAGTGACACAGATTCCGATGATGAAGATTTAATCACAATGGCTAAAAGAGTAAGAAAGATCTTGAGAAAATCAATTAAACACAAGCCTACTTCATCTAAGAACCATAGAAATAAAAATAATGAGGAAATAAAATGTCATGAATGTGGAAAACTTGGACACTTGTCATATGATTGCCCTAACAAGGAAAAACCAACGAACAAACACCTTGACAAGGATCGAATCAAAACTAGACTCGTCTCAGAACCTAAACAAAGGAGAAGAGCCTTCAAAGCCTCCACTTGGAGTAATTCATCTGACTCTGAGATTGCCGATACGGAAGAACAAACTGCACAAGTATGCTTTACATCTAAGGCATCAAACGAGGTATCTTCTGACTCTTATTCTCATTCTGAACCTTCTTATGATGATTTATTTAGTCAATATTTAGAGTTGCATAAGTTCACAAAGACTCTAGCAAAAGAAAAGAAACGGTTAATTGAAGACAAGAAGTTAGAATCGTCTAACACGAACCTTGTTTCTCAATTAAACGATTCAAAAGAAGAGTTGTCTCGCATCATCAATGCATTAAAATCAGAGATCTCATCATTAACTACACATAATAATGAAATGAAATCCGAGATTTCAAATTTGAAATCAAGGAATACGGATTTAGAGAAAATGGTGAAACAATTTGACACGGAAACAAACATGCTAGATCGCATCATTTCTTCACAAAAGCATGATAGTGACAATATCGGACTAGGATAGGAGTCACTAAACCAACCAACCAAATTCATTCCATCTAAGAAAATAGATGCATCTAAGACATATGTGGTGCCTAAGAGGACGCCTAGACCTCCCCCTATGTCATCTCATCGTGCTTCATCTTCATACCATACAAGATATAATTTTGTGTCGTACAAATATGAAAAGACACCATTAATGCATACACGGCATTCATTTACCATAAATGCATCTAGATCACACTCCATGCACACCAACATAAGAACATATCAAAAACGAAGAGCATACAATGTGCATGATAGGATTCTCGGCCAAAGGCCAAACACATTTGCCCCTAACATATATTATATTGCGTCTTTATCTCTTGGAAGACCTAGAAAGGTCACCGAAATTTCTGTACCAAAAGGGACATTCGCAAAGGGTTGAATAAATAACTCTTAAGAACGCACTTTTGATATTATTACACAATACACTTGAAATGCATGATTTTTCAATTTCTTTCTTACATGCACTTTTGATTTTATTTCCAAAATAAAGGGGGAGAGAGAGTGCATGATTTAAGTGGGGAGCGAGAGTGATTGATTGCACAAATCAAGGGAAAGAGAATTCAAAATTAAAAATTTGAATTTGTGCAAGATTAGAGGGGGAGCGATTAAATTTAAATCATGAACCAAGTTTATTTTGTAAATCATCAAAAGGGGGAGATTGTTGAGAAAAAGAGTCTGAGTGATTCACAAAATACATGATTTAAATAATGAGTGCTAAATAAATGCACGACACAATTTATGACTTGACACGTTTTTGTGGCAAACTTGCCTTATATATAATGTTGCCGTACTAACAAGCCATGAAGCTTTAAAGTTTACATCAAATGGCAAACATTTGTTGTGTTTGAACTATTTTCAGGTGCCACCATTAATGAACTAAACTAGTTCATTAAGTGAAGTACTTAGTTAAATGAACTAAGTAGTTCATTAAATGGAGATATATTTGGAGAAGGCATGATGGCAACAAATTGAAGAATGGAAAGTCTCCTTCTACATCTATTAAAAACGTTTTATATATATTATATATATATTCAGATTTTTTTAAAAGGCACAATACACATATATCCCGACGTACTGCTAACACGTTACTTATATTACGAATGTACGTCAACGTCACACCACTATACTTACCTCATATTTATGAGTATATTCAAGTCTTATATCATATGATATAAGTCATGGTGAAGACAAAATTATTACGACACGTTACAAGGTTGTAAACCAAAAATTGTCGTATCGGGTGACGTCTTGAAACTTCACTAACGTGTCACGTATTTGCCATATATAGATGGCCAGCCCCTACACTTTCAAAATAGCCACAAATTTCGTGTCTTAAATGGTACACTCAGCCATAAAATCATTCCATGTTGGCACAAACAAATCACCCCCAATTAAGGCCAAATTGTGGAGATTCCAAATTCAATTTTTAAGCACATGGGGCGCCACTTTTAATCAGCCATTAGAGCTGAATATTCAAGTTATTCTATGTATATTATGTGTGACATAATATATATATGACATGTGCAAAAAGTTTGAATTTAATCGGAGAAAAATCGCAATAATCGACAAAAGTCAAAAATTCGATTTTCTACGAACACAACACAAGGAACGTTTTTGGCATGACATGTGACATGTATCTAGATACTTTTTACATATTCAACATACTAAAATGTTCTAGAATATTCAAATTAGGGCTGATTGAAATATACCATATGTGTATAATTATTGTGCACTATTTTACAAAGCTTACAAAAATACAATTCAGCACATGGTCAAGCCTACTTCACACGCCTAATGCAGCCTTGCTGGAGCTCATGTGGAGCTTAGTGGCATCTCAATTGGTAGAGAATAATCCACACAAGGTTAATGACATAATGGAGGAAGCTACATAAGGTAATATTTCAAACATTGTTACAAGTGTAACACATGCTGAAAATTCAGCATGTGTGAATTAATGGTGGCCGAATTTTTGGCCGAATTTTTTTCATAATGTGGATCAATTTGCTTCTAAATATTCAATGGATTAATGTGTAATAACATGGTAATATTTCAAAGTCTTGAGATGATTTAGAACATGCTGAAAATTTCTGCATGTAAGACAATGAGTGGCGTTTTCTATGGCTTAATGGAGACTAATTTACTTTTCAAATTAGCAGGGATTGATTGTATGCTATTTGGAAATGTTTTTACTACTATTTTGGCACATGTTTTAGATGATATTCTCATATTTTTACAGTCATTAAGTGATGACAAATCTCATTCAATCAAGGAGTGCCAAGTAGGCAAGGTCAAGAAAACATCCAATCAAGTTGTGCCAAGTAAGCAAGTTGATGCCACATCTATACATGACATTCTTCCAAGGACTTAAAAGAGAATTCTCAAGATGAAGATGATGCCCTAGGGGGCGTCCAATTTGAAATCAAAGGAGGAAAAGAAGAGCAACTAAAATGAAAGACAAGTCTTACAATTTCCAAAGTGCAAAAAGACTCTCTACTCTCTTCCTCTACATTTCTTTCTTCTCCTTCTCTCTCAAGCCTATTGTATCTATGTTTAAACATATTGAATAGGATTTATTCATACCACCATACACGCATCATTGTTGTAAAAGGTTGATCAAGGTGTGATCAAACCTTTATCCGCTCGATGGTGGTGTTCGTGATCATTGTGGTTGCTTATATCGTTTGTAAAAGGGTTGGAGTTGGTGTGTAACTCAGCAACCCTTGTGGTAAGGTGTTAATTTTGTTTAATGATAACCGAGGAAGGTGTCCTCGAAGACTGGAGTAGGTTGATTTAGCTGAACCAGTATAAAATTCCTTGTGTTCTTTACTTTACTGCACAGTATTTTCAATTTCCAGTTTTCTGCATCTATTGTATCGCAATCTTAAAAGTAGCAAACGAATTTCAAAAATTATAAAATTTTGCAGAAACATAGCCTCATCTCTTAATTTTCATTTGGCAAAAGTTTTAACCCATTTGGACAAGTATAAGTCATTCAAACGTTAATAGATCTGAGATTAGTGCAATCTGATTTTCAGACTTGCAAAGGTTGAGAACTTGAACGTATTTGACATGCTTCCCAAAGGAATTTTTCAAAACTGTTTCAATCCATTTAAATAAATGTAGTAAGGGGTTTGTCATTAAAGTTTCAGACCATTTGGAGTTACGGATTAATTGGAATAAATTTTTCAAACCAGACTACTGTTTCTGGCAGATTTGCGCAATCTGGCCACAAACATTTTCTCAAGGGGTTAGAGGTTGAGTTTTGATCTGAAATTTTTAGGAAATACTCAGAACATCTGAGATTAAAATCTCTCCAAATTTCAGAATTTTTGAAGGCCTGTAACCTAATTTTTTAAATGTTTCAAAACTGGATCTAAAAACAGAAACTCTTTTCAGAAGTTGGGTTTTTGGGTTAAAATATTTTTAAAAACTAAATTTTCCGCACCCACTATTCAAACCCCCCTTCTAGTGGTGCCTTACAGGTCCTACAGTAGGTGCCAAATTATTCATGAGAATACGCACTAGACGCAAATGAAAACCCATTTTTATTATAAGCTGCTGAAGATAGGACCAAGAAACTCAATCAAATGCCTTTACCATATCAAGTTTGATAATGACATGGCCTCCTCGTGCCGGTGTGTCTAAAATGTGCACCATCTCCTGGGCCAGCAAAATTTGTTCCGGAATATCTCTCCCCTTCATAAAACCCGCCTGCTCCTACGAAATTAGATGCGGCAATAAAGTTGCTAACCTTGTGGAAATCAACCGCGTAATTACCTTGGCAATAAAATTTGTAAGACAAATGGGACGAAAATCATAAAACGTTTGAGGATTTGTCATTTTTGGAATAAGAGTAATTAAGGCCGCTGCTAATCGTCTTGGAGGCCGAACACCCAAGAACAATTCCTGAACTGCCTTGTGCACATCCATCTGTATGACATTCCAAAATAATCGATAAAAAGATCCTGGAAAACCATCCGGTCCTGCTGCACTAGTTGGACTAAGATCCCAGACTGTCTGCTTTACTTCAGATAAGGCTGGCGTTGCTAACAGTGCCTCATTGTCAGCAGACGAAACCATGGCTGGTATATACTGCAAGATCGACTCAGTCCAAGTTGTGCCATTAGCGTGAAACAATCTTTCATAATACTGTACTGCTGCCAGTTCTATATCAGCCTGATTATCACAACTGACGCCATCTTCTCGTACTATCAGATGGATGGCTTGTTTCCGCCGCCTGTCCTTCACCAACTGATGAAAATATTTAGTATTAGAATCTCCCTCTCGTACCCACTTGACATTTGCTTTTTGTTTCCAATATAATAATTACCTCGATTGCACAAGCTTTAACAAAGCTACACTGTGATGATAGTCCTGACGCAATGAGTCTGTGGGCGAGGAATCGTAGGCTCATTCACTACGCGCCACCTCAGCTTCTGGAACCATAATTGCATCAAAAATATTTCCAAAAACCTCTTTATTACATCACTGTAGTTGATTCTTCAATCAATTTAATTTTGAATAAAAACCCCACATACCTCCAACCGTTGGAAACGAATTCCAATGACGAGTAACAAAATGAATAAAATCCGGATGAGTAGCCCAAGCATCAAGATATCTGAAACACGCAGCATGGGTTGCTGTGCCAGAACGACATTCCAAGTAAAGCGGAGCATGATCCGATGTGGCACAATTGAGATGCTGATACTAAATTGTCGAAAACAAATCAAAAAATCCGATAAACATAAAAATCGATCTAACCGCCGGCAAACACGGCCTAAACCTCTTCCATCACACCAAGTATATAATGAGCCTTGAAAATTTATTGACTGAAGAGAGCAGTCTGCGACAAAATCATTAAAATCGTGTAATGATCAAAGAGAAGGAAAAGATCTTCCCTTATGTTCACCTAGTGTCAAGAATGTATTGAAATCGCCACCAAGTAACCATGGAATATCCATAACAGTACGAAATTCACAAAGATCCATCCATAAAGGACGCTTGGCCATTACCATATGCAAGCCATAAACAAATGTGCACCAAAAGGAGCTGCCTATAGGCAACCAACAAAACCTCAGCAAATGATTTTGTACACCAATGCGTTCATCTTCCATCTGAAAATATGAGTTGCTTCAGAAGATCCATATGGTATCATTGTTAACAGACACAGCGTGAGAGAAGCCCAACTTAAATCAATACAAAAGCAAAGAGAAAGCTCTAACCTTAGGCTCTATAACTACAAGAATTTGAACATGATGATGCCGAATCAATGATAATAATCAATTCGCAGATGTGTGAATACCTCGAACATTCCATAATAAAATCTTTATTGTGTCGATAGGATATCAAATGAGTTTGAGAGTGCCGCATGAGATCTTGTGCATGGAGGAGAAGGCGGCTCATTTTGTATATGCGGACTGTTGAGAAAAAGGGGTTTGAGTGATTCACAAAAAGCATGATTTAAATAACGTGTGCTAAAGAAATGCATGACACATTTTATGACTTGACACGTTTTTGCAACAAACCTGCCTTATATAATTTATATATAATGTTGGCGTACTAACAAGCCATGAAGCTTTGAAGCTTAAATCAAATGGCAAACATTTGTTGTGTTTGAACTATTTTCAGGTGCCACCATTAATGAACTAAACTAGTTCATTAAGTGAAGTACTTAGTTAAATGAACTAAGTAGTTCATTAAATGGAGAAATATTTGGAGAAGGCAAAAAGGCAACAAACATGAAAATGGAAAGTCTCCTTCTACCTCTTAAACCACACTCCTTATATATATATATATATATATATATATATATATATATATATTCAGTTTTTTTAGAAGGCACTATACACATATATTCCAACGTACTAGTGACACGTTATATATATTTTACGAACGTACGTCAACGTCACACCAATATACTTACCTTATATTTATGAGTACATTCAGGTCTTATATCATATGATATAAGTCATGGTGATGACAAAATTCTTGTGACACGTTACAAGGTTCTAAACCAAAAATTGTCGTATCGGGTTACAACATAAAACTTCGCTAACGTGTCACGTACTTGCCATATATAGATGGCCAGCCCCTACACTTCAAAAATGGCCACAAATTTCATGGCTCACATAGTATATTCAGCCATAAAATCATTCCATGTTGGCACACACAAATCACCTCAAATTAAGGCCAAATTGTGAAGATCTCAAATTCAACATTTTTGTCACATGGAGCGCCACTTTACTTAGCCTTTAGAGCTGAATGTTCAAGTTATTCAATGTATATTATGTGTGACATAATATATATAACATGTGCAAAAATTTTGAATTTAATAGGAGAAAAATCGCGTAATCGACAAAAGACGAAAATTCGGTTTTCTACGAACACAACATATGGAATGTTTTAGGCATGACATGTAACATGTATCTAGACACTTTTTACATATTCAATACAAATTAAAGTGTTTGAGAATATTCAAATTAGGGATGATTGGAATATGCCATACGTGTATAATTATTGTGCACTATTTTACAAAGTTTACAAAAATAAATCCAGCACATATTCAAGCTCATCACACACGCCTACTCAGCCTTGATGGAGCTTATGTGGAGCATATTGGCATCTTGATTGGTGAAGAATGGACTATACAAGGTCAGTGACATAATGGAGGGAGCTACACAAGGTAATGTTTCAAACTATGTCACATATATGACATATGCTAAAAATTCAGCATGTGTGAATTAGTATGGCCGATTTTTATGTCCTTTATGATGATCAATTTTCTTCTCCATTTTCAAGGGATTGATATAATACTATTATGGATAGCACATGCTGAAAATTTCAGTATGTGTGGCACAGGTGTGGCCGATTTTATGGTCTTGAATGAGACCAAATTATTTTCCAAATTATGTGGGATTAATTATGTGATATTTGGAAATGTTTTTATTAATAATTTGGCACATGTTTTAAGTGTAATTCTCAGATTTGTGCAGTCATCAAATGATGACAAATCTCATCCAATCAAGGAGTGCCAAGTAAGCAAGGCCAAGACAAACATCCAATCAAGTTGTGCCAAGTAAGCAAGTTGATGTCACATCTATACAAGGCATTCTTCCAAGGACTTAAAAGAGAAATTTTAAGATGGAGAAATGCCCTAAAGGGCATGGCCAAAGCAAGATAAAAAGAAAAGAAGGAGATACATTCGAATGCAAGACAATTCTCATATTCTCTTAAGTGCAAAAAGTGTCTTCCACTTTCTTCTTCTACCTCTCTTTCTTCTTCTCTCTCAAGCCTATTGTTCTTATATTCAAAAATATTGAATAGGATTTGTATAGACCACCATACACGCTAATTGTTGTAAAAGGTTGATCAAGGTGTGATCAATCCTTCATTTGTTCGGTGGTGGTGTTCGTGAAAGGTGTGATTGCTTGTATCGCTTGTAAAGGGTTGGAGTTTGTGTGTAACTCCATCAACCCTGTGCGGTAAGGTGTTATTTTGTTTAGTGATAACCGAGAAAGGTGCCCTCGAAGACCAGAGTAGGTTGATTTAACCGAACCAGTATAAAATTCCTTGAGTTCTCTACTTTTCTTCATAGCACTTTCAGTTTCCTGCTTTTTGCGTCTATTTCATCGCGATCTTAAAAATAGTAAACGAATTTTAAAAATTGTAAAATTTTGCATAAACATAGCCACATCTTCTAAGTTTCATTTGGCGCAATTTTCAACCCTTTTGGACAAGTATAAATCATTCAAACGTCAATAGTTCTGAGACTACTGCAGTTTGATTTTCAGACTTGCAAAGGTTGCGAATTTGAACGTATTTTACATACTTCACAAAAGCATTTTTCGAAACTGTTTCGAAACAATTAAATAAATATAGTAAGGGGTTTGTCATTAAATGTTCAGACCATTTGGAGCTACGATTTAATCGGAATAAAATTTTCAAATCAGACTACCGTTTCTGGCAGATTTTGCGCAATCTGACCACAAACAATTTTTCAAAGGGTTAAAGGTTTAATTTTGATCTGAAATTTTTAGGAGATACTCAAAACATCTGCGACTACAATCTCTCCAAATTTCAGAATTTTTGAAGTCCTGTAACCTAGTTTTTCAAACGTTGCAAAACAAGTCCTTAAAACAGAAACTGTTTTCAGAAGTTGGATTTTTGAATTAAAACATTTTTAAAAACCAAATTTTTCATACCTACTATTCAATCCCCCCTTCTAGCGGTGCCTTGCAGGTCCTACAAGTGGTATCAGAGCTCAGGCACACTCACAACAAAGAGATCCAACGATCTAAGTGAGATGGCAACCACTAGCTTCAAAACCGAACAAGAAGGAATGTCGACCGTAAGGCCTCCTCTTTTCGATCGTGAGTCTTTTATTCAATGGAAACTTAGAATGAAACTTTTCTTTATGGCCATTGATATAGACCTATGGTCCATTATAGAAGATGGTCCTTTCATCCCTTCGAAGTTATCTACTGTTGATTGTGTCACACTAGAGGTTGTAAAATCGAAACAAGAATATACTAGTGATGACAAAAATAGATTAAGTATGAATGCTAAAGCCATGCAATTACTCTTAAACGGGTTAAGCAAAAGTGAATCTAGTTGCGTATCTAATTGCTCTAGTGCCCAAGAGATGTGGAGAATTCTTGAGATGAAACATGAAGGGACTAGCAAAGTAAAGGAGTCTAAGATTAATATGCTTATGTCCACACTTGAGTCTTTCAAATTATTGCCAAGTGAGTCTATTGTTGACGTGGATTTATGATTGACTAACATCTACAATTCTCTTGAGTCTCTTGGCAAAGCTTTCTCTAAGCAGGAAAAGGTCCAAAAGGTATTAAGAAGTCTTCCATCCGAATAGGACCCTAAAGTCACATCAATTGAGGAGAGTAAGGAAACGAAATCAATAAAAATAGAGGAACTAATCGGATCACTAAAGGTATACGAAAACAAACTCACTTTAAGAAATTCCAAATTTAGTTCTAAACATGATAAGGCTATTGCGTTTAAATCAAATGAATACGTCTCTACCTCTTATGATCGCATAGATAATAGTGACACAGATTCTGATGATGAAGATTTAAGCACGATGGCTAAAAGATTAAGGAAGATCTTGAGAAAATCATTTAAAAACAAACACAAGCCTACTTCATCTAAGAACCATAGAAATAAAAATAATGGAGAAATAAAGTGTTATGAATGTGGAAAACTTGGACATTTGTCATATGATTGCCCTAACAAGGTCAAACAAACGAAAAAACACCTTGACAAGGATCGGATCAAAACTAGACTCGTCTCAGAACCTAAACAAAGGAGAAGAGCCTTCAAAGCCTCCATTTGGAGCGATTCATTCAACTCTGAGACTGATGTTACAGAAGAACAAACGGCACAAGTATGCTTTACATCTAAGGCATCAAATGAG
Organism: Eustoma russellianum; assembly: GCA_036186865.1. Lineage (NCBI taxonomy): Eukaryota > Viridiplantae > Streptophyta > Magnoliopsida > Gentianales > Gentianaceae > Eustoma > Eustoma russellianum. Next base: position 20,736,439 of record AP025056.1, on the reverse strand, counting down.
GTGTCTTCTGGCTCTGATTCTGATTCTGAATCTTCTTATGATGATTTATTTAGTCAATATTTAGAGTTGCATAAGTTCTCAAAGACTCTTGCAAAAGAAAAAAAACGATTAATTGAAGACAAGAAGTTTTTAGAATCTTCTAACACGAATCTTGTTTCGCAATTAAACGATTCAAAAGAAGAGTCGTCATGCATCATCAATGCATTAAAATCAGAGATCTCATCATTAACTACACATAATAATGAAATGAAATCCGAGATTTCAAACTTGAAATCAAGGAATATGGATTTAGAGAAAATAGTGAAATAATTCGACACAGGTAAAAACATGCTAGATCGCATCATTTCTTCACAAAAGTATGATACCGACAAAACTGGGTTAGGATACATTGATAAAAATGAGAAGTTAAATAAGGTAGCCAAATTCATTCCATCTAAGAAAATAGATACATCTAAGACATATGTGGCGCCTAAGAAGACGCCTAGATCCCCCTATGTCATTTCAACGTGCTTCATCTTCATATCATATGAGATATAATTTTGCGCCGTACAAATATGAAAAGAAGCCACTGATGCATATGAGAAATCCATATCATAAAAATGCATCTAGATCACGCCCCGTGCATGGAAACCGAAATGCTTATCAAAAACAAAGATCATACTATGTGCATGATGGCATTCTCGGCCAAAGGCCAAACAGATTTGCACCGAATGTCTATTATATTGCATCTTCATCTCATTTCTCACCTTTTGGAAGACCTAGAAAGGTCACCCAAATTTGGGTACCAAAAGGGACATTTGCAAAGGGTTAAATGAATAATCCTTAAGAACGAAATCGAAATGCATGAATTTTTTTCTTCTTTCTTATATGCACTTTTGATTTTATTTCCAAAATAAAGGAGGAGAGAATGCATGATTTAAGTGGGAAAGAGAGATTGATTGCACAAATCAAGGGGAGAGAATTCAAAATTCAAAAATTTGAATTTGTGCGTGATTGGAGCGGGAGCGACTAAATTTAAATCATGAACTTAGGTTATTTTGTAAATCATCAAAAGGGGGAGATTGTTGAGAAAAAGGGGTTTGAGTGATTCACAAAATGCATGATTTAAATAACATGTGCTAACGAAATGCATGACACATTTTATGACTTGACACGTTTTTGCAACAAACCTGCCTTATATAATTTATATATAATGTTTCCGTACTAACAAGCCATGAAGCTTTGAAGCTTACATCAAATGGCAAACATTTGTTGTGTTTGAACTATTTTCAGGTGCCGCCATTAATGAACTAAACTAGTTCATTAAGTGAAGTACTTAGTTAAATGAACTAAGTAGTTCATTAAATCGAGAAATATTTGGAGAAGTCTCAAAGGCAACAAACATGGAAATGGAAAGTCTCCTTCTACCTCTTAAACCACACACCTTATATATATATATATATTCAGTTCTTTTAAAAGGCATTATACACATATATTCCAACATACTACCGACACGTTATATATATTTTACGAACGTACGTCAACGTCACACCACTATACTTATCTCATATTTATGAGTATATTCAGGTCTTATATCATATGATATAAGTCATGGTGATGACAAAATTATTACGACACGTACAAGGTTCCAAACCAAAAATTGTCGTACCGGTTAACAACCGAAACTTCGCTAACGTGTCACGTACTTGCCATATATAGATGGCCAGCCCCTACACTTCAAAAATGACCACAAATTTTGTGGTTCATATGGTATATTCAGCCATAAAATCATTCCATGTTGGCACACACAAATCACCCCAAATTAAGGCTAAATTATGGAGATTTCAAATTCAACATTTTTGTCACATGGAGCGCCACTTTACTCAACCTTTAGAGCTGAATATTAAAGTTATTCTATGTATATTATGTGTGACATAATATATATAACATGTGCAAAAATTTTGAATTTAATCAGAGAAAAATCGCGTAATCGACAAAAGTCGAAAATTCGGTTTTCTACGAACACGACACATGGAACGTATTTGGCATGACATGTAACATGTATCTAGACACTTTTTACATATTCAATACATACTAAAGTATTCTAGAATATTCAAATTAGGGCTGATTGGAATATACCATATGTGTACAATTATTGTGCACTATTTTACAAAGTTTACAAAAATAAATTCGGCACATGTTCAAGCTCATTACACACGCCTACTCAGCCTGGATGGAGCTTATGTGGAGCCTAGTTGGTATCTTGATTGGTGAAGAATGGACTATACAAGGTTAGTAACATAATGGAGGGAGCTACACAAGGTAATGTTTCAAACTATGTCACATATATGACACATGCTGAAAATTCAGCATGTGTGAATTAGTATGGCCGATTTTTATGTCCTTTATGATGATCAATTTTCTTCTCCATTTTCAAGGGATTGATATAATACTATTATGGAAATAATTTGAAGTCTTGAGATTTAGCACATGCTGAAAATTTCAGCATGTCTTGCAAAGGTGTGGCCGATTTTGTGGTCTTGAATGAGACCAAATTATTTTCAAAATTATGTGGGATTAATTATGTGATATTTGGCAATGTTTTTATTAATAATTTGGCACATGTTTTAAGTGTAATTCTTATATTTGTATAGTCATCAAATGATGACAAATCTCATCCAATCAAGGAGTGCCAAGTAAGCAAGGCCAAGACAAACATCCAATCAAGTTGTGCCAAGTAAGAAAGTTGATGTCACATCTATACAAGGCATTCCTCCAAGAACTTAAAAGAGAATTTTCAAGATGAAAAAATTCCCTAAGGGGGGTGGCCAAAGCAAGATAAAAAGAAGAGAAGGAGAGCCATTCTAATGCAAGACAATTCTCATATTCTCTTAAGTGCAAAAAGTGTCTTCCACGTTCTTCTTCTACCTCTCTTTCTTCTTCTCTCTGAAGCCTATTGTTCTTATATTCAAATATATTGAATAGGCTTTGTATAGACCACCATACACGCTCATTGTTGTAAAAGGTTGATCAAGTGTGATCAATCCTATATTTGTTCGGTGGTGGTGTTCATGAAAGGTGTGATTGCTTGTATCGTTTGTAAAGGGTTGGAGTTGGTGTGTAACTCCATCAACCTTGTGTGGTTAAGGTGTTATTTTGTTTAGTGATAACTGAGAAATGTGCCCTCGAAGACCAGAGTAGGTTGATTTAACCGAACCAGTATAAAATTCTTTGTGTTCTCTACTTTTCTGCGCAGTACTTTCAGTTTCCTGCACTTTGCATCTATTTCATCGCGATCTTAAAAATATTAAACGAATTTCAAAAATTGTAAAATTTTTCAGAAACATAGCCACATTTTTTAAGTTTCATTTGGCGCAAGTTGCAACCCTTTTGGACAGGTATAAAACATTCAAACGTCAATAGTTCTTAGACTAGTACAGTTTGATTTTCAGACTTGCAAAGGTTGAGAATTTGAATGTATTTGACATACTTCCCAAAGGAATTTTTCAAAACTGTTTCAATCCAATTAAATACATATAGTAAGGGGTTTGTCATTAAATTTTCAAACCATTTGGAGCCACGGTTTAATCGGAATAAAATTTTCAAATCAGACTACCGTTTCTGGCAGATTTACGCAATCTGACCACAAACGATGTTTCAAAGGATTAAAGGTTGAATTTTGATCTGAAATTTTTAGGAGATACTCAGAACATCTTAGACTAAAATATCTCTAAATTTTAGAATTTTTGAAGTCATGTAACCTAGTTTTTCAAACACTGCAAAACAGGTCCTGAAAACAGAAACTTTTTTTTAAGTTGGGTTTTTGGATTAAAACATTTTCAAAAACTAAATTTTCCACATCCACTATTCAACCCACCTTCTAGTGGTGTCTTGCAGCTCCTATACGGACGCCACAATAATCTTGGTGGTATTTGAAGCAGAGGTTCCTCCTCAGAATCTGGTGGCGTATTCGGTTGAGCTAAAGGAAGCTCTTGGGAACGATGCTGGAAAGTATCATCTAAAGGAGGAATAATTGCCCCCTGGATTTGGCCGTCCACTATTGGTACCAAGGCATTATTGCCCATGACAGTTGCATCTTCAATTTCTCGAATCGCCCCCATATCAGTATCTGAAGAAGATGTAAATTTAGGATTAGCAGGCAAGTCCTGTAATATAGAATCATCCACTCATTGAAGCCAAGAAATATCTTGAATATCTTGAATATCCTGTAAACGAGTCATCTCCAGAGATAAATACAGCGCTGATGCCGAAACTGAACTAGGCTGAGGAAACCTCGCATCCTCAGCCTCCCTCTCATCTGGAAATGTTTTTTTTGGCATCCATCATTGAGCTTTGGGTTTAGAAGTAGTACCTGTGGAAGCCGCTACTGGCCCCGGCTTGTGAGATTGATCTTCAGTTATCTCATCCTTCCCACACTTGTCATACTTATGTCCCAGCCTAGAGCATGCTGTACAATACATTGGCAAGTCTTCATAAACCACAGTTTGAGGAATACAGCGATTAGAAGTCTGTATAAAAATCCGAGATGGTAGGTCCCGCGATACATCCAGTTCAACACAAACTCTTGCAACCGATGGCCGAATAGCCTCAACCGTTGCGCTATCTAATTTCATGGGCATGTCGATCATGCACATGATTTGAAACAAGGCCTCACGCTTATGAAAATGAATTGTTAATCCCGGAAGGGATACTCAAACAGGAACAATTGGAACATCAAACTTAGGATCATAATCAGGCGTCCATTTCGTAACACATATATATTTGCATGCTATAACCCAACTTTGTCTAGCAAAACATCTTAAATACTCTTGTTCTTTGGAAAAATTAAGCAATACATGAGCGGAATCCAAAAGTCCAGTACGTACCGTGCCAACAAATCCTATACGATCAATCGTGGAACGTATTGTTGCGAGTGTAGGGCGGCCATACCAAAAGGAACCCACTAGCGATAACCTATATGGCTCGGCCAAAGCAGAGATTTCTTCATCCGTGAAGGCATAGGACTGCCTTTATATTTTTGAATTGGCTTTGGAGCAATGGAGAGCGAGGATGAAGTTTGAAAGAGCGAAGCGAAAGATCGCTTACCAGAGCCGGCCTCAACTGCGATCGGTGGTGTGTCTTGCCGCATTGAATCCATTGCAGCGATCACAACGACAACAGCAAATTGAAAATCAAAAACCGGAATGCAAAATCAGAATGCAGTGATGAAGAAAGCGGCGGCGGCTATGCCTGTTATAACCGTGTTTTTTCAAAAAAAAAAAAAAAAAAAAAAAAAAAAAAAAAAGAAGAAGAAAAGAAAAGAAAAAGAGAGAAGTAGATAAATAAGGAAAAGGAAAAGAAGAGGAAATAATATATTCAAATAACCAAATGTTATCCTAACCCATTAATTAACCCTTATCCTTCCCTATAATCTCTCCCTCTCATATTAAACCCTCATTAACCCTAAATTCCTCCCCTCTCTTTACCCCAATTCGGCAGCTACTTTTTCCCTCCCCTCTCTCTCTCTCAATTTTCGGCCAAGAAGGAGAAGTAAAGAGGAAAAGAAGATCCTTGGTTCAAAGATTCAAGAGAAGGAAGATCACACCGCTAACGTCATCGCCTTCTCGTGAATCAATCACTCTCGCTAGGAATCGAGGTAGGTGCATATTGATTTTCCCTCAAAACGGTATGAAGGCTTGCGTAGGAAAAATGGTATTTTTTTTATGTCTTGTTGTTGTCGTAATTGATTTGATCTTGTTTATTTGCCCAAGGTGTTTATTTTTCCGTATTTGTTTTGATGCCAAAGTGATCCCGTTGATGTACGTTTCGTTGTGGGGTTGAGATGTCGTTATGCGATTATGGATATGGGGGATGGGGTGAAAGGTTGAATGGGATTGAGGATTGGATTGCAGGAATTTCAGAATGGAAATTCTGAAATACGGGGACATCGATCGATCGATGTCCAGTGGCTGAGGGTTCGATGTGCCTCAGCTGGACGTCGATCGATCGACGTCCAGAAAGTGAGGGTTCGATGTACCTCAGAAGTACATCGATCGATCGACGTCAACTGAGTGAGGGTTCGACGTGTCTCAGTTGGACGTCGATCGATCGACGTCAGAGGATGACGTCCCACAGTTTTCTTTCCCCTTTCCCTTGCTTTCATGGCACGTGCATTTGCATGAGGTATACTGCGTCTATAGGGCGTGGGTATCGGGATGACTTCCCGTGTCTATAGGGCGCCGGGGTCATGAGACATACTGCGTCTACAGGGCGTGGGTGTCCAAACGGTAAGTGGTGGTTAGTGACCATGATGCCGGTTTGCATGAGGTATACTGCGTCTATAGGGCGTGGGTACCGGGATGACTTACCGTGTCTATAGGGCACCGGGGTCATGAGACATACTGTGTCTATAGGGCATGGGTGTCAAAACAGCGAATGGTGGCTAGAGACCAAGAAGCTGGAGTTAGGACCCGGGGTCATGCATTGCATATAGGTCTAGGAGCATATTGCCTGACATGATTCTCGTTGCGTGTGACACGTTATTTGAGCATGCATCACGTAATTGCGCATGCATCTTCTGTGGACTGTTTACTTTTCGTATAAGACTTATCATGCTGTGTTATGTGCTACGTGCTGATACCAATTTGAGTATGTAAGTATTCATGTTGTTTTGAGAGGCACCTACTGGGTGATTACCATCACTCACTCCTACTATTCCATATGTAGACGATGCGGAGTGTGATTATGTTTTCGTTGAGGATGGAGCCGATACTGTGGAGTGGGCCGAGTGACCCGTAGAGATGACTACGACAAGGACGAGTACGGGATTCTTATGATGTTATTGGGAGGACACAGACATTTTAATATTCAGTATTACTTTTTGAAAACAATTTCATGCTTTTAGACTTTTGACCTTGATTTGTAAGGCCTGGTCAGCCTGAGAATAATGGCAATTCTTTTCTTAACGTTATTTAATTTCGAATTTGGTGTTATGACTTATCGTTTCCGCGCAAAGTTAAGGACCACTTTTCTATGTCAGTACTGTTGTATGACAGGTTGAAGTGACGCCTTGTATTCTCCTGAGTGAGATACGGCGGGTGCACCGTTACCGAGGGTTGAGGCTCGGGAGCGGGGCGCTACAGGTGGTATCAGAGCCCAGGCTTCAGATACGCCTCGGGAACGTAATAGATTAGTTAATTACCCTAGGACAAGTGACGATCCGTTTTCAAATGATTTTCGAAATTGAATAAAACGAAGTAGACATAAGCTATGACTGGGTTTTGGTTGGTGAGTGCCGTTAGTAAGTAGACGGGATAGGTTATCCTTTTCTTCGACCTCCCTTCCTTACTTCTTTTCAATACTCTTAAGTCAACCTTGTCTAACATGCTTTAATCATCTTCAGACAATGCCTCCACGTCGTGAACCATCAGGGAATGATGGAAATGACAGAGACGAACGGCAGGGGCAAGGGGCGATTCCCCAAAACCTCGCGGATACACTGGCCAATCTGACGGCCTTAATAGCCCATCAGCAAACACAGATGGCCCAGCAATATACCCAAATGGCAGAGCAACAGGCACAGATTGCCCAAATACTTCAGCACACTCAGCAACAACAGCAACAACATCCGCCACCGCCACCGCCCGCACCACAGCAAGGTCTGAGGTTCTATTACAGGGAGATGCAGAACTCCCGAATACCAATGTTCAGGGGTACCACTCGGCCTGAGGAAGCCGAGATCTGGCTGAAAAATGTGACTGAACAGATGAGGCTCATTCAGGTGCCCGCGAATCTGAAAGTAGAAACCACGACTCCATTCCTAGAAGGGGAAGCAGAAAGGTGGTGGAATGGGGTGAAGCGTAAACTGACTCCACCAGTGACATGGGAACAGTTTGTGGAGGAGTATAAGAATCACTACGTCCCGGGTAGTGCTATTCAAAGGAGGATGGCGGAATTCCAGATGCTGACACAAGGATCCATGTCAATTGATCAGTATTCTGAGAAGTTTCATGAGTTGGGGCAGTACATGTCTTGTATCATGGACAATGAGGAGGCTAAAATGCTGAAGTTTCATACTGGGTTGAGTTTCCGCATCCAGCAAGCTATTGTGTGTGCTGAGCCCACGACATTTGAGGGTCTACTCGAGGTGTGCAGACGGGTTGAGAGGAACTTGGACAGGGCTGCTGCACTGGATAGACTTAAGAGACCCCGTGAAGAAGTGCATACGGGCAGATCGGGAAGATGGCTGAAGGTGCCCCGACGCCCTCAGCCTGGGCAATCTCTCCGACCAGAGCGACAGCAGAATGCAGGGAGTCAGGCCCTAATGATTGAAGGACCGGCACCGACTGATGCACAGCCAGCGAGAGCTGTGGCACCTGTTTCTCAGTGTACCCTATGCGGACGTTCCCACCCGGGACAGTGTTGGAAAACTCAGCGGGTATGCTACAACTGTGGGAAGCCGGGACATATATCTAGAGAATGCACTGCACCTGCTCAGATAAATCCGCAGACCCAAGCGCAGCAAGGAGGACGGGGTCGGACAAACGCTCGGGTACATGCGATGACAGATGCAGAAGTCGAGGAGTCGGGCGACGTGGTGACAGGTACACTTAATTATGTAATTAATTTTGAAGTTGGAATGAACTTTGTGTGTGTCATGCTATGTGGCGTACTAAACCTTGAAATATGATAGGAGTAATCTTAATTAACAAAGTGCCAGCCAACGTCCTGTTCGATAGTGGGGCAAGTCACTCATTTGTGGCAAAGAGGTTTGCCAAGAAGCTGGGTGCTCTCCCCGAATGGCTTGCGGCTCCCTATCGCGTACAAGCCGCTGGTGGCCAAGTACTAGTGTCACATCATCGTTACAAGGAATGTGGATTGGAGATTAACGGCTTGCAGTTCTCTGCGACCTTGATACCAATTCAGATGTACGATTTTGACGTTATTCTAGGCATGGACTTCTTAGCAAGGTACCATGCGAATATTGATTGCCGACAACTGCAAGTCAGCATGAAGGCACCTGAACTGGGGGAAACTATATTTCAAGGGAACCCTAAATCTAAGAAGGCGCCTCAGAAACTTTATTTGACTGCGGCTCAGGCGTTTCGAGCACTAAAGAAAGGGAGAGAAGGATTTTTAATTTACTCAATAGGTGCTGAACAGGAAGTTCCGCAGATCGATCAAATCCCGGTGGTAAAAGAATTTATAGACGTCTTCCCCGAGGAGTTACCGGGACTACCACCAGAAAGAGAGGTAGAGTTCGAGATTAACCTCATACCTGGTGCTGAACCCATATCCAGGGCACCCTATCGCATGGCTCCAGCAGAGCTCAAAGAGTTGAAGGAGCAGTTACAAGAACTGCTGGACCGTAAGTTTATTCGACCCAGTGTGTCACCCTGGGGTGCTCCAGTCCTATTTGTGAAAAAGAAGGATGGAAGCATGAGATTATGTATAGACTACCGGGAGCTCAACAAGATCACTATCAAGAACAAGTACCCCTTACCCCGAATCGAGGATCTCTTTGATCAGCTACGGGTAATGATAAACTAGAATTTTAACTTGAACTTTAAGAAATTTCGTTAATGTACACCACTAATGAAATTTCTTCCAGGGGGCAAGGGTGTTCTCCAAAATCGATTTGCGATCCGGTTATCACCAGCTGAGGATCAAATCTGGGGATACAGCCAAGACCGCTTTCCGAACACGCTATGGCCATTACGAATTTTTGGTTATGCCTTTTGGACTAACCAATGCCCCAGCTGCCTTTATGGATCTAATGAACACAGTATTTCGGAAACAACTAGATAAGTATGTTGTAGTGTTCATTGACGATATTCTGGTATACTCCCCTGACGAAGAGACGCATGCGGAACACCTGAGAGAGGTTCTAGAGACCCTTCGGAAAAGCAAATTGTATGCCAAGTTCAGCAAATGTGAGTTTTGGCTGAAAAGCGTAGCCTTTTTGGGTCATGTGGTCTCTGAAGAAGGAATTTCCGTGGATCCAAAGAAGGTAGAGGCGATCACCGAATGGCCTAGACCCACTAATGTGACGGAAGTAAGGAGTTTTCTTGGATTGGCTGGATACTATAGGAAATTTGTAGAGGGCTTTTCATCCATCGCCGTACCTCTGAGCCGGCTGACGCAGAAGAAGTCGAAGTTTGAATGGACCACCGAATGTGAGCAAAGCTTCGCGGAGCTAAAAAGGAGATTGACCACAGCCCCTATTCTTGCGCAGCCCTCCGCGTTAGAAGGGTTTGTCATTTACAGTGACGCTTCTAAGAACGGGCTAGGTAAATGTATATGATTTCAACTGATTTTGTATACGATTAAAAATGTGGTCTAATCCTTATATTTCAGGATGCGTGTTGATGCAAAACGACAAGGTCATTGCCTATGCTTCACGACAGCTAAAGCCCTATGAACAGAACTATCCGACTCATGATCTGGAACTAGCAGCGGTGGTGTTCGCACTGAAAATCTGGCGCCATTATCTATATGGGGTGAAGTGCGAGGTGTTCACTGATCACAAAAGTCTTAAATATCTGTTCACGCAAAAGGAGCTGAACATGCGCCAGAGGAGATGGTTGGAGTTGTTGAAAGATTACGACTTGACCATCAGTTATCACCCAGGGAAGGCCAATCGAGTAGCTGATGCCTTAAGTAGGAAGTCGAGCCATGCACGGCAGGCTACTCTAGAAAAAGAGATGGCAGAATTTGATCTGGATCTTGTGGATTCTACTGCCGATATCTTGGCCGCGCTAATTATCACCCCTACCTTGATAGACCAGATTAAGGAAGCCCAGAAGAATGATGCAACAATTAAAGAGACGCGAGAAAGAATGCTAACCAGCCAGGTGGATGGATTTCAAGTTCATGATGATGGTAGTATGTGGTACCAAGGAAGGTTGTGCGTACCGGATGTTGAGGAACTCAGGAAGGAATTGTTGAAGGAGGCACATAATTCGAGACTGTCCATTCACCCTGGTGCTACGAAAATGTACAATGATCTAAAGAGACATTATTGGTGGAATGGCATGAAGAGGCACATTGCCGAATTTGTAGAAAGGTGCCTTGTTTGCCAGCAAGTTAAGGCAGAACACCAAAGACCGGGTGGATTGATGCGACCACTAGAGATACCTGAATGGAAGTGGGAGCATGTAACAATGGACTTCGTGGTGGGACTCCCGAAAACAAGAAATGGCAATGACGTAGTATGGGTAATAGTGGATCGATTGACTAAGTCTGCCCATTTCTTACCTATTCCTACCGGACTTACTATGGAGAAGTTGGTAGCTATATATATCGACAACATTGTCTGCCTTCATGGAGTGCCAGTCAGCATAGTGTCTGATCGGGATCCGAAGTTTACATCTCAGTTCTGGGCAGCTTGCCAGAAGAAGATGGGGACTGAGTTGCGACTAAGCACTGCTTTTCACCCACAAACCGATGGTCAATCTGAAAGGACCATTCAGACCCTGGAGGACATGTTGAGGGCATGCGTATTGGATTTTAAAGGAAATTGGGATAGCATGCTCAAGTTGATAGAGTTCTCTTACAATAACAGCCACCACAGTGCCATAGGCATGGCACCCTTCGAGGCCTTATATGGACGGAAGTGTAGGTCGCCTGTGCATTGGGACGAAGTTGGTGAACGTAGGTTGACGGCTCCCGAGATCATCGAGCAAACTAAGGAAAAGGTGAAGCTGATTCGTGAACGTCTTAAGACGGCTCAGGATAGAAGCAAAAGTTGGGCCGACACAAGGAGACGACCTTTGGAGTTCAAGGAGGGAGAAAAAGTCTATCTCAAGGTGTCACCCATGAAGGGTGTGACACGTTTTGGAGTCAAGGGAAAGTTGAAGCCTCGATTCATCGGGCCGTACGAGATACTCGAGAGAGTTGGAGATTTAGCTTACAAGTTGGCACTACCTCCAATGTTGGCTCAAGTGCACAATGTGTTCCACGTCTCCCAGTTGAGAAAGTATGTACCTGACCCTAGTCATGTATTGGATGCTCAACCACTTAAGATTAGACCCGACGCATCATATGAAGAAGTACCGATTAGAATTCTCGACCGGAAGGATCAAGAGCTGAGGAGGAGAATCATTCCCTATGTCAAAGTCCAATGGAGCAACCATAGGGAGAATGAGGCGACGTGGGAACTGGAGGAGCAAATGCGCGACCGCTACCCCCATCTCTTTGAGTAAGGTACGACAAGTTTCGGGGACGAAACTTTTTGTAAGGGGGGTAGGATGTTATAACCGTGTTTTTTCAAAAAAAAAAAAAAAAAAAAAAAAAAGAAGAAGAAAAGAAAAGAAAAAGAGAGAAGTAGATAAATAAGGAAAAGGAAAAGAAGAGGAAATAATATATTCAAATAACCAAATGTTATCCTAACCCATTAATTAACCCTTATCCTTCCCTATAATCTCTCCCTCTCATATTAAACCCTCATTAACCCTAAATTCCTCCCCTCTCTTTACCCCAATTCGGCAGCTACTTTTTCCCTCCCCTCTCTCTCTCTCAATTTTCGGCCAAGAAGGAGAAGTAAAGAGGAAAAGAAGATCCTTGGTTCAAAGATTCAAGAGAAGGAAGATCACACCGCTAACGTCATCGCCTTCTCGTGAATCAATCACTCTCGCTAGGAATCGAGGTAGGTGCATATTGATTTTCCCTCAAAACGGTATGAAGGCTTGCGTAGGAAAAATGGTATTTTTTTTTATGTCTTGTTGTTGTCGTAATTGATTTGATCTTGTTTATTTGCCCAAGGTGTTTATTTTTCCGTATTTGTTTTGATGCCAAAGTGATCCCGTTGATGTACGTTTCGTTGTGGGGTTGAGATGTCGTTATGCGATTATGGATATGGGGGATGGGGTGAAAGGTTGAATGGGATTGAGGATTGGATTGCAGGAATTTCAGAATGGAAATTCTGAAATACGGGGACATCGATCGATCGATGTCCAGTGGCTGAGGGTTCGATGTGCCTCAGCTGGACGTCGATCGATCGACGTCCAGAAAGTGAGGGTTCGATGTACCTCAGAAGTACATCGATCGATCGACGTCAACTGAGTGAGGGTTCGACGTGTCTCAGTTGGACGTCGATCGATCGACGTCAGAGGATGACGTCCCACAGTTTTCTTTCCCCTTTCCCTTGCATTCATGGCACGTGCATTTGCATGAGGTATACTGCGTCTATAGGGCGTGGGTATCGGGATGACTTCCCGTGTCTATAGGGCGCCGGGGTCATGAGACATACTGCGTCTACAGGGCGTGGGTGTCCAAACGGTAAGTGGTGGTTAGTGACCATGATGCCGGTTTGCATGAGGTATACTGCGTCTATAGGGCGTGGGTACCGGGATGACTTACCGTGTCTATAGGGCACCGGGGTCATGAGACATACTGTGTCTATAGGGCATGGGTGTCAAAACAGCGAATGGTGGCTAGAGACCAAGAAGCTGGAGTTAGGACCCGGGGTCATGCATTGCATATAGGTCTAGGAGCATATTGCCTGACATGATTCTCATTGCGTGTGACACGTTATTTGAGCATGCATCACGTAATTGCGCATGCATCTTCTGTGGACTGTTTACTTTTCGTATAAGACTTATCATGCTGTGTTATGTGCTACGTGCTGATACCAATTTGAGTATGTAAGTATTCATGTTGTTTTGAGAGGCACCTACTGGGTGATTACCATCACTCACTCCTACTATTCCATATGTAGACGATGCGGAGTGTGATTATGTTTTCGTTGAGGATGGAGCCGATACTGTGGAGTGGGCCGAGTGACCCGTAGAGATGACTACGACAAGGACGAGTACGGGATTCTTATGATGTTATTGGGAGGACACAGACATTTTAATATTCAGTATTACTTTTTGAAAACAATTTCATGCTTTTAGACTTTTGACCTTGATTTGTAAGGCCTGGTCAGCCTGAGAATAATGGCAATTCTTTTCTTAACGTTATTTAATTTCGAATTTGGTGTTATGACTTATCGTTTCCGCGCAAAGTTAAGGACCACTTTTCTATGTCAGTACTGTTGTATGACAGGTTGAAGTGACGCCTTGTATTCTCCTGAGTGAGATACGGCGGGTGCACCGTTACCGAGGGTTGAGGCTCGGGAGCGGGGCGCTACAATGCCAGCCGCCGGCGATCGCAATAGGCTTTCGCTGGAGAAATTAGGAGGCGATCGCAATAGGCTTTCGCTGGAGAAATCTCCTAAATTGATGTCTAAAAATCTTTAAGGCCGTTGCACATATGCGCGCGCACATATATATATATATGTATAGCAATTTGTCCATATATATATTGTTAATATAAAATAAAGCTATTTTGCTACAACAAGGCCTCCTTGGCCGTATATACATATATAGGTATATCTATATATATTTCCTTTATAAAAATTTATATATATATATATACACACACACACATGTCAACTTATTACCCTTTCATATTTGTGCGTTTCATATTTATATCTATACATATATATATACTTAACGAACGTATTAATTACACACAAAAGGGTCTTATGGTCGTGTATTAAGGAGTGTATATATATCCACATATATTTTCCATATTTCATATATATATATATATATATATACTTATAACACTACTTAAGTCATGAAAATCCCAAAAAGATTCATCATGGCCGTATGTGAGCTTGTAGATATATTTATATATATATATCTCCCATTTTAACATATGCACACGCGTGTATATATATCTATATACATATGCGTGTGTTTATATCTATACTTACTAAAAATCGTTTTATTGTCATGAAAGAAATGAGAAAGCCGTGTATGTATATATTATGTATATCCATATACCCATCACACAAAATCCTATATTTTACACATTCTTGTTGTTACATCTTTGAACATAACCATGAATGATTCTTTTTGATATAAACATATATACATAAATCTTTGAAAATCCATGAAGGATCTAGGAAGAGTACTTACCCTTACCACTTTTCTTACACTTTAAGTGTTGTTTCTTCACTTAGATTGGAAGAAAACTCCATCTCATTTCTATTTGAAGGTCACGATTTGGTGGAAAAGAATGGAGTTAGTGTAAAACTTATGAAGCCAAACAAATGGAAGAAGAATAGTTGAACTTAGGTGATATTTTTACCTTGCTACATCTTGGTTTTCAATGCTCAAAAATTCAGTCATGATGCTTGGAATGAAGGAGGATGTTGTAGTTATTGTGTTGAAGGTGTGTATAAGAAAAGAAAATAAAAACACACCTTATACCATGCCTTGTAACCTCTCAGCCATGTGATTAAAATGGAGGTGAAAGAAATGTTGAAGTTGAAGAAGTGATGGAAGAATATGTTGAAAATATGATCAGTTGGGGCATAAGAGAGGAAGCTGTGGCACACTTGGCACGGTTGGCATGGTGACATGACATTTTGGCATGGTTGGCATGGGAACACAGTCAGACGAGGTTGAGGCAGGCACGCACAATGCAGCAGCTGAATAGTGTTGAAGTCTAAATTCATTAGAGGCAGTTATTGTGTGTGATACACACTTAACCGAAGGTGCATTACTGGAAGTAACTCAGCTGACTTGCCACGTCAGATTAAAGGCCAAGGACGCAGTTGTGCATAGTGAAGCCGTGGAAGGAGCGGTTACAATGGATTGATATAGCACACGTGTAGAATTGTCTTTCTAGGAGGTTCTATTACTTGTATAAATAGCTAGTTCATCTGTATAATAATTCAGTTTTCCTCCATTATCATCTTCCTCTTCTCTTGATCTTTTTTTGGCGCGCAACCGTAGTGCTCAAACCCTGTGTTTGATACTCTTTGCATTTTCTGGATTTGTGCACTGCCTATCAAGGTTTGATTAATATTTTTGTTGCTTGATTACGTGGTTCGTATTTTAACATGGTATCAGAGCGATTATATCGTTTTTGATTGAATCACTAGACGTTAGAGTGATTCCCTGATGGCTTCGTCTTCAACTACTGCACCTCCTGGTTTCAGAGGTAATCAAACTGGTCCTAATAATAATCAGAGTAATAATTTATATTACATTCACCCCAATGATAGTCCGCTACTATTCTTGTTCAACCACCACTCACTCCACACAACTTTCACTCTTGGAGTCGTGCATTCTATATGGTGCTATTAGTAAAGAATAAATCATGCTTTATAGATTGTACAGTACCAAAACCTACTCCCCTGGATTCTCAGTTTCAAGTATGGAAACAAGTAAATACTATGATCCAATCCTGGATAATGAATTGTGTGTCCCCGTCGATTGCTCAAAGTATAATGTGGTATGATAGTGCATTAAATGTTTGAGAAGACTTAACGATGAGATATAGCAGTGGAGATCCGTTTAGGCTTTCAGACTTGCTAGAAGATTTTTACAACGTTAAACAAGAAAATCTATCGGTAAATGATTATTTTACAAAGTTAAAGGTCCTGTGGGAAGAATTGATGGTATTGAGACCAGTTCCTAAGTGCACGTGCCATAGATGTAATCGTGATGCAGTGAAGAAAATGAGTGAGTATGTGGACAATGATTACGTTATTAAATTTGTCAAAGGTCTTAATGAGGAGTTTGATCCTGTGAACTTCCAAGTCTTCGTCATGACTCCGTTGCCTGACATAAAGACAACCTTTGCTATGGCCTTGAAGTTTGAAAGGAAGTTGGTTCGGACAGGATCACACAGTGGATTTAGTAATGCACCTACTACGTTGATGGTTGATTATGGCACCAAGGATGGCACTGCAAGCAGCGCTTATTCTAATAAGTGTCAAGGTAATAAGTACAGAAGAGGAAGTGGTAGATATTATCCAAAAAGTGGAAAAAGCATTCAGTGTACTCAGATATTGGGCGTACGACTGACAGGTGCTATAGAAAGCACGGTTTCCCCCCAGGATTCAAGTTCAGGAGTCAGGTTAACATAGCAGAGGCTAAGGAGGATCAGTATATCAACAGCAATGTTGAACAGGGATGCCGACAGTCCTTCCATGTTGAGAAAAACGGGTTTGAGTGATTACAAAAATGCATGATTTAAATAACGTGTACTAAAGAAATGTATGACATGTTTTATGACTTGACACGTTTTTACAACAAACCTGCCTTATATACTTTATATATAATGTTGCCGTACTAACGAGCCATGAAGATTTAAAGATTACATCAAATGGCAAACATTTCTTGTGTTTGAACTATTTTCAGGTTCCACCATTAATGAACTAAACTAGTTCATTAAATGAAGTGCTTGGTTAAATGAACTAAGTAGTTCATCAAATGGAAATATATTTGGAAAAGGCATGAAGACAAAAAATTGAAGAATGGAAAGTCTCCCTACATCTTTCTGTCACACGTTATATATATATACACATATATACATTCAGATTTTTTTTAAAAGACACTATACACATATATTCCAACGTACTACCGACACGTTATATATTTTACGAATGTACGTCAACGTCAAACCACCATACTTACATCATATTTATGAGTATATTCAGGTCTTATATCATATAATATAAATCATGGTGATCACAAAATTATTACGACACGTTACAATGTCTTAATCAAAAATTGTCGTATCGGGTGACTGTCGAAACTTCGCTAACGTGTCATGTACTTGCCATATATAGATTGCCAGCCCCTAAACTTCAAAAATGGCCACAAATTTCGTGGCTTTCATGGTATATTCAGCCATAAAATCATTCCATGTTGGCACACACAAATCACCCCCAATTAAGACCAAATTGTGGAGATTTCAAATTCAACATTTTAGCACATGGGGCGCCACTTACACTCAGCCTTTAGAGCTGAATATTCAAATTATTCTATGTATATTATGTGTTACATAATATATATAACATGTGCAAAAAGTTTGAATTCAATCGGAGAAAAATCATGAAATCGACAAAAGTCGAAAATTCGGTTTTCTACAAACATGACACGTGGAACGTTTTTGGCATGACATATAACATGTATCTAGACACTTTTTACATATTAAATACATTCTAAAGTGTTCTAGAAAAATCAATTAAGGGTTGATTGGAATATACCATATGTGTATAATTATTTGCACTATTTTATAAAGTTTGCAAAAATAAAATTCAGCACATGTTGGAGATGGGTCACACGCCTGATCAGCCTTGATGGAGCATATTTGGAGCTTAGTTGGCATCTTGATTGGCCAAGAATGAAGTATACAAGGTTGGTGACATAAAGGAAGGAGCTATACAAGGTAATGTTTCAAACTATGTCACATATGTGACACATGCTGAAAATTCAGCATGTGTAAATAATGTTGGCCGATTTTTAGTGATTAATTGTGACATATTTACCTCTTTAATTTAAATGTATTAATTGGATGATAAAATGGCAATATTTTGAATATGTCTTGGATAGTGCACATGCTGAAAATTTCAGCATGTGTTGAATGTGTTGGCCGAATATTTGAGGTGAATGAATGATCAATTTGTCTTGCAAATTTTATGGGATTGATTATGTGACTTTTGGCAATATTTTAAACACTAATTTGGCACATGTTTTTAGTGAAATATTCAGATTTGTACAGTCATCAAAAGATGACAAATCTCATCCAATCAATGAGTGCGAAGTAAGTAAGGCCAAGATGATCATCCTATGAAGTGTTGCCAAGTAAGCAAGTGGATGTCACACTTATTCAAGATATTCTTCCAAGGACTTAAAAGATAATTTCCAAGGGGAAGAAAATCTTAGAGGGCACGGCCACATCTTGATAAAAAGAGGATAAGAAGAGCAAATCAAAGAAGACAAGTCTCACAAATTCTCAAGTGTAAAAACGTTTTCATCATCATCTTCTTCTATCTTTCTTTCTTCTTCTCTCAAAACCTATTGTATCTACATTCAAATAGATTGTATAGGCTTCATTTAAACCACCATACATGCCTAGTATTATGAAAGGTTGATCAAGGTGTGATCAAACCTTCATCCATTCGGTGGTGGTGTTCGTGATCATTGTGATTGCTTGTAAGGTTTGTAAAGGGTTGGAGTTGGTGTATAACTCCATCAACCCTGTGTGGTAAGGTGCTATTTTGTTTAGTGATAACCGAGGAAGGTGTCCTCGAAGACTGGAGCAGGTTAATTTAACCAAACCAGTATAAAATTCCTTGTGTTCTCTACTTTTCTGCACAGTACTTTCAATTTCCAGCACAACATATCATTTTCATCACGATCTTAAAATTATCAAACGAATTTCAAAAATCACAAAACTTTCCAAAAACATAGCCACACATTTTAAGTTTCATTTGGTGCAAGTTTCAACCCTTTTGGATAAGTATAAGTCATTTAAACGTCAATAGTTCTGAGACTAGTGCAGTCTGATTTTCAGACTTGCAAAGGTTGAGACTTTGAACGTATTTGACTAACTTCCCAAAAGAATTTTTCAAAACTATTTCAACCCAATTAAATACACACAGTAAGGGATTGTCATTAAATTTTCAAACCATTTGGAGCAACGGTTTAATAGGAATAAATTTTTTTAATTCAGACTACCGTCTCTGGCAAATTTGCGTAATCTGACCACCAACAATTTTTCAAAGGTTTAAAGATTGAAGTTTGATCTGAAAATTTTAGGAGATACTCAGAACATCTTAAACTAAGATCTCTCCAAATTTCAAAATTTTTGAAGACCTGTAACCTAGTTTTTAAAATGTTGCAAAACAGGTCCTGAAAACAGAAATTGTTTTCAGAAGTTGGGTTTTTGGATTAGAACAATTTTAAAAACCAATTTTTTTGCACCCACTATTCAACCCCCCCTTCTAGTGGTGCCTTGCAGGTCCTACAAGTGGTATCAGAGTGCAGACACACTCACAACAAGGAGATCCAATGATCTTAGTGAGATGGCAACCACTAGCTACAAAACCGTGCAAGAAGGAATGTCAACCGTAAGGCCTCCTCTTTTTTATGGTGAGTCCTTTATCCAATGGAAACTTAGGATGAAACTCTTTTTTATGGCTATTGATATTGATTTGTGGTCTATTATAGAAGGCGGTCCATTCGTTCCTTCTAAGTTGTCTATTGTTGATGGTGTCAAACTAGAGGTTTTAAAAACGAAATAAGAATACACTAGTGATGATAAAAAGAAGTTGAGTATGAATGCTAAAGCCATGCAACAACTTTTAAATGGGCTAAGCAAAAGTGAATCTAGTTATGTATCAAATTGCTCTAGTGCCCAAGAGATTGATTTAGTGCCCAAGAGATGTGGAAAATTCTTGAGATGAAACATGAAGGGACTAGCCAAGTAAAGGAGTGTCAGATTAATATACTTATATCCACACTTGAGTTTTTCAAATTATTGCCAAGTGAGTCTATTGTTGACATGTATTTACGATTGACTAACATATATAATTTTCTTGAGTCTCTTGGCAAAGCTTTTTCTACACAGGAAAAGGTTCAAAAGGTGTTAAGGAGTCTCCCATCCGAATGGGATTCAAAAGTCACTGCAATCGAAGAAAGTAAGGATACTAAATCGATAAAAATGGAGGAATTGATCGGATCATTAAAGGTATATGAAAACAAACTCACTTTAAGAAATTCCGAATTTAGTTCTGAACATGATAAGGCTATTGCGTTTAAATCAAATGAATACGTCTCTACTTCTTATGATCGTATAGAGGATAGTGACACAGATTCCGATGTGAAGATTTAATCACGATGACTAAAAGATTAAGAAAAATCTTGAGAAAATCGATTAAAAACAAATATAAGCCTACTTCATTTAAGGACCATAGAAATAAAAATAATGATGTAAAGTGCTATGAATGCGGCAAACTTGGACACTTGTCATATGACTGCCCGAACAAGGACAAGCAAACGAATGAATACCTTGACAAGGATCGGATCAAAACTAGACTCGTCTCAGATCCTAAACAAAGGAGAAGAGCCTTCAAAGCCTCCATTTGGAGTGACACATCCAACTCTGAGATTCTGAATGTTTTTATGATGATTTATTTAGTCAATATTTAGAGTTTCATAAGTTCTCAAAGACTCTTGCAAAAGAAAAGAAATGATTAATTGAAGACAAGAAGTTGTTAGAATCTCCTAACATGAACCTTGTTTCTCAATTAAAAGATTCAAAAGAAGAATCGTCTTGCATAATCAATGCATTAAAATCAGAGGTCACATCATTAACGAAACAAAACAATGAAATGAAATCCGAGATTTCAAATTTGAAATCAAGGAATACGGATTTAGAGAAAATGATGAAACAATTTGACACAGGAACTAACATGCTAGATCACAACATTTTGTCACAAAAGCATGATAGTGATAAAACCGGATTAGGATACAATAAGGCAACCAAATTCATTCCGGCTAAGAAAATAGATGCATCTAAGACATATGTGGCGCCTAAGAAGACGCCTAGATCCCCCCTAAGTCATTTCAACGTGCTTCATCTTCATATCATGTGAGATATAATTTTGCATCGTACAAGTATGAAAAGAAGCCATTGATGCATATGAGAAATCAACATCATAAAAATGCATCTAGATCACGCCCCATGCATACAAACCGAAATGCTTATCAAAAACAAAGATCATACTATGTGCATGATGGCATTCTCGGCCAAAGGCCAAGAGGATTTGCACCAAAGGTCTATTATATTGCATCTTCATCTCCTTTCTCATCTTTTGGAAGACCTAGAAAAGTCACCCAAATTTGGGTACCAAAAGAGACATTTGCAAAGGGTTGAGTAAATGACCCTTAAGACCGCGTTATTGTTCAATACACTTGAAATGCATGATTTTTTTTAATTTCTAATTATTTCTTACATGCACTTTTAATTGTCTTTCCAAAATAAAGGAGAGAGAGTGCATGATTTCAGGAGGAGAGAGAGATTGATTGCACAAATCAAAGGGGAGAAAATTCAAAATTTGAATTTTTAAGATTTGAATTTGTGCACGATTGGAGGGGAGTAATCAAATTTAAATAATGTACTAAGATTATTTTGTAAATCATCAAAAGGGGGAGATTGTTGAGAAAAAGGGGTTTGAGTGATTACAAAAATGCATGATTTAAATAACGTGTACTAAAGAAATGCATGACACGTTTTATGACTTGACACGTTTTTACAATAAACCTGCCCTGTGTACTTTATATATAATGTTGCCATACTAACGAGCCATGAAGCTTTAAAGCTTACATCAAATGGCAAACGTTTGTTGTGTTTCAACTATTTTCAGGTGCCACCATTAATGAACTAAACTAGTTCATGAAGTGAAGTACTTAGTTAAATGAACTAAGTAGTTCATCAAATGGAAATACATTTGGAAAAGGCATGAAGGCAACAAATTAAAGAATGGAAAATCTCCCTACATCTTTCTATCACACGTTTTATATATATATACTTATATATATTCAGATTTGTTTTAAAGAGCACTATACACACGTTATATATTTTGCGAACGTACGTTAACGTCACACCACCATACTTACCTCATATTTATGAGTATATTCAGGTCTTATAAGAATCATACAGACTAAGGGAACACGCACCGCGGTTGCCTGCGTTCGAAAACACAGGCAACAACCAAAGAAGTATGCTGGCATGCTCAAAGTCGAAGAGTTGGTAGATGACGGTCCACATACAATGCACCTCGTACCTCACATGGTAAGGCTTGGACCGAAGAATAGCGAGTAAGACCGGGAGAATGATATCCATATCTTGCGAGCTTATGTGATGCCATGTTTGCTTCTCTTGGGCAATATTGAAGAGTAGAGCTATTAAGTATGAGAAATTGTGATGCTCGGGAATTATCCAAGCGTAGCTCTCCGGTGATGCGTTCAGGATTAGCTAACAAGGTAAGTAAGGATTGACAATCCGTTTCAATTATAAGACTGTCATGGTGCTGAGCGTAGTACATAAGAGCAATTGTCAAAGCATGAATTTCAGCTCGGAGGGGACTCAAAAGTGGCAAAGGAAAACTAAGGGCCGAATGAAAGGAACCTTGGCACGTCCTAAGTATGGCCGCACCCGCTGACATGTGTTTACCTACAGCCGCATCCACATTTAATTTTAATTTACCTGAGGGTGGAAGTGTCAAACGTACAATAATGGCTCGTTTCATGCGCAAAGGAGGAGAGAAGTGTTGTGCCACAAGATGCGGCATGTTGCAAGCAAACTTCTTCCCATTAACCGAAGAACACCATATGTAGATTGAGCTCTTGACTTTCAGATAAAGCTGCCCATAATCAAAACTTTCTTCTCCAAACCTGCAGGAAGTATACATTTTCCATATTTCCCACACCACAATAGATGGAACAACAGCAAGAAGCTGTCCTGCCATCGTTCCGGATGATGATCTATGCCACCAGCGAAGCAAATGACACTTGATTGTACGCGAAGAAGGCATCGGACCATGGAATGTAATAGACATGTCAACCCAAAGTGGTCGAATAAGCGAGCAATGTAAGAAGACATGATTTTGGGAATCATGAGATTGCCGACAGAACACACATTGGGATGGATAAATTGTGAGCCAGCCGCTGAAGTTGTCCACCATCGGGAGCGAGCAATACCAAAGACGCCAAAGAAAAACCTTTTGTCTTGGGTGTGTATTTTTCCACCAAATGTACTTGGCCTCGTCTTTAGGCAACCTAGCTGAAATCAAGTTGTATGCAGACCGAATTGAAAATTGTCCATTTTCCTCTGGTGTCCAATGTAACTGCCCATTCGTTAAGGAAGTATGACCCTCCATGAAGTCATGTATGCGTGTTATGCGTTTCCATGTAGATGAGTCGTAAATATGTGAGTAGATAGATGGACGATGCCCATATTTGGACCTACAAAAGGCTGTCCAAAGATTGCTGGACGTGAAATATATCCACCAAATTTGACAATCATATGCCTGCTGATATAAGTCATGGTGATGACAAAATTATTATGACATGTTACAAGGCTCTAAACCAAAAATTGTCGTATCGGGTGACTACTGAAACTTCGCTAACGTATCACGTACTTGCCATATATAGATGGCCAGCCCCTACACTTCAAAAATGGACACAAATTTCGTGGATTACATGGTATATTCATCCATAAAATCATTCCATGTTGGCACACATAAATAATACCAAATTAAGGCCAAATTGTGGAGATTTCAAATTCAACATTTTTGAACATGGGGCGCCACTTACACTCAGCCTTTAGAGCTGAATATTCAATTTATTCTATGTATATTATGTGTGACATAATATATATAACATGTGCAAAAAGTTTGAATTCAATCGGAGAAAAATCGCGAAATCGACAAAAGTCGAAAATTCGGTTTTCTACGAACACGACACGTGGAACGTTTTTGGCATGACATATAACATGTATCTAGACACTTTTTACATAATCAATACATTCTAAAATGTTCTAGAAAAATCAATTAAGGGCTGATTGGAATATACCATATGTGTATAATTATTGTGCACTATTTTATAAAGTTTGCAAAAATAAAATTCAGCATATGTTGGAGATGGGTCACACGCCCGCTCAGCCTTGATGGAGCATATGTGGAGCTTAGTTGGCATCTTGATTGGCCAAGAATGAAGTATACAAGGTTGGTGACATAAAGGAAGGAGTTACACAAGGTAATGTTTCAAACTATGTCACATATGTGACACATGCTGAATATTCAGCATGTGTAAATAAGATTGGCCGATTTTTAGTGATTAATTGTGACATATTTACCTCTTTAATTTAAATGGATTTATTGGATAATAAAATGGCAATATTTTGAATATGTCTTGGATAGTGCACATGCTGAAAATTTTAGCATGTGTTGAATGGGTTGGTCGAATATTCGAGGTAAATGAATGATTAATTTGTCGTGCAAATTTTATGGGATTGATTATGTGACTTTTGTCAGTATTTTAAACACTAATTTTGGCTATGTTTTTAGTGAAATATTCAGATTTGTACAGTCATCAAATGATGACAAATCTCATCCAATGAATGAGTGCCAAGTAAGTAAGGCCAAGATGATCATCCTATGAAGTGTTGCCAAGTAAGCAAGTGGATGTCACAATTATTCAAGATATTCTTCCAAGGATTTAAAAGATAATTTCCAAGGGGAAGAAAAGCTTAGAGGGTGCGGCCACATCTTGATAAAAAGAGGAGAAGAAGAGCAAATCAAAGAAGACAAGTCTCACAAATTCTCAAGTGCAAAAACGTTTTCATCATCATCTTCTTCTATCTTTCTTTCTTCTTCTCTCAAAGCCTATTGTATCTACATTAAAATACATTGTATAGGCGTCATATAAACCACCATACACGACTAGTATTGTGAAAGGCTGATCAAGGTGTGATCAAACCTTCATCCGTTTGGTGGTGGTGTTCGTGATCATTGTGATTGCTTGTAAGGTTTGTAAAGGGTTGGAGTTGGTGTATAACTCCAACAACCCTGTGTGGTAAGGTGTTATTTTGTTTAGTGATAACCGAGGAAGGTGTACTCGAAGACTGGAGTAGGTTGATTTAACCGAACAAGTATAAAATTCCTTGTGTTCTCTACTTTTCTGCACAATACTTTCAGTTTCCAGCACAGTGCATCATTTTCATTGCGATCTTAAAAATATCAAACGAATTTCAAAAATCACGACACTTTTCAGAAACATAGCCACACATTTTAAGTTTTATTTGACGCAAGTTTCAACCCTTTTGGATAAGTATAAGTCATTGAAACGTCAATAGTTCTGAGACTAGTGCAATCTGATTTTCAGACTTGCAAAGGTTGAGACTGTGAATGTATTTGACTAACTTGCCAAAAGAATTTTTCAAAACTGTTACAACCCAATTAAATACACATAGTAAGGGGTTTGTCATTAAATTTCAGACCATTTGGAGCCACTTTTTAATAGGAATAAATTTTTTAAATCAGACTACCGTTTCTGGCAGATTTGCGCAATCTGACCACCAACGATGTTTCGAAGGGTTAAATGTTGAATTTTGATTTGAACTTTTTAGGAGATACTCAAAACATCTGAGACTAAAATCTCTCCAAATTTCAGAATTTTTGAAGACTGTAACCTAGTTTTTAAAACGTTGCAAAACAGGTTCTGAAAACAGAAACTGTTTTCAGAAGTTGGGTTTTTGGACTAAAACAATTTTAAAAACCAAATTTTTCGCACCCACTATTCAACCCCCCTAGTGGTGCCTTGCAGGTCCTACAAGTGGTATCAGAGCGCAGGCAGACTCACAACAAGGAGATCCAACGATCTTAGTGAGATGGCAACCACTGGCTACAATACCGTGCAAGAATGAATGTCAACCGTAAGGCCTCCTCTTTTTGATGGTGAGTCCTTTATCCAATGGAAACTTAGGATGAAACTATTTCTTATGGCTATTGATATTGATTTGTGGTCTATTATAGAAGACGGTTCATTTGTTCCTTCGAAGTTGTCTATTATTGATGGTGTCACACTAGAGGTTTTAAAAACAAAACAAGAATACACTAGTGATGATAAAAAGAAGTTGAGTATGAATGCTAAAGCCATGCAACTACTTTTAAATGTGCTAAGCAAAAGTGAATCTAGTTATGTATCAAATTGCTTTAGTACCCAAGAGATGTGGAAAATTCTTGAGATGAACCATGAAGGGACTAGCCAAGTAAAGGAGTCTAAGATTAATATGCTTATGTCCACACTTGGTCTTTCAAATTATTGCCAAGTGAGTTTATTGTTGGCATGGATTTACGATTAGCTAACATATATAATTCTCTTGAGTCTCTTGGCAAAGCTTTTTCTACACAGGAAAAAGTTCAAAAGGTGTTAAGGAGTCTCCCATCCGAATGGGATTCAAAAGTCACTGCAATCGAAGAAAGTAAGGATACTAAATCGATAAAATTGGAGGAATTGATCGGATCATTAAAGGTATATGAAAACAAACTCACTTTAAGAAATTCCGAATTTAGTTCTAAACATGATAAGGCTATTGCGTTTGAATCAAATGAATACGTCTCTACTTCTTATGATCGTATAGAGGATAGTGACACAGATTCCGATGGTGAAGATTTAATCATGATGGCTAAAAGATTAAGAAAAATCTTGAGAAAATCGATCAAAAACAAACATAAGCCTACTTCATCTAAGGATCATATAAATAAAAATAATGAAGATGTAAAATACTATGAATGCGGCAAACTTGGACACTTGTCATATGACTGCCCGAACAAGGACAAACAAACAAACAAATACCTTGACAAGTATCGGACCAAAACTAGACTCGTCTCAGAACCTGAACAAAGGAGAAGAGCCTTCAAAGCCTCCACTTGGAGTGACACATCCGACTCTGAGACTGATACAGAAGAACAAACGGCACAAGTATGCTTTACATCTAAGGCATCGAATGAGGTATCCTCCGACTCTGATTCTGATTCTGATTCTGGATGTTCTTATGATGATTTATTTAGTCAATATTTAGACTTGCATAAGTTCTCAAAGACTCTTGCAAAAGAAAAGAAATGATTAATTGAAGACAAGAAGTTGTTAGAATCTTCTAACATGAACCTTGTTTCTCAATTAAACAATTCAAAAGAAGAATCGTCTTGCATAATCAATGCATTAAAATCAGAGGTCGCATCATTAACAAAACAAAACAATGAAATGAAATTTGAGATTTCAAATTTGAAATCAAGGAATACGGATTTAGAGAAAATGATGAAACAATTTGACACAGGAACTAACATGCTAGATCGCATCATTTTGTCACAAAAGCATGATAGTGATAAAACCGGATTAGGATACAATAAGGCAACCAAATTCATTCCGGCTAAGAAAATAGATGCATCTAAGACATATGTGGCGCCTAAGAAGACGTCTAGATCCCCCCTATGTCATTTCAACGTGCTTCATCTTCATATCATATGAGATATAATTTTGCGTCGTACAAGTATGAAAAGAAGCCATTGATGCATATGAGAAATCAACATCATAAAAATGCATCTAGATCACGCCCCGTGCATGCAAACAAAAATGCTTATCAAAAACAAAGATCATACTATGTGCATGATGGCATTCTCGGCCAAAGGCCAAGCATATTTGCACCAAAGGTCTATTATATTGCATCTTCATCTCCTTTCTCACCTTTTGGAAGACCTAGAATGGTCACCCAAATTTGGGTACCAAAAGGAACATTTGCAAAGGGTTGAGTAAATGACCCTTAAGACCGCGTTATTGTTCAATACACTTGAAATGCATGATTTTTTTAATTTCTATTTATTTCTTAGATGAACTTTTGATTGTCTTTCCAAAATAAAGGGAGAGAGGGTGCATGATTTCAGGGGGAGAGAGAGAGATTAATTTCACAAATCAAGGAGGAGAAAATTCAAAATTTGATTTTTCGAGATTTGAATTTGTGCACGATTGGAGGGGGAGTAATCAAATTTAAATCATGTACTAAGATTATTTTGTAAATCATCAAAAGTGGGAGATTGTTGAGAAAAAGGGGTTTGAGTGATTACAAAAATGCATGAGTTAAATAACGTGTACTAAAGAAATGCATGACACGTTTTATGACTTGACACGTTTTTACAATCTGCCTTATATACTTTATATATAATATTGCCGTACTAACGAGCCATGAATCTTTAAAGCTTACATCAAATGTCAAACATTTGTTGTGTTTGAACTGTTTTCAGGTGCCACTATTAATGAACTAAACTAGTTCATTAAGTGAAGTACTTAGTTAAATGAACTAAGTAGTTCATTAAATGGAAATACATTTGGAAAAGGCATGAAGGCAACAAATTGAAGAATGGAAAGTCTCCCTACATCTTTCTATCACACGTTTTATATATATATATATATACATATATATATTCAGATTTTTTTAAAGGGCAGTATACACATATATTCCAACGTACTACCAACACGTTATATATTTTACGAACGTACGTCAACGTCAAACCACCATACTTGCCTCATATTTATGAGTATATTCAGGTCTGATATCATATGATATAAGTCATGGTGATGACAAAATTATTACGACACGTTACAAGGTCCTAAACCAAAAATTGTCGTATCGGGTGACTACCGAAACTTTGCTAACGTGTCACGTACTTTCCATATATAGATGGCCAGCCCCTACACTTCAAAAATGGCCACAAATTTCGTGGCTTATATGGTATATTCAGCCATAAAATCATTCTATTTTGGCACACACAAATCACCCCCAATTAAGGCCAAATTGTGGAGATTTCAATTTCAACATTTTAGCACATGGGGCGCCACTTACACTCAGACTTTAGAGCTGAATATTCAAGTTATTCTATATATATTATGTGTGACATAATATATATAACATGTGCAAAAAGTTTGAATTCAATCGGAGAAAAATCGCGAAATCGACAAAAGTCAAAAATTCGGTTTTCTACGAACACGACACGTGGAACGTTTTTGGCATGACATATAACATGTATCTAGATACTTTTTACATATTCAATACATTCTAAAGTTTTCTAGAAAAATCAATTAAGGGCTGATTGGAATATACTATATTTGTATAATTATTTGCACTATTTTATAAAGTTTGCAAAAATAAAATTCAACACATGATGGAGATGGGTCAAACGCCTGCTCAGCCTTGATGGAGCATATGTGGAGCTTAGTTGGCATCTTGATTGGCCAGGAATGAAGTATAAAAGGTTGGTGACATAAAGGAAGGAGCTACACAAGGTAACGTTTCAAACTATGTCACATATGTGACACATGCTGAAAATTCAGCATGTGTAAATAAGGTTGGCCGATTTTTAGTGATTTATTGTGACATATTTACCTCTTTAATTTAAATAGATTGATTGGATGATAAAATAGCAATATTTTGAATATGTCTTGGATAGTGCACATGCTGAAAATTTCAGCATGTGTTGAATGTGTTAGCCGAGTATTTGAGGTTAATGAATGATCAATTTGTCTTGCAAATTTTATGGGATTGATTATGTGACTTTTGACAATATTTTAAACACTAATTTGGCACATGTTTCTAGTGAAATATTCAGATTTGTACAGTCATCAAATGATGACAAATCTCATCCAATCAATGAGTGCTAAGTAAGTAAGGCCAAGATGATCATCCTATGAAGTGTTGCCAAGTAAGCAAGTGGATGTCACAATTATTCATGATATTCTTCCGAGGACTTAAAAGATAATTTCCAAGGGAAGAAAATCTTAGAGGGCGCGACCACATCTTGATAAAAAGAGGAGAAAAATAGCAAATCAAAGAAGACAAGTCTCACAAATTCTCAAGTGCAAAAACGCTTTCATCATCATCTTCTTCTACCTTTCTTTCTTCTTCTCTCAAAGCCTATTGTATCTACATTCAAATACATTGTATAGGCTTCATATAAACCACCATAAACGCCTAGTATTGTTAAAGGTAGATCAAGGTGTGATCAAACCTTCATCCATTCGGTGGTGGTGTTCGTGATCATTGTGATTGCTTGTAAGGTTTCTAATGGGTTTGAGTTGGTGTATAACTCCATCAGCCTGTGTGGTAAGGTGTTATTTTGTTTAGTGATAACCAAGGAAGGTGTCCTCGAAGACTGGAGTAGGTTGATTTAACCGAACCAGTATAAAATTCCTTGTGTTCTCTACTTTTCTACAAAGTACTTTCAGTTTCTAGCAGAGTGCATCATTTTCATCGCGATCTTAAAAATATCAAAAGAATTTCAAAAATCACGAAACTTTTCATAAACATATCCACAGTTTAAGTTTCATTTAGTGAAAGTTTCAACCCTTTTGGATAAGTATAAGTCATTCAAACGTCAATAGTTCTGAGACTAGTGCAGTCTGATTTTCAGACTTGCAAAGGTTGAGACTGTGAACGTATTTGACTAACTTCACAAAGGAATTTTTCAAAACTATTTCAACCGAATTAAATAAACTTAGTAAGGGGTTTGTAATTAAATTTTCAGGCCATTTGGAGCCACGGTTTAATAGGAATAAAGTTTTTAAATCAGACTACCGTTTCTGGCAGATTTGCGCAATCTAACCGCCAACGATTTTTCAAAGGGTTAAAGGTTGAATTTTGATCTGAACTTTTTAGGAGATACTCAGAACATCAGAGACTGAGATCTCTCCAAATTTCAGAATTTTTGAAGATCTGTGACCTAGTTTTTAAAACATTGCAAAACAGGTCCTGAAAATAGAAACTGTTTTCAAAAGTTGGGTTTTTGGATTAAAACAATTTTAAAAACCAAATTTTCCGCACCCACTATTCAACCCTCCCTCCACCTTCTAGTGGTGCCTTGCAGGTCTTACATTCCAGTCAAGTCAAACACAGCAAGTTCCCATGTTGACGTCTGAACAATACCAGAAACTAATGAACCTGTTGAATGTTAATGATGATAATGCAGGTTTAAGTGCATGGAATGTTGCTCAAGGTGCTGTAATGTCTGCTCAAGCTGATATATGTCCAGGTAAGTGTTCTGACTCTGTTAATTATGTTTGGGTTGTAGATTCAGGTGCCACAGACCATTTTCTTGCTCTTTATATGTCTTTGTTTCCTATAAACCTATTGCACATGCCCCTATCAAGCTCCCCAACAATGTTACTGTCTTTGCCACTCACATGGGCACAACTAGAGTCAAGAGTGAGTTGGTTCTGGAAAATGTGCTATATGTTCCTTCCTTCTCATTTAATTTGATTTCTCTGAGCAAGCTTACTTGCTGTCCTCATATAATCATTGTATTTTATAATTCCTTTTGTTTGATCCAGGATCAGTTGTCCATGAGGACGATTGGTTCAGCTAAGGAAACCAATGGGCTTTACTGTATCAATGCATCACTAATGCCCTCTTCAGTTCAGTCAGCTCACCTACTTACTACCATCAACTATTCAGATTCTAAGTCCTACTTGTGGCATGCCAGACTTGGGCATGCCTCCTATGCAAGAATGCAACAGATACAGAAAGAGTGTCTTACTGCCATAGTTTCTAGAATGCATGATCTGTGTACAGTTTGTCCTATAGCAAGATTAAAAAGGTCCCCATTTCCTATTTCCGCTTCTGTTTCCCATTCTCCCTTTCAAATAATACATGTAGATATAAGGAGACCAAACAGACATCCCACTATGTATGGTCAAAAATATTTTCTTACCATAGTGGATAATTGTACTCGTTACGCTTGGTTGTATCTTTTGAAAAACAAAAGTGAAGTTAGAAGAATTCTGCAGAACTTCTTCCATTATGTCAATACTCAATTCAACTCTCACATTAAGGTAGTTAGAACTGACAATGGTCTGTAATTCAAAATGAAAGAGTTTTACCTGACACATGGCACCATTCACCAGACTAATTGCATCTATACGCCTCAGCAAAATGGAGTGGTTGAGAGAAAGCACCAACAAATACTTACGGTTGGGAGAGCCTTAAGGTTTCATGCTAGCTTGCCCCATTCCTATTTGGGCTTTTGTGTCCAACATGCCGTTTACTTATTAATCTTCTACCCTCACCTATTCTCCACCAGAAAACACCTTATGAGTTGTTGTAACATGCCAAGCCAATTTACAATAACCTCAGAATCTTTGGTTGCCTAGAATATGCTTATAATATTTCTCCCAACAAATCAAAGTTTGATGCAAGAGCAGTTCCTTGTATTTTCTTAGGACACTCATTGACCACGAAAGGATACATATTGCAGAGAACAGACACTGATGAAATAATCATTTCCAGAGATGTTGTGTCTTATGAAAAGATTTTCCCTTCAGATACCAGTACATCACAGAACCATAAACCACCAAATGGTATGCCTTGTCCAATTGACCATGTTGTAGACTTGACTCCATCTTCTGTGGAAACTTCATCACATCCAATGCCTGTATCTTCTCAATCACCGAATCCTTCTTTGTCTCATCCTGCTGATTCTTTAACCTCAAGCTCTACATCATCCTCCTCAGATGCTCACATATCCCCATCTCTGAATTGCACATTGATTTGCCCTCAATTACCTCATCTCATGTCCTTAATGATACTTTAGTCTCCACCTCTCACATTCCATCTCTCACACATCCTATCAGAACTCCAAGGAATAAACGTCCACCATCCTATCTTCAAAACTACTACTGTAATCTCCTTAATTCCTCTCTTACATTGCTGAATACTCCCAGTCTTCCTTACCTATAGAGTCATACATGTCGTTTGATGGTCTTTCACCTAAATACAAATCATACATACTTAACATGAGTATAGAACAGGAGCCTGTAACATATCAACAAGCAGCCACTTCAGCAGCTTGGCAACAGGCCATGCAGCTTGAGTTGGCAGCGCTGGATGCTAATAGGACTTGGTCTATTGTTCCCTTCCCCCCAGGTAAACGTCCCATAGGATATGTGTGTATAAGATAAAGAGGAAAGCAAATGGAACTGCGGAGAGCTACAAAGCTAGATTGGTGGCAAAGGGTTATACACAGCAACATGGAATTGATTATGGTGATACTTTTCACCCGTGGCCAAGATGACAACAATCAGACTATTACTTGCCTTGGCCTCAGTTAACCAATGGTTTGTGCATGAACTGGACATTAACAACACATTCCTCCATGGTGATCTTCATCAAGAGATATATATGGAGCTACCACAAGGGATTCACTCCTCTAAGTATGATGTTATGTGTAAACTTCATAAGTCCTTATACAGGTTAAAGCAGGCTAGTCGCCAATGGAATAAAAAGCTTACAGCTTCCTTGATATCCCCAGGGGTATACTCAATCTAAACATGATTATACCATGTTCACTAAAACAACAAGCAATTCCTTTCTAATTCTTTTGGTATACATTGATGACATCATAGTGGTCAGCAACTCAATATTGCAGATTCAACAACTAAAGGAGTTTCTTTATAAGACCTTTCAAATAAAGGACTTAAGAGAGTTGAAATTTTTTCTTGGACTTGAGGTGGCAAGGTCTCAAGGGGGTTTATGGTATGCCAAAAGAAGTACACTTTAGAGTTGTTGGAGCGAGCAGGACGCTTGGCTGTCAAACCTGCGGTGACACCAATGGAACGACATGTTAAGCTAACACGTAGTGATTCAAAATTGTTGAATGATGTTTCAGGCTATAGAAGATTGGTTGGAAAGCCGCTATATCTTACAATCACAAGGCCTGATATTGCCTACAGTACATTGTGACTTTGGAGCTAAAATTTGATTTTGAAATGGTCTACTCCCACATGCCTATTTTCAAGACTAGAAGTTGAGGTATTCTTGTGGCATTATCCCTCTTATTATCTTTATTTTGCAAACGATAATTATGACTAGCCAAGGTGTAAAAATCGGCCAACATGACATTGCCAAGGTGGACCAATCATTGTGTTTTATTTTGCCAAGTGTACAAAGCCAACCAATGATGAGAAGACATTTGGAATTGATGATGAAGATGGTGACACATGTGTATTCTTATCTTCAAGGCTCAAATCACACTATAAATAGAGGCAATGGTGAAGAAGATGAAACACACTTGAAGCTCACAAGCATTTGTTGAATTGTCTAGCTTTCATCTTCATCTTCTTGTTGTTATTGTTTTATTCATTGTAGAAAAGGTGTTCTTGTTGTATTGTGGTGAGCTATAAGCCTCTTGAGCTTCATTTGTAAGATTGATTAGCCATCTTTATAAGGCTACATCAATAGGTGTTAGAGGAGTTGCAACTAAGTGTTGCATAGAAGGTGATTATCCAAGTCTTGAGTAGGGTTGGTGTATAACCCAAGAATCAAGCTTGGCTCTTGTTGTAAGGTGTTCATTCCATAGTAAAATCCAAGGAAAGGTGTTCCTTGGGACTGGAGTAGGTCACATTGACCGAACCAGGATAAATCCTCGGTGTTCTTCTCTTGTTTCTTTATTTATGGTTTCTGCCCTTTTTGACTGCAGTTTTCACACAAATTCTCAAAATTTGAAAAAATAGCTAAGCATTTTCAAAATTCGTTAATTTTTGTGGAGTTATAATTCAGACTGTTAGCTTTTATTTGCAACAAGAATCACTTGATTTGAGCAAGAGAAAGTTAGTCTTTCAGTCTTTGCAAGATAACTGCTCCAATCTGGCTGCAATCTGACCAGTTTTGAGAAAACTTAAATTCTGTATTTTTCAAGAATTTTTTAAGGTTAGGGCCTTTTGGAAACTTCATCTACACATCCTAAGGAGTGTTTTGATATAAAGATCAACCTTTTTGGTTGAGTATTCAAAGAGAAACACGTTTTGCAAAATCAGCAACATTCTGTCCAATTCTGTCCAGATTGACCATCTAAATCTTTTTATTTGTTTGAAGGATCAAACGATCTTATTTTTTTTCTTATTTTTAGATAGAGTCTTTTTAACTCATTGCAGTTCAACTCTGGAAAGTTTCATAATTTTTAGAGTTGTGTACAATTATTGGTGAATTTTTCAAAAACAAGTTCTGAATCTGTGGTTGTCTCAGATTCTGTTTTCAAATGGGATTTTAAAAAAGGGTTGTAGTGTAATTTCTGCTAACCACTATTCACCCGCCCTCTCTAGTGGTGTTTATTGCAGGTGCACGGTCCAACATTTGGTATCAGAGCCAGACCAACACCACTCAAAAGAAGCAAGATTCAACACCATACGAACAATACAAGGCCAAGAAACAACAATTCATTATATACTGCTTGTCTCAAATCCAAGGTATATACAATGGCTATTGTTTCTCACAAAGGTGAGTTGGAAGGTATGTCTACACAACGCCCTCCTCTTTTTGATGGCTATAATTTTGTTCATTGGAAACTAAGAATGAGGCTATTCTTAATGGCTATAGACATCGATTTATGGTCTATAGTTGAAGATGGGCCGTACATTCCAATGAAAGTTGTACAAGTTAGTGGAGTCATACAGGAGGTTGAAAAGTATAAAAGTGAATGGTCATCGGAAGATAAAAAGAAAATGTCCATGAATGCTAAAGCTATGCAACTACTGTTGAATGGATTTACAACTTCTAAAGCAGGATATTTGTCAAATTGCACACGCGCACACGACATGTGAAAATCACTTGTATTAAAGCATGAAGGTACTAGTGGTGTTAAAGAGTCAAAAATAAACATGCTTATGACTGAATTAGAGACTTTCAAAATGTTGCCGAACGAATCCATAACATCTATAGATTTGAGGATTACTAATATTTTCAATGCCTTTGAAGCTTTAGGGAAGTCATTTTCGAACAGTGAAAAGGTTCAAAAGGTGCTACGAAGCCTTCCTGCTGAATAGGATCCAAAGGTGACTGCAATCGAGGAGACAAAGTCAATCACAAAGATGGATGAATTGATCGGGTCTCTTAAAGTTTACGAGGTTAAATTAAACCAACGAAAGTCTGAATCGTCTAAGTCATCCGGTAAGTTAATAGCTTTCAAAACAACCGAAACACATGCTAGTAACGATGATATTAATAGTGATACTGAATTAGACGACGACTTGATATTGATAGCTAGAAAACATAGAAAGTTTTTCAAACGTCCAAATAGGAATAGACAACGTAGTTCTTCTTCTTCTTCTTCTCAACCTAGGAAAAATAACACAAACAAATGGTATAATAAAGAACTAAAGTGTTATGAATGCGGTCAAAAAGGACATATTTCATACGATTGTCCCACGAAGAAAAATAATAATAATAACAACAATAATAAACAAGCCAAGGACAAGGAGGCACAAACGACAAAGACAAAGGAGTCTAAGGCAAGGAAAGGGAAACGAGCAATAAAGGTGAGCACATGGAGCGACTCATCTGACTCAGAATCTGAAACTGAGGAAGCTCAAGTCTGCTTCGTATCCAACGAGGTATGTTCTTCTTCTGATAGTGATTCTGATAGTGACATGACATTTGATGAAATGTATGAAGAGTTCTTAAGAATGCATGCTCACTGTAAGAGGCTCTCTAAAGAAAAGAAGAAACTAATTGAGGAAAATAACAAGTTGAAGACGTCCAACTTGGAATTTTCCGATCAATTAGAATCTCTCAAACAAGAGTCTACTAATACTCTTGATTCTTTAGAGAATAAAATTGAATCATATAGAAAAGATGAACAAAAGTTACAAATGGAAAATAATATGTTAAAGTCTAAGTTAGAAAATTGTGAATATGAGATAGTACAACTTAAGTCTTCTAAACTTAACTTAGAAAAAATGTTAGAACAATTTAAATCGGGTGCAAATATGTTAGATACACTTATCTCATTACAAAAGTATGGTAATGATAAAACCGGCTTAGGCTATAAAGAAGAAAATGAAAAAGTAAATAAAAAAACTAAGTTTGTTTCATCTAGTTCAAAGTTGCCATATAATACAAAATCAACTTTGCCTACTACATCTTCTTCTACACCTTCTTCTACTTATATCATGGCAAAAATACAACATACACCCACAAATATACACACGCATAAACATACATCTAGGCCAAACTTTGCATCTAGACAACCTAGAAATTATGCCTACGTGTATACAAATGCAACTAGACATAATAAAATGCATCCAATATATTATGAACCTAAGTATAGGCAACACTCTTATAAGTCTTATAGAAATGCCCATAAACACACTTATATAGCGCCATATAAGAAACAAATTCACATGCCTTATACACATTATAAATCTCGGCCATCCTATAATGATTATCAACCATGGCACAACATGTATAACAATGCATCTTCACTTATGTGGAATAATCATCTATATGCTTATCCTTCTTATTTTAACCATACTAAAAATGTGCCTAAAAGGTATGTTCAAGTTTGGATACCTAAGGGTTATCTAAACAAGAATAGTGCCCCTAACATTCAAGGACACAAATAAAGGGTACCTAAAACTTTGTCTCCATTGTAGGAAAAACTCAAGGAATGCAAGAAGGAGGCAAAGTCAAAGAATCTGAAAACCAAATGGTTTTTAGATAGTGGATGTTCGAGGCATATGATGGGGAACCCCAAACTATTCATCGAATTGAAACATATCAAAAATGGAGGAAAAGTGACATTCGGTGACAACAACAAAGGACAAGTTGTTGGAAAAGGAACAATTAGGGACCCTAACACATTTCAAATACGAAATGTGTTATTAGTAAGCAATCTATCTTATAATTTACTTAGTATTTCTACAATTATTAAATTATGGTTATAATGTCTCCTTTCTTCCCAATTCTTGTGATATAATAAATGAAAAAGGAGAAACGGTTTTAAAAGGAAATAGAGATGAAAATATTTATACTCTTACCTTTGATAACATGTTAGATGCTAAGGTTAAGTGTCTAATATCACATGACTTAGATGTAAATTTATGGCATAGAAGATTAGGCCATATAGGAATTTCAACTATTAAGAAATTGTCTAAGAAGAATTTAATTAGAGGAATGCCTAGGTTAGACTTAGATAATTTTCAAATGTGTGAAACATGTATTAAGGGAAAACACATTAAAGAAACCTTAAAACCGAAACATGAATTGAGTACTAGTCATGTACTAGAATTGTTTCACTTAGACTTATTTGGTCCAAGTAGGACAAGAAGTCTAGGTGGACACTACTATGTGTGTGTCATAGTAGATGATTACTCACGCTACACATGGACATTATTCTTAACACACAGACGATGCTCCATTAGCAATCGAAACCCTTATTAAGCAACTTGAAAACATTTATGAAGAAAATGTTAAAAGAATTAGAAGTGATAGAGGTGGAGAATTTAAAAATAAAGACGTAATCAAATCTTGTGAACTACATGGAATAAAACATGAATTCTCACCACCTAGAACACCACAACTCAATGGAGTTGTTGAACGTAAAAATAGAACGATTCAAGAAGTTGCTAGGACAATGCTTTGTGAAAATAAATTACCCAAATATTTATGGGCTGAAGCTGTTAGTTGCGCATGTTATATTATAAATAGGCTTACTATTAGAAAGAAATTAAATAAAATGCCTTATGAATTGCTAAACAATAGATAACCACAAGATAGATTATCTTAACTTATTTGGATGTAAATGTTTTGTGCTGAACACTAAGGATAATCTAGATAAATTTGAACAAAAGTCTATTGAATTCATATTTGTTGGGTATTCAACTAACTCAAGAGCATATAGGTGTTATAATCCTGCATCTAGAAAAATAATTGAATCCATACATGTGAAATTCAATGAAAATGCATGCTTTGAAGTTAGTGATAAACATCAACATAAACAAGAAACAAATGTTGAAAATATGTTTGATGATGATGTATTACTTGAGCCTATACTTGATCATCTAGAACCAACTCCCCCTGAACAAGACATGCATGAACCCTTAGATGAAATAAATGAAGAAACTCAGCAATTGGAAGATAATACAACTAATGATCCAATTACACATGATAATGTTCACACTAATGACACATTTGAACAAGATGAGGGTGAACCTAGTCAATCTAGGAATTGGTGGCACCCTAGAGAATTAATCATTGGGGATCCAAGTGTTGGGGTGAAAACACGTAGAAAGATAAGTCAACTTGAAGGACATAGCTTAGTCTCACACATAGAACCTAAGAATGTTAAGGAAGCCTTAGGTGACATATTATGGATAGAAGCTATGCATGAGGAATTGAACCAATTCACAAGGAACAACGTGTGGGACCTAGTACCTAAACCTGAAGACAAGTCTATAATAGGAACTAAATGGGTCTTTAGGAATAAAATGGACGAACAAGGAAAAATTACAAGGAATAAGGCTAGGCTAGTCGCACAAGGTTATAATCAACAAGAAGGTATTGATTATGAAGAAACCTTTGCACCCGTTGCACGACTAGAAGCAATTAGGTTGTTACTTGCGATTGCAAGTCTAAGTAACATTAAACTCTTCCAAATGGATGTCAAGAGTGCTTTCTTGAATGGATACATCCAATAAGAGGTGTTTGTCAAACAACCCCCTGGATTCGAAGATCCAAAGAATCCTAACCATGTTTATAAGCTTAGGAAAGCTCTATATGGTTTGAAACAAGCTTCAAGAGCTTGGTATGATAGATTTGCAAACTTTCTTATTGCAAATAATTATCAAAGGGGAACAATAGACAACACATTATTCCTAAGAAGAAAAGATAATGATTTGTTAATAGTTCAAATCTATGTAGATGGTATAATCTTTGGTTCAACCAACCCTACCTTAGTAAAAGACTTCGAAGAGCGTATGAAGTCAGAATTTGAAATGTCAATGGTAGGAGAATTGAACTACTTCATAGGCCTTCAAATCAAACAAGCCCCTCAAGGAATTCATATTAGCCAACTTAAGTATGTCAATGATATGATTAAGAAGTTTGGTTTTGAAGAGTTGAAACCTACAACTACCCCCATGAGTGTTAGTACCAAACTTGATATGGATGAAAATAGTAAACCTTTTGATGACACACTCTATAGGTCTATGATTGGCTCATTGTTATACTTAACTGCATCGAGACCTGACATCATGTTTAGTGTATGTATGTGTGCTAGGTTTCAATCTTGTCCTAAGGTATCACATTACAATGCAGTGAAAAAGATCTTTAGATATCTTAAGCATACACCTCACTTAGGACTGTGGTATGATAGAAATGCTAAGCTGGAATTACACGCATATAGTGATGCTAATTATGGTGGTTGCAAGTTAGATAGAAAATCCACTAGCGGTACTTGTCATTTCATAGGAACCAACTTGATTTCTTGATTTTCTAAAAAGCAAGCTAGTGTAGCTCTTTCTACCACTGAAGCCGAGTATATCGCTTTGAGTTTATGTACTACCCAAATACTTTGGCTTCAACAGCAACTTAGTGATTTTGGCATTAAAATGAAAAAGATTCCAATTTTCTGCGATAGCACAAGTGCAATCAATCTTTCCCGGAATCCGGTGCTTCATTCTAAGGCCAAACACATTGAGGTGCGATACCACTTTCTTCGCGATCATGTCCAAAATGAGGATATAGTGATAAACCATATAAGAACTGATCACCAAATCGCTGACATCTTCACCAAACCCCTTAATCAAGCCACTTTTGAAAACTTACGAGCCAAATTAGGAATGATGACTTACGATACCATTGCATAGTTCTATCTTTTGCATGATTTGCAAAATAAAGGCGGAGATAGAATAAGAACATGATTTTAGTTGGTAAGTCATGTTAATCATATGCTAAGTTTTAATTGGTATAAGTTTTGGAGCATAGATTAAGGGGGAGAGTATGAGTTGAGGGGGAGCAACATACTATTTAAAATTTGAAAACATTTGGTTAAACTTTTGGTTATAAGTTGTGACATTAAAATCATGTTAGGTTATTTTTGAAAATCATCCAAAAGGGGGAGAATGTTGAGAAATATGTTTGGATAATTTTCAAAGTCATGATTTTAAGTGGTGAATACTTAAAAATGTCACACATGGTGTTATATGTGATTAAAAGTTGCAAAAGTTGAAAAAGTTGACATCGATCTCTCAGGTTGTTGCACATCGATCGATCTATGTACATAGATCTCTCGCATCGATCGATCTATGTAAGGCAGAAAAGTTTAATACCTTTCTGTGAGACATCGATCTCTAAACCTGAGACACATCGATCGATCGATGTACATCGAACTCTCACTTCGATCAATCGATGTAGGTCAGAGGCAAACTCTGAAACTTTCTGTGAGACATCGATCTCTGAAGCTGAGGCACTTCGATCGATCGATGTCTAGGGTTTTTAGAAATAATTTTCTAAAATGTGTTAAAATGATTGTTTTCATTTGTATATGAAGTATACATGTACATTATGTGATTATTATGTGTTTTTGGTGATTATTATTGTCTTGTGACTAGCGTGCCTTGGAAGTTTCCACAACTTACCAAAAAGGGCAAAACTGGTATTTTGAGTTTTGTAGAAACATCATATGGTGGAGATATGTAAAGTGCATATTATTAT
This sequence comes from Eustoma russellianum, assembly GCA_036186865.1. Lineage (NCBI taxonomy): Eukaryota > Viridiplantae > Streptophyta > Magnoliopsida > Gentianales > Gentianaceae > Eustoma > Eustoma russellianum. The sequence continues at coordinate 20,694,577 of AP025056.1, read as the reverse complement.
CTTGGTTATCATGACAAAGGTGGTATTGTGATTATTTTTGACCATCGGGGTCATTTCTGGAGTTTTTTCACACTAGGGGTATTTTGGTCATTTTACCCCCGAGGGTATTTTTGGTATTTTTCACTCAAGGAATCTCTTGAGAATATTATTATCTTCATTCTGGAGCTGTGTTATTATTATTTTGAAGATTATATGGTGATCTTATATCTTATTCTCTCAACCGATGATATTATTGACTGTAGCTGGATATGTGACGATTTGAGAAGTCACATTCTATTTTTTCTTGAAGACCCTCTTATATATGTTATAAGAGAATATTTATCATCATTATTCATAGATATTAAAGGTGTCAAAGGTGTGGAAATGTTCTTGACATATAAGAAGAAATATTGAGGAATTTCGGTGTTACACGTTGACATAATCTTATCAACTGTTATCTATTTATTTCTTCTTCAAAAATCTGAGTTTCTACACATATATATGTTTAAAAACGTGTATAATCAGGTGGATATGATGTGTAATTCATTTTATGAGTTGGAGACAATTGGACCAACCAAAAAGGAGCAAGTTGGCAAAATTGCCAACTTGGAATTTTCAAAATTAAACCCAATGGCCATAGGGTTTTCTTGGTGAATTTTCAGCAGATTTTTGAAGTTAAATGGAGCTCTCACATGTCCTATTATGGTGCTTGGATTTGAGGATAATTTGGTGGTATTATCCTTTCTTATTTTTATTAAAGAAAATCAAAGTTTATTTTCGGAAAATATGGATGAAACCAACGGCTACATTGTGACTTTGGAGCTGAAATTTGATTTTGAAATGGTCTACTCCCACATGCCTATTTTCAAGACTAGAAGTTGAGGTATTCTTGTGTCATTATCCCTCTTATTATCTTTATTTTGCAAAGGATAATTATGACTTGCCAAGGTGTACAAATCGGCCAACATGACATTGCCAAGGTGGACCAATCATTGTGTTTTATTTTGCTAAGTGTACAAAGCCAACCAATGATGAGAAGACATTTGGAATTGATGATGAAGAGGTGACACATGTGCATTCTTATCTTCAAGGCTCAAATCACACTATAAATAGAGGCAATGGTGAAGAAGATGAAACACACTTGAAGCTCACAAGCATTTGTTGAATTGTCTAGCTTTCATCTTCATCTTCTTGTTGTTATTGTTTTATTCATTGTAGCAAAGGTGTTCTTGTTGTATTGTGGTGAGCTATAAGCCTCTTGAGCTTCATTTGTAAGATTGATTAGCCATCTTTATAAGGCTACATCAATAGGTGTTAGAGGAGTTGCAACTAAGTGTTGCTTAGAAGGTGATTATCCAAGTCTTGAGTAGGGTTGGTGTATAACCCAAGAATCAAGCTTGGCTCTTGTTGTAAGGTGTTCATTTCATAGTAAAATCCAAGGAAATGTGTTCCTTGGGACTGGAGTAGGTCACATTGACCGAACAAGGATAAATCCTCGGTGTTCTTCTCTTGTTTCATTATTTCTGGTTTCTGCCCGTTTTTGACTGTAGTTTTCACACAACTTCTCACAATTTGAACAAATAGCTAAACGTTTTCAAAATTCGTGATTTTTGGTGGAGTTATACTTCAGACTGTTAACTTTCATTTGCAATAAGAATCACTTGATTTGGGCAAGGGAAAATTAGTCTTTCAGTCTTTGTAAGATAACTGCTCCAATCTGGCTGCAATCTGACCAGTTTTGAGAAAACTTAAATTCTGTATTTTTCAAGACTTGTTTAACGTCTGTGCCTTTTGTAAAATTCATCTACACGTCCTAAGGAGTGTTTTGATATAAAGATCAACCTGTTTGGTTGAGTATTCAAAGAGAAACACGTTTTGCAAAATCAGCAACATTCTGTCCAATTCTGTCCAGATTGACCATCTGAATCTTTTTATTTGTTTGAAGGGCCAAATGATCTTATTTTTGTCTGATTTTTGGACAAAGCCTTGATAACTCATTGAAGTTCAATTCTGGAAAGTTTCATAATTTTTGGAGTTGTGTACAATTATTGGTGAATTTTTGAAAAACGAGTTCTGAATCTGAGGTGGTCTCAGATTCTGTTTTCAAAGGAGATTTTAACAAAGGGTTGTAGTGTAATTTCCTCTAACCACTATTCACCCCCTCCCTCTGGTGGTGTTTATTGCAGTTGCACGGTCCAACATAGCTTAGTCGATTTTTGGATACTCCTACAGAGTTGCACTGGAAGTCTGCCGATAGAGTGCTGAGGTACTTGAAGGGCACACCTGGCTAAGGGCTTCTTTTTCCAAGTACAGGATCTGGCTTGCTTAAAGAATATGCGGATGTAGACTGAGGGGGCTGTTCAGAGACTAGAAGTTCAATCATAGAGTACTATGCATTCTTTGGAGATGCTTTGGTGTCATAGAAGGCTAAGAAACATACTAAAGTGTCCAGGTCTTCCTCAGAGGCAGAGTATAGGTCGTTGGCAGCAGCCACCTGTGAAATATAGTGGCTGCTTTACTTGCTGAAGGACATGGGATAGGAACATACTCAACCTGTGGAGGCTTTTCTGTGACGACAAAATTGCCATTTACATAGTGGAAAATCTTTTTTTCATTAGAGGACCAAGCATATTGAGATTGACTGACACATTGTACGAGATAAATATCAGGAGGGGATCATCAAACCTATGCCCATAAGGACAAATTTTCAGGTTGCAGATATAATCACTAAGGCTTTGGATTCTTAGCAATTACAATTTTTGACTTCTGCGTTAGGAATGTGTAATGTATATAGGAAGTCAAAACTGAAGGGGGTGTTGAAGAATATGATCAGTTAGGGCATAAGAGAGGAAGCTATGACACGCTTGGCGCGTTTGGCATGGTGACAGAACATCTTGGCATGGGGACAGAGTCTGACGAGGCTGAGGCAGGCACGCGCAATGCAGCAGCTGAATAGTGCTGAAGTCAAAATTCATTAGAGGTAGTTATTGTGTGTGATACACACTTAACTGAAGGTGCATTACTGGAAGTAACTCAGCTGACTTGCCACGTCGGATTAAAGGCCAAGGACGCAGCTGTGCATAGTGAAGCAGTGGAAGGAGCAGTTACAAGGGAATGATATAGCACATGTGTAGAATTGTCTTTCTAGGAGGTTCTATTATATGTATAAATAGCTTTCTCAGCTATGTAAAAGTCAGATGAATGAATAATAATTCAGTTTTCCTCCATTATCATCTTTCTCTTCTCTGGAACGTTTTTTTTGGCGCGCAACCATAGTGCTCAAAAGCTGTGTTTGATACTCTTTGCATTTGCTGGATTTGTGCATTGCTGATCAAGGTTTGATTAATATTGTTGTTGCTTGATTACGTGATTCGTATTTTAACAGAAGATAAAAAAAAGTGGAGAGTGGTTATTTGTCTTGTAAGATAAAGGAGTGAAGAAGAAGAAGAATCCTTCTTCTTGCTTGAAGTGGACGGTCAAAGTGTGAAGAGAAAATTGTTGGCTTTTGGTTGAAGTTGTAGGAAGAGTGTAAGATTTGTGGTGATTTAATGGTGTAAGAAATGAAGTGTGGGAGATGGATTTAGTTGAAGATGAAGGAAGTAAGAGGGAGAGAAGGGGGCTACGGTTTGGGAGAAAATGGGAGGAGAGAAGGAGGAGAATGACGAAGATAGATGAGGAAAAGATGGAAGGGATAAAAGTTGTAAGAGGTGGAGTGTAAGAATGGGTAAAGGAGAAGAATTTTCTTCTCTTTTTGACTTGAAAATTCAACTGAAATGGGGGAGGGAAAGGGGGACTTTCAGCTGTTGGAGAGAAAAGGAATGAAGAGAAGAAAATAATGGGTTTTGGTGGTATTAGGTGTAAAGTATAAGGTGAGATGTGATGTGTGTAAGAGAGAGTATAAGAAAAAGAAGAGGGGATGTTGACTTGGGATGGGTAGGGGGTCGGCCTAGGGTATTGGGGAGGGAAAAAATTTTTGTCTTTTGTGCCATGTGAAAGAAAATGTGATAATTGGGGTAAAATCGTGTAGGGTTTTGTTGTGTAGTGGAATTATCGTCTTGGGTATTTTTATTTAGTTTAATTTATATTTACCCACTTAGGTTGCTACCGACTACTTTATTTAATCGTATCATATGTCTGTAACGTTCGTTATCGTTAACTTATTGTTCGGTTATTTTTCCGTACGTTTCTAACCGTGATATATAATGGCGATGCCTTTATTAATCCTAAATAAAAATTTAACCACCTAAATTTTATCGACATTGCATTTACGTTCTATTTTTCATTATCTTATTTTATTTTTCTGCATTATGACTTGAATTTTGATGCATTGTCCATATATTCATCTTTACATTAGTACATTATTATTCAGTGATATAATGATCCAGAGACTTAATGATATTTAAAGATAGTCTATCGGGATATTGTTTCCAAACCGTGGTTATTTTATTGGTACATAATTACTTACAAGAATGTTTATAAATTTTATAAAATAATGCTTATAATTGTTCTTTATCCATGTATCATCATATGTTCGAGATACAATGTATACAAGTTATATGATATAAATATAAATATAATTCTCTCTCCATCTCAAAAATATTGTCATAGTTGACTTTTCAACTTAGTATAACCAGACCTTATAGATGTCCTTCCTTATAAGGTGGTTTATTTCATATGTTTAGCATGTACTACATGTTCTCTGCCCGTCTCATAAATAACGTCTTTTTCAACATAGTATATGATGAAGCCGGATCTTCATCAAGGGTCTAGACGACCTCAAATTTGTTCCGTCAGTTAACTTGAATCCTCTGACGCTTAAGTCAGTTTGGGCCATATCTCACTGAGATTATAATTTAAGAGGTGAGTTAGGAGTTTCTTACAGTATGTGCCGAGGAGCAATGTGTATGTTTTTGCTTTAGAGTATGGAGGTTTGAATTCCGGGTCCAGATCTTGGTCACTTTCTTTGTCTTGGTTGGCTTGCTTTTATAGACCTTTTTCCCGCTTTAAGCACCGGGTAGTGGATAGTGGATTGGACGCTTGCTTTGGGGCAGAAAACCCAAGGCGCCGTAGGTCTGCTGATGTGATCAGTAGTCTCACCGATGTGACTAATAGGCCGGCCTGGTTGATGCAACTAGTTGGCCGACTGTTGTGACCTTGGCGTGTTCAGGAAGATTAACCAGTTGTAATCACTGTATTCGAATTGTACCTCTGTTTGAGGGTCCCACAAGGTAATGTCGTACTTGGTTCATTGGTTGTGGTACACAGCTGAACTCTGCCGAAGTGACTGACTAGACTCTCCCGAAGTGACTGACTAGGCTCTGCCGAAGTGCATGACTAGGCCTTGCCGAAGTGCATGACTTGGTCTCATCCCACTGAAGTGGTTTGAAGTGCGGCATTTGAATATAAACTGAAGTTGTTGCCGAGGTACAAACCTTGGCATATTCTTCGACGTTATAAGGGCGTCATGATGCCCTGCTGAGGTGCAGCCGAGGCTGAACAACCATGCTTGGGGTACTGAACTACTGAACTGCGGTACTTGCCGAACTGCAGTACTTTTGAGTGCTGTGCTACTGGAGCTAAACCATTGACTGTTGTTGACTAACAGACGATTTAATTATGGTTTATCATTTGCCCCCAGATTTTGTGTGGCTGAGCTGAACTGCGAAGGCAGACAAATCTTGCTCCTGTGACGTGGCAGACCTTCATTAATTACGCGGTTATCCTTTTACTTGTGCAGTAATTCCCGCTTTTAATGTAAGCGCTAATTTCGATGCCTTATCATTACTATTTCGGCGATTCCATTCCCCAAGGGAGGGAAATGCATGAATCTCTGCCTTTTTGTATTTCAAACGAAAGGAGCAACTTTTCGCTTTCTCTCCCTTATAAATAGAGACGATTTCTTTAATTCATTCTGCATTCTCCATTTATCTTTTCCGTCTTTGAAGCCTGTCCTTGTCTTTTCCAATGTTCTTCCTTTCCTTCGTTTATCTGCGAACATTCCTAGAACATGTATACTCCCTCTTACCCAGAGGATCTAGAGGATAACCGTGAGATTCAATCCTTCCATGAAAAATTTGACTCTGATGGGGACAACTGTCCTTCAAGAAGGTCATGCCTTACTGGCGAACCCTCTTTGGTTACTGCCACATCCTTCGCCTTAGTACTCCTACCATCTCTTGGTACGGGTTCTCCTTCAACACATCCCTTTCCAGCAAAGGATTCATTTTGCTGTACTTCAAACATGGATAGGTCAAATAAAGTAGTCCTTTCTGCAAAACAAGCATCCTGATCCATGGTAACATGGCAGAGCAAAACTTTACTGCAGAAGTTAGGTTTCAAAGAATCACCCTCCGAAGGATGGTTGAAATCATTTTCCAAGTTTATATCTGTTGGAATTGCAGTGCTTGAAATTTGCTGCACTGGTGTCGAATCCAACATAGTCCTTGCCTGAGCTTTATTTCACTGCTACCATGTCTTGAAGACGGACTGCGGAGAATGTAATCGCAATTGTTTCATGCTTCACTGGAAGAAGAAGGATTTGCATGACTGAGGCCTGCTAAGAAGTCTAGTTTCAAGGTGGAGTTGACCACAGAGAAGAGGAGGAGATTTGCAAAGTAGAATAGGATTTTTCTTGTAGACAGTTGTAGTTGTAATAGATTTTGTACTTAATGAGAATCCATTTTTCCCAACTTATGCTCTTTAGCTTCTTTCAGCTTCTCTAACAGTCTTTGTCTTTAGCATGTGAAGTTGTATTTGCTTCTTTTCAATAGTAAATGCAAATATTTGTCTTCGGCTCTGCAAAGTTTTTCTTGCTCTTTTTCCCATAGTTGCCAGTGTTTCAGCGCTGCAAAGTTTTATTTGCTTTACGCAAATATTTGTCTTCAACTTGCTCTATGCTGATAGTTTGCAAGTATTTGTCTTCAGTTCTGCTAAAAGAGTATCTTTTGTATGATGGCTCTTCGCCGAAGTAATAAGCTTCAGCTTTTATACCTGGCTCTTCAGCTCTGCTGTACCTTGATGAATTTTAAGATGTGGGAAAGCCTTTATCCCCTTTTCATCGATCCTTTTGCTGAGTTTGAATATAGGAAAACTTGTCTCATTGTTGAGATTTGCTCAACCTCTCAGTCCTGCTGAGGTGAAGATATAATGAACTTATCCCTCTGTTGAGATTTGCTCAACCTTCTCAGTCCTGCTGAGGTAAAGATATAAGGAACTTATCCTTCTGTTGAGATTTGCTCAACCTTCTCAGTCCTGCTGAGGTAAAGATATAAGGAACTTATCCTTCTGCTGAGATTTGCTCAACCTCTCAGTCCTGCTGAGGTGAAGATATAGGGAACTTATCCCTCTTTTGAGATTTGCTCCACCTTCTCAGACCTGCAGAGGTGAAAATATAGGGAACTTATCCTGCTGTTGAGACCTGCTCAACCTCTCAGTCCTGCTGAGGTAAAGATATAGGAAACTTATCCCGCTGTTGAGACCTGCTCAACCTCCCAGACCTGCTGGGGTAAGAATATAGGGAAACCAATATCTTCTGCATGCTGGCTCTTCGCCGAAGTAATAAGCTTCAGCTTTTATGCTTGGCTCTTCAGCTCTGCTGTACCTTGATGAATTTTAAGATGTGGGAAAGCATTTATCCCCTTTTCATCGACCCTTTTGCTGAGTTTGAATATAGGCAAACTCGTCTCATTGTTGAGATTTGCTCAACCTCTCAGTCCTGCTGAGGTGAAGATATAAGGAACTTATCCCTCTGTTGAGATTTGCTCAACCTTCTCAGTCCTACTGAGGTAAAGATATAAGGAACTTATCATTCTGTTGAGATTTGCTCAACCTTCTCAGTCTTGCTGAGGTAAAGATATAAGGAACTTATCCTTCTGTTGAGATTTGCTCAACCTCTCAGTCCTGCTGAGGTGAAGATATATAGAACTTATCCCTCTGTTGAGATTTGCTCCACCTTCTCAGTCCCGCTGAGGCAAAGATATAAGGAACTTATCGTTCTGTTGAGATTTGCTCAACCTCTCAGTCCTGCTGAGGTGAAGATATAAGGAACTTATACTTATGTTGAGATTTGCTCAACCTCTCAGCCCTGCTGAGGTGAAGATATAGGGAACTTATCCCGTTGTTGAGTCCTGCTCAACCTCTCAGACCTGCTGAGGTGAAAATATAGGGAACTTATCCCGCTGTTCTTCACCTCAGGAACTTATCCCGCTGTTGAGACCTGCTCAACCTCTCAGTCCTGCTGAGGTGAAGATATAGGGAACTTATCCCGCTATTGAGACCTGCTGGGGTAAGAATATAGGGAAACCTGTCCCATCCTATTGAGACCTCCTCAACCTCCAGACCTGCTGGGGTAAAGATAATGTTGAGACCTGTTCAACCTCCCAGACCTGCTGGGGTAAAGATAATGTTAAGACCTGCTCAACCTCCCAGACCTGCTGGGGTAAGAATATCGGGAAACCTGTCCCATCCTGTTGAGACCTGCTGGGGTAAAGATAATGTTGAGACCTGCTCAACCTCCCAGACTTGCTGGGGTAAAGATAATGTTGAGACCTGCTCAACCTCCCAGACCTACTTGGGTAAAAATATTGTTGAGACATGCTCAACCTCCCAGACCTGCTGGGGTAAGAATATCGGGAAACCTGTCCCATCCTGTTGAGACCTGCTCAACCTCCAAGACTTGCTGGGGTAAGAATATCGAGAAACATGTCCCATCCTGATGAGACCTCTCAACCTTCCAGACCTGCTGGGGTAAAGATAATGTTGAGACATGCTCAACCTCCCAAACCTGCTGGGGTAAAGATAATGTTGAGACCTGCTCAACCTCCCAGATCTGCTGGGATAAAGATATTGTTGAGACTTGCTCAACCTTCCAGACCTGCTGGGGTAAGAATATCGGGAAACCTGTCCCATCCTGTTGAGACCTGCTCAACCTCCCAGACCTGCTGGGGTAAGAATATCGGGAAACCTGTCCCATCCTGTTGAGACCTGCTCAACCTCCCAGACCTGCTGAGGTAAAGATAATGTTGAGACCTGCTCAACCTCCCAGACCTGCTGGGGTAAGAATATTGGGAAACCTATCCCATCCTGTTGAGACCTGCTGGGGTAAGAATATCGGGAAACCTGTCCCATTCTGTTGAGACCTGCTCAACCTCCCAGACCTGCTGGGGTAAAGATAATGTTGAGACCTGCTCAACCTCCCAGACCTGCTGGGGTAAAGATAATGTTGAGACCTGCTCAACCTCCCAGACCTGCTGGGGTAAGAATATATATGCCCCCACTTTCGTTGTGGGTGATAGATAAGCATAAATTATTGTTTCATGCACCATAAGGTGACTTAACTTTTCCTGGTTGAATGCTAAATAAGAATATAAGAGATTGATCCCTTGATAACATAAGGCCGAGCCAGAAGATACCGGGTGAGCATAAGAAGAAATAAACCATGATTCGATTGAATCAGGGACTGTTGCCGTTATGTCAGCCTTATATGCTCAGGAACCCGTAACCCCCTTTTATCAGGATCCGAATCCTCATCACTTAGAAAACCTTGATGAGACCCGGGTTTACAACTTTCATCTGGAGGGGGTTTACCAAAGTCTAGCCTGTTGTGGAGCCTAGACCTCGGATTATAAAAACGTTGGAGGTGACCCAACTCGATAAGACGCCCAAATCTCTAGTCTGAGCTGCCTACAATCTTCTGTATCATGCCCAATATCATGATGATAAAGACAGTACAGTCGATGGTTTCTTTTATGGATTGGTCCACCCAGGGGCGGGGGTACTTTTGCCAGAGATTTTTTCCTCATGTAGGAAAGAATATGGGCTTTTGAAGCCAGCAGAGAATTTCTTTCCTTTCCTCGGCCTCCTAACCGAATTTTCACAGAGCACCTTTCCTGCAGCGGTGCTTTGCCTTTATTGTCAACTTTTCTGCCATGTTTGAAAGGCAGGGAAACTTTTTGATTACACTTTAAGCTCTGGTGGCTAGGCTTTTGTTCTGGCCGTCTCGCCTCGGCCATAAACTCAGCCTGTCGCCTAGGACAATAACTAGGCCGAGTAGGAGAATACTCTATGTGTTCCAGTGGGTGAGAGTTATTGGAATGGGACCCACTGGACTTTGTTGCAGAGGCCTTTCCTTTCTTCTCCCTCACTACTACTTGGAAGACCTCTGGGTTCTGAGCCACATAGCGAATGGCTCGCCTGTGCTCTTCATATGTGAAGGAAATGGGAGTTGAGGATTCTTCCGGCTCCATAGAGCATTGATCAGTTTGTTGCTGAGAAGACCTTTGACTTCTCCTGGACGTCATAGGTTGCTTGGACCCTTGACTATCTTTTTTACTCATCTTTCTCTCAATAGCTTCCAAGGGCAATTAGAAAAGCTCTGAGTAATCGTTAGAAAAGCTTTGAGTAGCTGTTTTCTGGGTTAAGGGACTAAGGGGGCCCTCCTTCTAGCGCCAAATGATGGAACCAGATCTTCACCAAGGGTCTAGACGACCTCAAATTTGTTCTGTCAGTTAACTTGAAGAGTTGTTAACTGGGATTGAAAGTTTGTAGCTGGAATAGCGCCAAATATCCTGCACAGGAAAGCACAGGTCAGAGGTCCCGGGGGGTTGGTCCCGGGAAAAACCCTCCGACGCTCAAGTCAGTTTGTGCCATATCTCACTGAGATTATAATTTAAGAGGTGAGTTAGGAGTTTCTTACAGTATGTGCCGAGGAGCAAAGTGTATGTTTTTGCTTTAGAGTATGGAGGTTTGAATTCCGGATCCAGATCTTGGTCCCTTTCTTTGTCTTGGTTGGCTTGCTTTTATAGACCTTTTTCCCGCTTTAAGCACCGGGTAGTGGATAGTGGATTGGACGCTTGCTTGGGGCAGAAAACTCAAGGCGCCGTAGGTCTGCTGATGTGATCAGTAGTCTGATTGATGTGACTAATAGGCCGGCCTGGTTGATGCAACTAGTTGGCCGACTGTTGTGACCTTGGCGTGTTCAGGAAGATTAACCAGCTGTAATCACTGTATTCGAATTGTACCTCTGTTTGAGTGTCCCACAAGGTAATGTCGTACTTGGTTCATTGGCTGTGGTACACAGCTGAACTCTGCCGAAGTGACTGACTAGACTCTGCCGAAGTGACTGACTAGGCTCTACCGAAGTGCATGAATAGGCCTTGCCGAAGTGCATGACTTGGTCTCATCCAGCTGAAGTGGTCTGAAGTGCGGCATTTGAATATAAACTGAAGTTGTTGCCGAGGTGCAAACCATGGCATATTCTTCGACGTTATAAGGGCGTCATGATGCCCTGCTGAGGTGCAGCCGAGGCTGAACAGCCATGCTTGGGGTGCTGAACCACTGAACCGCGGTACTTGCCGAACTGCAGTACTTTTGAGTGCTGAGTTACTGGAGCTAAACCGTTGACTGTTGTTGACTAACAGACGATTTAATTATGGTTTATCAGTATACATTTACAGTAGGTTGAAAAAACAATTTCAGAAATTTTTATAAATTTGCATTATGTTTAAAGGACAATTTTGACAATATTTTTGGGACAAAAGGAACACGTATAATACATGCTAAACATATGAAACAAACCACCTTATAATGAAATTTTTTTTGCAAATCAAATTTTTCGGGCAATTGACCAAATAATAGATACCTCAAACTTCAAAAAAATACAAATTTACGATATTTATTTCGAGATCACGTTTGCTGTTACGGAATGAATGAATAAGAATAAACAATCTAGTGAGGAAAACAAAAACAGTTAAGACGAAATCCAATAAGTTCTGAAGGAAAAAAAAAAAGCCAAGAATATCACGATGAATTGTTTCATTCATACTTCAATGCTTTTGTGAACAAGTCTCAATTTGTTACAAAGAGAACGGGCCAATACATATATATCTACAAATGAATAAAAATAATTTACTTTACAAAAATATGATGCTCGACAATAACTATACCGTTTGCCTTGTGACGACCCGATTTAATCTTTTATAGGACGATAGGATACAATTAGCCGAAGTTTGTAAAGCCCAAAAAAATGAAGTGATTTGAACCAAATTAATGTGTAATATTTCTTTATATTCCTCATTCATTTTCATAGTTTTTCTTCTGTCTCGACCAGGTTCCTCATAACTGCCTCGGAAGCATTTGCCAGAAACTTAGCCCACTCCCTGTATAAAAAAAAAAATAGATTATTTTACAAACAATAATTATCTTTTTCAAGGTGGAATCTCTGTAATTTATTTCATGTAACAGTGCAAAACGTGTGTGTATATGAGTGTATACGTGTTCATGCTTATGTGTTTCTTAGGAAGCATTGAACGCTTTAACTCAAGTATTTTTACACTAAATTCTGGTATGAACATATGCATATCTGACTATTTAATTTAATTGGTCAAAAATTTGAAAACTTATGCAATTCAAAATATAGGACTCATGTATATATAATGCAAATTGTAAAAAGTCACATGCTTGTGTACTATTTTTAAACAACAACAACATTACTCCATTGCTTTAGAAGCTCTCATCCATGGCGGAGTATGGGAGTCGGATGTACGCAACTATATCCATGTGATGCAAACACACAGATGTTGTTTTCCAATGACCCATAATGAAAAATTGCGTCAAGTTGTATCAATCAACTGCTACTTCACAATATAATAAGCGCAGACAATTTAGTGATTTATTTTGCTTTATTCCATCATATTCTAAAGTCAATTATAAGTGTATCCTTGACTTTGTTGGAAATGGAACGGATGTGTGCTATTTTTAACAGAATAGCAAATCATTTTTCCAATACTCTCACGCAAAAACTTGCATTGAACGTGGAAAAACAATGGAGAATGAAGATTCAAAGAAAAGTGGCGTATCAAACTTACCCTGTTGGCGTATCAAACGATAATCCAACGGCGTATTTTGCTTCCTCCAAAGCATTCCTAAATCTTTCCAATTCTTTAGAAGAACAATTCCAATTATCCGTAACGTTTAGCTCAGATGGCTTTACATCACAAAAAATTGGCACTACCCTCTTCTTATATTCCATCATGAGAGACAATTCATGCAAACAAAAATATGATTTGCAATAATTCGGCGAAAACACGGCGACTCCGACCTTGCATTGTCGGATTCCAACATTGATTTTCTCGAACAAGTTGTCTCCTGGCTTCATGTTCTTGTTATCCAAGAATGGCTTCACTCCTAATCCCTGGAGATAATCATGTAGCAAGCCCGATACGTTCCGCTTCGTGTCGATTCCCCTGTGGTTGATGAATACATCGCATGAAGATGTTTGGTTTGAGAGGATCTGATTTTGGTATTTCAAGATGTGTTTGATGGTATTCTTTGCTGGTAATGAACGTTGCATGGCTTCAAGGAAAAAGAATTTGATATTTCTTTATTGTTTATTCGTGTTTTCATTTGTTGGAGGATAGTTGCTACATGTATAAACCAAGATCCAAGGTATTTATAGTTCGAGACAGGCAGGTTATACCAAGAATTGAATTCAGGTGGATTTTGAAGGAGGAATTTGACATGTCTACAGGGTTTGAAATAGTCCAGAAAGAATAAGTGGTATTTCTTTTGACGAGAATGCATGAAAATGAGTAAAAGGCTTTGAATCCAAGTTTTCATATAATGTTTTATAAGATATACCATTTTTGTACTTCAAATGTTTGAAGGGAGATTTTGGAAACAAGTAAGATTGTTTTGTGATATTGAAGTCATGGGTTTAAGCTGTAAAAATAGCCTATTATTCAAAGTGTAAAATAAAGTTGCGTATTCTTCGATCCCTGTATAAACATGGAAGTTTAGTATACTTTTAACGACTTCTTTTGTACTTCAAATGTTTCGATTTAACAAAACCCCTTGTGGTTCAAGTATTGTTTCTTATTGAAACAGTTTGCGAGGGAGCGAAAAGTTTAGCCACCTCTGTTTTTGTCTTTTACCTTATTTTTTTGCCCAGTTGACGGTCCACAATAATTTCTCCTCCCACGATCCACATTGAATCCTAAGTAGAGAAGAATTCCACAACATTAACTCTATTTTATTTGAAAAACTTATTATTGATCAATATGTCTACTTTAATTATCGAAAATTCACCAAACTAACGTAAAATAAATAAATGAGCTATGTAAAAGTACTATGATAACGAAATTATGTTTCTAATATCATATAATGATAAACCCGTGCCATGTACAGAAAAAAAGTTCGCACTCTGTGCACGTGTCGACGAGGACTTTTAATAGAAAATAATCCTGTGACCTATATAATCATAAATTAAACTTTTCCCTCTTAAACTAAGACATAAGTACGCTGGGCTAAGATCTAAGTAATAGTAGTAATAACTTTTGACCATCCAAAATAAATTCTAAGGTCAAGTAAAAGTCCACCAGAGTAGGGGGGGTCAGTATTCTTAACTTTTTGGATCAACTCTAGAGTATTCAATCTAAGCGAACACACGATAGGAAAAATAGAACTGAAATACCAAGTTCAATATTGCATACCTTAACGTCAATATTTCTAAAATCGTGTTCAAATTTTTACAAAAGGCAATTGGGAAAGAAAGTTGTATATTGATCCGTACTATTATTAATACTGAGGAAGCATGTCATTTAAAAACTTTAGATTTGTTAGCAGTTATATGGTTAAATATGAATATATAACATTAGGATATCTAGAAACATGTTAAAGATGACTTTAGTAGACATAAAATTAAGAATAAAGAGGCATATCATTCTAAACCTTTATATTCATTTGTGACAATGTGGTTAAAAAAGATTAAAAGGAAATTAAATTAGAAAGGATCATTTAATTGATAGCTAAAATTGAAAATAACGAGGAATACCATTCTAAACCTTTAGATTAATTACTAACAATATAGTTAAAAATGAAAATATAATAATACAATATCTATAAACATCTTAAATACAGTTCTATTGGAAAGGATATGAAAATAATTTCGCACCTCATTTTTACAATGTTAACACGTTCATTTTGACAATTTAGAGAAGTGACATACACAAAAGAAATTGAATGATTGTTCTGCACTAAATATGACGAAAATACTACAATCTTATTATGGAACGAAATGATCATCATATTTTGAGACTTTATCATTAAATGTTATTATTAGTATTCTGCCACCAACAGGGTTCTAGCCTAGGGTCTACCACCAGAATTTTACTATAGAAATCTATTATAGAGACTCCACCATCAAGATTATACCACAGAGACTACCACTAAAATAGTCTTTTGAAAGAATAATGGCGATCTGAGTTGTGAAGAAGTAAGTGTACACCAACCACACATACCCAACATATCCTAACGACAACAAAAGCTATCGTTAGAGTCTGGAGAGGGTGAGAGGCAGGCAAACAATAACTTCATCCCAAAGGATAGAGAGTTTACTTCCACTGAGACCCCGACTCTATTTGTACCTCCGTACATTACACAATAATAAGCCTATGGTGTGCTAGTGTGTTAGTGAAGGAATTTAGTAAAATATAAATAGGCAATAATAATCACGTTTATAAGCACAAATAATGACAGGAAAGAAAATGTAAAGGCCACCTAAAGTGTAGAGAGCATTTAAGCCCTTAAGTATATTCTAAGGTACCCCTATGGCCTGTCAAAACCTCCTTAACTTTAATCCTCTGCTTCCATGAACTCCTATTGTGGATCATGTACTCAGAGATATGCAAATATTGGAGGTCCTGCCTAATTCGCTCATCGCAAGTCAGTTTGGGCCTGCTTTTGCTCCTCTTCCCCTCTATATTGAGGCTTTGAACTGCTCTAACAGACGCCGTTGTCTGTATCCTCTTGACATGTCAAACCATCTCAGTCTCCCCTTCTTTATCTTAGCTGCTATACTAGACACCCGTAACCTTTCTCTAAGTACCTCATTTCTTATCCAGTCTAGCTTTGTGTGTCCATACATTCATCTGAGCATCCTCATCTCTGTCACTTCCATCTTTGGCGACAGTGTCCTCTTGATGGCCCAGCAGTCTGTTCCATATAACATTGCCGGGCGCACTGCCACCCTATAAAATTTTTTCTTTAATTTAGTTGAAAAATTCTTGTCACATAGCACCCCTGAGGCCGCCCTCCACCTACACCAGCCTCTCTGAACTCTGTGCGCTACGTCACTATATATGTCCCCATCTTGCTGTACAAATGATCATACGTACTTAAACTTACTTATCTGTGAAACCACTTGACCCTCGATGGTGAGCTGGCTAGTCTCATCGTCGGCTGCGCCGTTGAAGTCGTAGTGCAGATACTCGGTCTTAAAATGACTAATTTGTTGAAAAATATGTTCGGATTATTTTCAAAGCCATGATTTTAAGTGTTGAATACTTAAATAATGTCACACATGGCGTTATAAATGATCAAAAGTTGAATAAGTGAAGAAAAATGACATCGATGTCTCAAGTTAATGCACTTCGATCGATCGATGTACATCGATCACTCACATCGACCGATCCATATAAGGCAGAGAAAAACCAAGACCTTATTGTGAGACATTAATCTCTAAACCTAAGACACATCGATGGATCAATGTATACATCGATCTCTCACATCGATCGATCGATTTAGATCAAAGACAAAATCTTAACCTCACTGTGACATCGATCTCTCAAGCAGAGACACTTCGATCGATCGATGTCTAGAGATTTTTAAAAAAAAATTCTAAAATATGATAAAGTAATTGTTTTCATTTGTGCATGATTCATATATGTTTATTATGTTGTTATTATGTGATTTTGATGGATATAATCATGTCTTGTGACTAGTATGCCTTGGAAGTTTCTACAACTTATCAAAAAATGCAAAAATGGTATTTTGAGTTCTTGTAGGAACTTGACGTGGTGAAAATGATGCAAGGATACATTTTTATTGTAGGATCTGCAAGGCACCACTAGAAGGGGGGATTGAATAGTGGGCACGAAAAATGTGTTTTTAAAATTGTTTTAGACCAAAAACCTAACTTCTGAAAACAGTTTCTGTTTTCAGGACCTGTATTGAAACATTTTGAAAACTAGGTTACA
Source organism: Eustoma russellianum (assembly GCA_036186865.1). Classification (NCBI taxonomy): domain Eukaryota; kingdom Viridiplantae; phylum Streptophyta; class Magnoliopsida; order Gentianales; family Gentianaceae; genus Eustoma; species Eustoma russellianum. The sequence continues at coordinate 20,677,568 of AP025056.1, read as the reverse complement.
GGTCTTCAAAAATTCTGAAATTTGGAGAGATCTTATTCTTAGATGTTTTGAGTATCTCCTAAAAATTTCAGATTAAAATTCAACCTCTAACCCCTTTAAATATCGTTGGCGGTCAGATTGCGCAAATCTGCCAGAAACGGTAGTCTGATTTGAAAAATTAATTCCAATTAAACCGTGATTCCAAATTTTTTGAAACTTTAATGACTAACCCCTAATTAGGTGTATTTAATTGGATTGAAAGAGTTTTGAAAAATTCTTTTGCAAAGTTAGTCAAATACGTTCAAAGTCTCAACCTTTGCAAGCCTGAAAATCAGACTGCACTAGTCTTAGAACTTTTGATGTTTGGATGACTTATACTTGTCCAAAAGGGTTGAAACTTGTGTCAAATGAACCTTAAAATGCGTGGCTATGTTTCCTGAAAGTTTTGTGATTTTTGAAGTTCGTTTACTATTTTTAATAACGTGATAAAAATGATGCACTGTGCTGGAAACTGAAAGTAAGTGCTGAAAAGTAAAGAACACAAGGAATTTTATACTGGTTCGGTTAAATCAACCTACTCCAGTCTTCGAGGACACCTTCCTCGGTTATCACTAATCACAGAACAACAAACAACACCTTACCACATAGGGTTGATGGAGTTACACACCAACTCCAACCCTTTACAAACCTTGTAAGCAATTACAAGGATCACGAACACCACCACCTAGCGGATGCAAGATTGATCACACCTTGATCAATCTTTTACAACAATATAGAGTGTATGGTGGTATAGATGAAGCCTATTCAAGATGTATGAATATGAATACAATAGGCTTTAAGAGAGAAGAAAGAAAGAAGTGTAGAAGGAAGTATGCAACGGTTTTAGCTCTTGGATTTGCAAGACTTGTCTTGTATTTTGTTTACTCTCCTTCTTCTCTTTTTATCACCATGTGGCCGCCCCCCTATGCCTTTTCTTCCTCTTGAAAATTATCTCTTAAGCCCTTGGAAGAATATCTTGCATCATTATGACATTCACTTGCTTACTTGGCAACTCCTTATTGGATGATCATTAAGACCTTGCTTACTTGGTACTAATTGATTGGATGAAAGCTGTCATCATTTGATGACTAGATAAATCTGAAAAATATCACTTAAAACATATGCCAATTAGCCATAAAAATGTTGCCATACGTTTCATATTAAATTCCATAAAATTTGCAAGACAATTCATCACCATTTACCATGCAAAAATCGGCCAACTCACTTTGACACATGCTGAAATTTTCAGCATGTGCTCTATCCAAGACTTATTCAAATTGTTTCTATGTTGGTATAGATTAAATCCTTGAAAATGTAGAAGAAATCAATCATCATTTAGTACATAACATTTCTACTAATTTTTGGAATCAAATTGATAAACCTTATGACCATAAAATCGGCCATATACATTCCACACATGCTGAAATTTTCATTATGTGTGATATTTAAAAATATCACCACATTATTTCCATAACATCTTTAGAACATTGTCATTTTATCTTTTATTTAATCCATTTAATTCAAAGAAGTAAATATGGCACAATTATGAGATAAATTTCTGCCAACTCAATGCACACATGCTGAAATTTTCAGCATGTGTTACAAATGTGACAGAGTTTGAAATGTTACCTTGTGTAGCTCCTTTCTTTATGTCACCAACATTGTATACTTCATTCCTGGCCAATCAAGATGCCAATTAAGCTCCACATATACCCCAACAAGCTGAAGTAGGCGTGTGATGATAGTTGCACATGTGCTGAATTTTATTTTTGCAAACTTTGTAAAATAGTACACAATAATTATACACATATGGTATATTCCAATCAGCCCTTAATTGAATTTTCTATAACACTTTAGAATGTATAGAGTATGTAAAATTGTCTAGATACATGTTGTATGTCATGCCAAAAATGTTCCATGTGTCATGTTCGTAGAAAACCGAATTTTCGACGTTTGTCGATTACCCGATTTTTCTCCGATTAAATTCCAAATTTTTGCACATGCTATATATATTATGTTATACATAATATACATAAATTAAACTTTAATATTCAGCTCTCATGGCTGATTAAAGTGGCGCCTACATGTGCTTAAAAATTGAATTTGGAATCTCCACAATTTGGCCTTAATTTGGGGTGATTTGTGTGTGCCAACATGGAATGATTTCATGGATGAATATAGCATGTAAGCCACGAAATTTGTGGCCATTTTAGAAGTTTAGGGGCTGGCCATCTATATATGGAAAGTACGTGACACGTTGGCGAAGTTTCGGTATTCACCCGATACGACAATTTTTGGTTTAGAACCTTGTAACGTGTCGTAATAATTTTGTCATCACCATGACTTATATCATATGATATAAGACCTGAATATACTCATAAATATGAGTTAAATATAATGGTGTGACGTTAACGTACGTTCGTAAAATATATAACGTGTCGGTAGTACATTGGAATATATGTGTATAGTGCCTTTTTTAAAAAATTCTGAATATATATATATATATATATATATATATATATATATATATATATATATATGTAAAGGCGTGTGGTTGAGAGGGAGGAAGAAGAATTTCCATTCTTCAATTTGTTGCCTTTGTGCCTTCTCCAAATATGTCACCATTTAATGAACTACTTAGTTCATTTAACTAAGTACTTCACTTAGTGAACTATTTTAGTTCATTAATCGTGGCACCTGAAAATAGTTCAAACACAAAAAATGTTTGCCATTTGATGTAAGCTTTAAAGCTTCATGGCTCGTTAGTACGACAACAATATATATGAACTATATAAGGCGAATTTCATACAAAAACGTGTTAAGTCATAAAACGTGTCATGCATTTCTTTGGTACACGTTATTTAAATCATGTATTTTGTAATTACTCAAACCCTTTTTTCTCTACATATATCTTATTCATCACTACGAAGGTATTGTTATATCTATTTCTGACCATCAGGGTCATTTTCAGAGTTTTCTATTACTAGGGGCATTTTGGTCATTTTACCCTCCAGTTTCGACAAATTATGTGACGAGTTTTGATGTCACATTCTTTTATATTCTTGGAGATATTCTTATATATGTTATTGGGGATTCTTATTTATCATTTTGCAGATATTCTAAGGGCATTATTGGTACAAAATTCACCACGACATACAAGGAGAAAATATGGAAATTTTGAACTATATGTTGAAAAAGTCTTGTCAACTTTATCAACTTATTTCTCTTCATTATTTCTGAAGTTATACATGTTTATTTGGCTCAAAAACGTGTATGAATATGTGTCAAAGGTGTTTTATCATATTGTGACAATTGTACAAGATTATGCCACTTGGACGAACCAAATACAAGGAATTTTCAAGTATTTAAAAAAGGGCTAGTTGGACTTGGTTGGAGCTGATTTTTATCCAAAATTCTTAGTCATTACATGGCCTATTATCATGTCAAGAAGTTGAGGTATTGTTGTGGTATATTCCCTTCTATATTATCTTCATTTTACAAAGAATTTCAAGACAATTTCAAAGTGGAATTTTCGCCCAAGATAAGGATGAAAGATGGACCAATCATGTTTCTTGAAGTTGCCAAATGTACAAGGTGTTTATGTGACCAACCAATGATGTGAAGACAACTAAGCAATGATGATGAAGACATTGCCACATAGGCATTCTTATCTTCAAGGCCCCTGTCACACTATAAATAGGAGGCAATGTGAAGAAGAGAAGACACACAACTTTGAAGCAAACTTGAAAATCATTCTTTCTATTCTCTTCTCGTGTTCTTGATTCATTCTTTGTATAGCTAAGATGTTCCATTTCTAGTTGTTGTCTAGCTACACTACACACGACTCTTGTGTTGTATTTGTAAGATTGATTAGCCAAATTTATAAGGCTACATGAATAGGTGGTAGAGGTGTTGCAGCCTAAGTTGCATAAATGTGATCATCCAAGTCTTGAATAGGGTTGATGTATGACCCAAGGATCAAGCTTGGTTCTTGTTTTATTGATGTTCATTTCATAGTAAAATCAAAGAAAAGGTGTTTCTTGAGATTGGAGTAGGTCACATTAACTGAACCAGGATAAATCCTTGGCGTTCTTGTCTTCTTTCCTTCTATACTGTTTTCTGCTCGTTTTCGCTGCAGATTTCATCCAATTTCACACGTCTTGAAAAAATAGCTAAACATTTTCAAAATTCGTGATTTTTGGTGGAGTTATACTTCAGTCAGTTTAATTTGGAGCAAGAATCATTTGATTTGAGAAAAAGAATGTTAGTCTTTCAGTCTTTGAAACATAACTGCTCCATTCTGGTTGTAATCTGACCAGTTTCAAGTAAACTTGCATTCTGAATTTATCAAGCATTGTTTCAGGTCAGAACCTTTTTGAATCTTAAACTAGACATCTTAGGGAGTGTTTTGACATAAAGATCTACCTTTTTGGCTGAGTAATTAATGAGATACACGTTTGCAAAGTTCAGCATCATTCTGACCAATCCTGTCGAGATTGACCATCTGAATCTTTTTATTTTTTTGAAGGGCTAAACAGTCTTATTTTTATCTCATTTTTGGACATAGTTCCATCAAAACATTGAATTTGATTTAGGGTAAGTTTCATAATTTTTGGAGTTGTGTACACTGATTTTTGAATTTTTCAGAAACGGATACTGAATCTAAGTAGATCTCGGATTCTGTTTTCAAAGGGATTTTTAATTCAAGGATACTAGTGTAATTTCATTAATCATTATTCCCCCTCCCCCTCTCTAGTGATGTTTATTACAGGTGTTATGGTCCAATAATTGGTATCAGAGCGAGGTCAACACCACTCTAAGAAGCAAGAGCCAACACCATACGAAGAAGACAAGGCATATATGCAAGAATTTATTGTAGCCTGCACATCTCAAATCAAAGGTACATACAATGGTCATTGTTTCTCACAAAGGTGAGTTAGAAGGTATGTATGCCCAATGCCCTCCTCTTTTCGATGGTAATAATTTCGTTCATTGGAAACCTAGGATGATGCTATTCTTAATGGATATAGACATCTATTTATGGTCTATAGTTGAAGATGGGACATACATACTAATGGAAATTGTGCAAGTTAATGGAGTCACACCAGAAGTAGAAAAGTGTAAAAGTGAATGGTCAACTGAAGATAAAAAGAAAATGTCCATGAATGCCAAAGCTATGCAATTACTTCTAAACGGACTTACGACTTCTGAAGCGGGTTATGTTTCAAACTGTACTAGTGCTCATCATATGTGGAAATCCTTAGAGTTAAAACATGAAGGAACTAGTGGCGTAAAAGAGTCGAAAATAAACATGCTTATGACTGAACTTGAATCTCTTAAAATGTTGTCGAACGAATCCATAACATCTATGGATTTGAGAATTACTAACATTTTCAATGCACTTAAAGCTTTAGGTAAAGTCTTTACCAATAAAGAGAAAGTTCAAAAGGTGCTACGAAGTCTTCCTGCTGAATGGGATCCGAAGGTAACGGCAATTGAAGAGACAAAGTCAATCACAAATATGGATGAATTAATAGGTTCGCTTAGAGTATACGAGGTAAAATTAAACCAGCGTAAATCTGAGTCATCAAAACCGTCTAGTAAGTCTCTTGCTTTTAAATCATATGAATCATCTTTTATAAAAATGATGAAAGTAATAGCGCTAGTGAATTAGACGATGATTTAATTTTAATAGCTAGAAAACTTGGAAAGTTTTTCAAATGGCCTAATAGAAATGGAAAAAAATCTTCTTCTTCTACCTCCTCTCAACTTAGAAAAAATAATTCAAACAAATATAGTGACAATTGGTGTAATAAAGAATTAAAATGCTATGAATGTGCCAAAAAAGAATACATTTCTTATGATTGTCCGACAAAGAAAAAATAAAATAATAATATAAACAAAATAAGGAGGCACAAAGACCCAAAGCAAAGGAGTCCAAGGCAAGAAAAGGCAAAAGGCCAATGAAGGCAAGTATATGGAGCGACTCATCCGACTCAAAATCAGAAAATGAGGAAGCTCAAGTCTGCTTCGTATCTAACGAGGTAAGTTCTTCATCTGACATAAATTCTGAAAGTGAAATGATATTTGATGAAATGTGTGAAGAGTTTCTAGAAATGCATGCACATTGTAAACGACTATCTAAAGAGAAAAGGAAACTAATTGAAAAAAATGACAAGTCGAAGGCGTCCAACTTGGAATTTTTCAATCAATTGATTCTTTTGATATTAAAATTGAATCATATAGGAAAAATGAACAAACATTATTAAACCCAAAAATAGCATGTTAAAGACTAAGACAAATAGTTATAAAAATGAAATATCACAACTTAAAACATGCAAAAATAGAATAGAAAAGATGTTAGAATAATTTAAATCCGGCAAAAATGTGCTAGACACACTTATATATTCACAAAAATATGAAAATGATAAAAAGGGGTTAGACTATATAGAAGAAAATGACAAGTCAGGCAAAAAGACTAACTTTGTATCATTTAAGTCTAACACCATATAGTACGACTAAGTCAACTATACATGTTTCATCTACTCCTTCTTCTACTCATTCCAAGTTAAAAACGCAACGTGTACCTACAAAAGAAACTAAGAAACATTTAGCATCTAGAACACATAAAAATTATGCCTATATGTATACAAATATGTCTAGCCAGAATAAAACGCAATCAACTTATTATAATTCATATAGACATAATCATAGGCAATTACCTTATTTTCCTTATAGAAATGCATATGAGCATACATACATAGCACCATATAAGAAACAAAATCATATGCCTTACGCTTACCATCAAAGTCGGCCAAAATATAATGCATATAAACCAGGATATAACATGTATATCGTCTTTTAAATGGAATGGCCAAGCACATGTTAGTCCTTTATAGTCAACTTATAAAAATGCTGAATATATGCCTAGAAGGTACATCTAAGTTTGGATACCTAAAGGGTATATAAGCAAGGATGGAGCCCCTAACATGCAAGCACCCAAATAAAGGGTACCTAAAACTTTGTCTTTATTATAGGAAAATCGTAAAAAATACAAAAAGGAGACAAAGCCATAGATTCTAAAAACCACATAGCGGGGGTTCGAGGCACATGACGGGCAACCCCAAATTATTTTCTGAGCTGGAACAAGTGGGGAATGGAGGAAAGGTAACTTTCGATGACAATAACCAAGGCAGGGTTTTTGGAAAAGGAACAATCAGGGACCCGAACACATTTCGAATAAGAAATGTGTTGTTAGTAAGTAATCTTTCTTATAACTTATTAAGTATTTCGCAACTTATAGATTCCGGTTATCATGTTTCTTTTCTCCCTAATTGTTGTGATATAATAAATAAAAAGGGAGAAATTGTGCTAAAAGGAAATAGGGATGGTAATATTTATACATTATCATTAAATAACATCTTAGATGCTAGGATCAAGTGTTTAGTATCGCATGACTTAGATGTAAACTTATGGCATAGACGACTAGGCCATATAGGGATTTCAACCATAGAAAAATTATTTAAGAAGAACCTAATTAGAAGTATGCCTAAGTTAGACTTAGATAATTTTCAACTTTGTGAAACATGCATTAAAGGAAAACATGTAAAAGAAACTTTAAAACCAAAACATGAAACGACTATTAGTCATGTACTAGACTTGCTTCACTTAGACTTATTTGGTCCAAGTAGAACAAGAAGTCTAGGTAGACACTAATATGTGTGTGCCGTAGTAGATGATTAGTCACGATACACATGGACATTGTTCTTAACATACAAAGACGATGATTCATTAGCAAACGAAAATCTTATTAAGCAAATTGAAAATCTTAACGAGGAAAACTTTAAACGAATTAGGAGTGATACAGGTGGAGAATTTAAAAATAAAGATGCCGCTAAGTTTTGTAAGGGATAAAACATGAATTCTCACCACTTAGAACACCACAACTCAATGGAGTTGTTGAACGCAAAAACAGAACCATACAAAAAATAGCTAGGACTATGTTATGTGAAAACAAAGTACCTAGATATTTATGGGCTGAAGCTGTTAGTTGTGCATGTTACATAATAAATAGGCTTTAAATTAGAAAGAAATCAAATAAAACACCATATGAATTATTAAACAATAGACAACCTAAGATAGATTATCTTAGAGTATTTGGGTGTAAATGTTTTGTTACTTAATACTAAAGATAATCTAGATAAGTTTAAACAAAATTCTAGTGAATGCATATTTGTTGGTTATTCAACTAACTCAAGATCATATAGGTGTTATAATCCTGCATCTAGAAAGATAATTGAATCCATTCATGTAAACTTTAATGAGAATGTGTGTCTTGAAACGAGTGATCAAACTCAACATAAATAAGAAAATAATGTTGAAAATATGTTTGATGATGATGACTTGTTACTTGAGCCTGTACTTGATCATCTAGAACTAACTCCCCTTGAATAAGACATGCATGATCCCTTAGGTGAGGTAAATGAAGAAATTCTGCAGTTAGAAGATAATCCACGAGATGTTCCAAAGGTATATAATAATTTTCACACTAATGAAACATTTGAACAAAAAGGTGAACCTAGTCAACTTAGGAATTAGTGGTACATAAAAGATAAACATGAACACTCTAAGGAATTGATTATTGGGAATCCGAGTAATAGTGTTAGAAAACAAAGAAACATAAGTCAAACTGAAGGACATAGATTGATGTCACACTTAGAACCTAAGAATGTTAAGGAAGCCTTGTGTGATATATCATGGATAACGCCATGCATGAGGAATTAAACCAATTTACTCGAAATAATGTGTGGGATTTAGTTCTTAAACCCGAAATAAATCCATAATAGGTACGAAATTGGTATTTAGGAATAAAATGGATGAATAAGGAAACATCACATGAAATAAGGCTAGGCTAGTCGCACAAGGTTATAATCAACAAGAAAGAATTGATTATGAAGAAACTTTTGCACCTGTTGCACGACTAGAAGCCATTAGGTTGTTACTTCCTATTGAAAGTCTAAGCAACATTAAACTCTTCCAAATGGATGTCAAGAGCGCGTCCTTGAATAGATACATCCAAGAAGAAGTTTTTGTCAAACAACCCCCTGAATTTGAAGATTCAAAGAATCCTAACTATGTATACAAGCTTAAGAAAGCTTTATATAGTTTGAAACAAGCTCCAACAGCTTGGTATGATAGATTTGTAAATTTTCTTATTGCAAATAATTATCAAAGTGCGACCATTGACAACATCTTAAGGGAAAAGATAATGACTTATTAATAGTCCAAATCTACGTAGATGATATGATTTTTGGTTCAACTCACCCTACCTTAGTAAAAGACTTTGAAGAGTGTACGAAGTCAGAATTTGAAATGTCAATGGTAGGAGAACTGATCATCAGGTTGTTGATATTTTTACTAAACCCCTTAGTCAAGCCAATTTTGAAAACTTACGAGCCAAGTTAGGTATGATGACCTACGATACAATTGCATAATTCTATTTTTTGCATGATTTGCAAAACAAAAGGGGAGATTGAATAAGGACATGATTTTGGATTTTAAGTCATGATTTTAAGGATGAAAAATGAGTTAAGTTCAATTAGTATAAGTTTCAATTAATGTTCAATTGGCTCGGAGCATAGGTTAAGGGAGAGTGTATAAGTTGAGGGGGAGCACGTATGACAAAAACATGTATACAAAAAGAGTTTGAGAGTTTTAAAACAATCGGTATAGAATTTGGTGAATTTTTTTCAAAACAATTCAATTGGTATAAAATTGGTAGATATGTGATAAACAATTGGCAAAAATTTGTGACATTAAAATCATGCAGGGTTATTTTGAAAATCATCCAAAAGGGGAAGAATATTGAGAAATATGTTTGGATAATTTTCAAAGCCATGATTTTAAGTGTTGAATACTTAAATAATGTCACACATGGTGTTATAAATGATTGAATAAATGAAGAAAAATGACATCGATCTCTCAGGTTAATGCACTTCGATCGATCGATGTACATCGATCCCTCACATCGATCGATCTATGTAAGGCAGAGAAAAACCAAGACCTTATTGTGAGACATCCATCTCTAAACCTAAGACACATCGATCGATCAATATATACATCGATCTCTCACATCGATCGATCGATGTAGGTTAGAGACAAAATCTTAACCTTGCTGTGAGACATCGATCTCTCAAGCAGAGACACTTCGATCGATCGATGTCTAGGTTTTTTTAAAAAAAATTCTAACATGTGATAAAGTAGTTGTTTTCATTTGTTCATGATTCATATATGTTTATTATGTTATTATTATGTGATTTTGATGGATATAATAATGTCTTGTGACTAATATGCTTTGGAAGTTTCTGCAACTTACCAAAAAAGGGTAAAATTGGTATTTTAAGTTCTTGTAGGTACTTGACGGGGTGAAAATGATTCAATGATACATTTATATCTTATTCGTCACTATGAAGGTGTTATTATATCTATTTCTGACCATCAGGGTCATTTTCAACGTTTTCTATCACTAGGGGCATTTTGGTCATTTTACCCTCCAGTTTCGTCATTTTACTCAAGGCCATCTCTTGAATATCTTATTATCTGCGTTATAGAGCTTATTTATGGTGTTCTTGAAGTCTGTGTCATGTGTTTCAATTCTATTTTCTTATTTGGTGATATTATTGACGGTAGCGGAATATGTGACGGGTTTTGATGTCACATTCTCTTCTATTCTTGGTTATATTCTTATATATGTTATCGAGGATTCTTATTAATCATTTTTCTGAGATTCTAAAGGCATGATTGGTACATAATTCACCACAACATACAAGGAGAAAATGAGGGAATTTTGAACTATATGTTGACAAAGTCTTGTCAACTTTATCTACTTATTTCTCTTCATTATTTCTGAATTTATACATGTTTATTTGGCTCAAAAATGTGTATGAACATGTGGGAAAGGTGTTTTATTCATATGGTGACAATAGTACAAAATTTCCAAGTTTGAAAAAAACGGCTAGTTGGACTTGGTTGGAGCTGATTTTTATCCAAAATTCTAGTCATCATATGGCCTATTATTATGCCAAGAAATTGAGGTATTGTTGTGGTATATTCCCTTCTATATTATCTTCATTTTACAAAGAATTTCAAGACAATTTCAAGGTGAAATTTTCGGCCAAGATAAGGATGAAAGGTGGACCAATCATGTTTCTTCAAGTTGAAAAGTGTACAAGGTGTTTATGTGGCCAACCAATGATGTGAAGACAACTAAGCATTGATGATGAAGACATTGCCACACAGGCATTCTTATCTTCAAGGCCTATTTCACACTATAAATAGGATGCAAGGTGAAGAAGAGAAGACACACAACTTTGAAGCAAACTTGAAGATCATTCTTGCTATTCTCTTCTCGTGTTCTTGATTCATTCATTGTGTAGTTAAGGTTTTCTGTTTCTATTTTTTGTCTAGTTACATTATACACGACTCTTATGCTGTATTTGTAAGATTGATTAGCCAAATTTATAAGGATAAATCAATAAACGGTAGAGGTGTTGCAACCAAAGTTGGATAGATGTGATCATCCATGCCTTAAAGGGTTGGTGTATAATCCAAGGATCAAGCTTGGTTCTTGTTGTATTGGTGTTCATTTCATAGTAAAATCCAAGAGAAGGTGTTACTTGGGATTGAAGTAGGTTACATTGACCGAACCAGGATAAATCCTTCGTGTTCTTGTCTTCTTTCCTTCTTTACTATTTTCTGTCCGTTTTCACTGCAGATTTCACCCAACTTCACACGTCTTGAAACAAATAGCTAAACATTTTCAAAATTCATGATTTTTGGTGGAGTTATACTTCAGATATCCAGATTTCATTTGGAATAAGAATCACTTAATTTGAGCAAAGAAAAGTTAGTCTTTCAATCTTGGAAAGATAACTGCTCCATTCTTGCTGCAATTTGACCAGTTTCAAGGAAACTTGCATTCTGAATTTATCAACCATAGTTTCAGGCCGGCATTTTTGAAACTTAAACTAGAGTAGGAGTGTTTTGACATAAAGATCAACCTTTTTGCTGAGCAATTAAAGAGATACACTGTAGCGCCCCGCACCCCGGCCTAACCGGATACGGTGCGCCCGCCGTACTTCACTATGGAGAGTAGCAGGCATCAGTCCATGACATAACAAAGTCCAGAATGAAATATGTGGACTTTCATGCTTACACGTCAACAAGTAAGCAAAACCGAGGCAGAATTAAAAACTTTTAAAATAAAAAGGACTACGCAACCATCATTAGTTTTTACATCCCGATCATAAAGTACGGAAATTCCAAAAGTAATTGTTTCCATCACAATTTCATAAAAAGATCATCGATCACAACCATCTCGTCAAATCTCTTAAGTCGTCCACCTCTCGTACTTCTATGGGTAAGGAACCCTAGGTTCATCTTCGATCCATTCAACTTTATTTCCTGCGGGTTTTGGGAGGAAAAATAAGGGGTGAGTGACAACGTCACCAGCAAGTAAACTATAAATAATCGTGAATTAAATGGAAAGTACATACGAGAACCAAACCCCAAAAATTTCTGTTTAGAACGTACATGTCCTTCAATTCAAAACCCGTAAATAAACGGCTCATAACTTATCAAGATCAGAACTTACCGAAATTCATAGCAGATAACAGTTCATAACTTATTAAAAGATCATTGCTCAATAAAAATCATAACTTAAGAGCTACCAAGTCATAACAACTTAGTCTAAGTGTCACGTACCAACATTCGATGACTCGTTAAATGCAACATGCATGAATATGTACATGAGATGCATGATGATAAAAATGAAGATAAGTTCTTTCTCTCTTTCTTTCAAAACATCATCGTCAAGAAAACAAGAGAGTATTCAGATCATTCTCCCGGATCTGTGGCAGTCACTTATTTCTCTTCGAATCTATTATTCCTGGATTCGGAGCGATCACGTCATCAATCTTAATTACCAGGTCTATTCCCTCCGGGCCTGTACGGTCAATATCATCATAATCAGGTCTATTCTCTCCGGGCCTGAATGGTCCATACCATCAGATCAGTTATCCCCAGATCTGGAGCGGGTCCTACTGGCCAGAAAACACACGGTACCAGTGGAAAGCGTTCTTTTAAATAAAACAAAATCTTTTCTTTAAAAACGCTTTTTCATCATTCTTCCTCATAAAATCAGTTCCATAAATCATGTAACTGACGACGACGCAATGTATGACATGCACTATGCAATCCATGACATTATACGTTACATATACACATAAGAACAACTTATTCTTTGGGCTGGAAAAATTTCCAGAATTATCGTTCCATATGCACGGCCTCAAAACCTCGTGTTTTAGGCCTATTATCATGAGTTCTTGTCATACATATGCATATGAGTGTCTATTCTATTCGTATATAATTTTCGTAATGATATGGGACATGTAAGACACTTAATTTATTTAATTACGAAACAGGGTACTGCTGAATTTCAGCAGTGCAGTGTCCTTTTCTTTTACCTTTCCTTTAAGCCCATCAAGCTTTATTTAATTTGGGCCAACCCTGGAAATTTCTGTAGACATACCAATAATTAATGGTCACAGGCCCAAACTAAACGAACAAGTCTATGCCCACCAAAACAAACCCCACAACAAGTTCTTCAATTCTGCCAAAAATTCCAGATTTGTAACACCAACTTAACTTTGGTGACTACCCCTTAAAGTAATAATTCTAAGCTAAGTGGTTTATATGAAAACACTCACATATGTCTTGAGTAGTTATCATAGAAGTTTCTCAGCATTATAATAACTTTAAAAGGGGTCATTTATTCTTTTTTCTCAAAACGGTTACATGCTGAATTCTGGAATGACCAATTATACCACGAATTTTCTTGTGACCAATCCGTAAGTCCTTTTTCAAAAATTCTAACTCAAAAACCTAGAAAACACATAGGGCTAGTTTCCTACCAAAAATCAGCCCAATTGCATGTTCCTAAGGTCCATTTCCGGGTCAATCATTATGTCACATAAAATCTATTCAGTCCAGTAATTTCCAGCATGACCAGTTTTACTAAAAAATTCTGTTAAAAATAAACCGTAACTCCTTTTAACGAAATTCCAACTCTCATATTTACTACGCACATAGGGCTAGTGTTACGCCAAAAATTAGCTTAATTGAATACTTCTAAAGTCCCTTATCAGGTCCTACATAACGTCACAATAATCTGTCCTGTTCCAGTAAATTCTAATTTTGTCACATTACCTTACTAAATTGTCCCAACTTGAGTTGTTTGGCTTCAATACCGTAATAAACATCAAATAAACCTCTAGCATACAGTTTTGTAGACTTTAACACACTTCAAAAGTCATCTACACATCACTTCAAAATAGTTTGAATGATATACATATCATTCCTTTGGTCTTGCACATCATGTTCATACTAAAATCCATTCTTGGTATAATTGATGTATACGTACCCTACCCCACAAAACCCCCGTCTATACGTATGCAAGGGCAAAAATCATATCTCCATGATGAACATATTAAGCTTAACACATAAAGCACACATCTTGTTCACACCTTTACCACACAAGTTACAATTTCTTACAAGAACTACATTTATTTCCCATTCTTTCATCCAACCATCCCCCATACATGTCAAAGAAGAGATCTTTGTCACATTCATCTTAGATTTACCTCATACTCATACTTAAAAACAACAAAGAATCCACCTTTGGAGCAAATCTCACACATGCAAGCCACTTTACTCAAGGATCCGAAAGTTTCATGCATTAAACTTAGCATTTCACATCTAAGATTAAAACTTAATAGCATCTAGACATTCAAGCATGCACTTT
>AP025056.1:20645068-20656212 GCA_036186865.1 Eustoma russellianum | reverse complement strand
CAGCATTATAATAACTTTAAAGGGGTCATTTATTCTTTTTCTCAAAACGGTTACATGCTGAATTCTGGAATGACCAATTTTACCACGAATTTTCTTGTGACCAATCCGTAAGTCCTTTTTCGAAAATTCCAACTCACAAACCTAGAAAACACATAGAGCTAGTTCCCTACCAAAAATCAGCCCAATTTCATGTTCCTAAGGTCCATTTCCGGGTCAATCATTATGTCACATAAAATCTGTTTAGTCCAGTAATTTCCAGCATAATCAGTTTTACTAAAAAATTCCGTTAAAAATAAACCATAACTCCTTTTAACGAAATTCCATCTCTCATATTTACTGCGCACATAGGGCTAGTGTTACGCCAAAAATTAGCTTAATTGAATACTTCTAAAGTCCCTTCTCAGGTCCTACAAAATGTCACAATAATCTGCCATGTTCTAGTAAATTCTAATTTTGTCACATTTCCTTACTAAATTGTCCCAACTTGAGTTGTTTGGCTTCAATACCATAATAAACATCAAATACACCTCTAGCATACGGTTTTGTAGACGTTAACACACTTCAAAAGTCATCTACACATCACTTCAAAACAGTTTGAATGATATACATATCATTCCTTTGGTCTTGCACATCATGTTCATACTAAAATCCATTCTTGGTATAAATTATGTATACGTACCCTACCCCCAAAACCGCCCGTCTATATGCATGCAAGGGCAAAAATCATACCTCCATGATGAACATATTAAGCTTAACACATAAAGCACACATCTTGTTCACGCCTTTACCACACAAGTTACAATTTCTTACAAGAACTACATTTATTTCCCCTTCTTTCATCCAACCGTCCCCCATACATGTCAAAGAAGAGATCTTTGTCACATTCATCTTAGATTTACCTCATACTCTTAAAAAACAACAAAGAATCCACCTTTGGAGCAAATCTCACACATGCAAGCCACTTTACTCAAGGATCCGAAAGTTTCATGCATTAAACTTAGCATTTCACATCTAAGATTAAAACTTAATAGCATCTAGACATTCAAGCATGCACTTTCACACCCAAGTCATGAGTATGTATAGTGTACTTGCCTTTTTCAAACTTACTCCTTTCCTTGGCTTGGAAGATGAGTGAAATCCTTCTCCTCTTCACTATATGCCCCACGGTTTGGGAGGAAGAAAAAGAATAAACATTAGCTTTTATTCTAGGCAAGGATAAAAACCAAATGAAGGCTTGGATTAACTTACCAAGATGGAACTTGGACGGTGTTCAAACTTCTTAAGCAACTAGTACCTCTTAAAAGCTTGAACATTTTGAACCTAGTGACCATGGAGGTCACGGTTTATGAGCAAGAAAAAGGGTAGCATTATGAGTTTCATTCCATGAAAGATGTAGAATTTCTCTCAAAAGGTTTAAAACATACTCACCTAGGAAAATCTTGAACTTGGATGAACACTAATCCCTTCTTGGCTCACTTTTGGACGGTGCCTTGAATAGGAGAAGAAGGAAAATTCCTACTTTATGAAACTCCTTAAATGGTTAGTTAGATAGGAATGCTTTTAAGGAGCTCTTTATTAAGGAACAAATCCCTTCTTGGTTAGGCCTAGCCGACGCCTTAATGGTAAAGGAAGAGAAAGTTCCCCATGTGCTTAAACACCATCATGAATCTCATTAAAGGCCTAATCATAGTTCACTTTTTGGTTTGCATGGAGAGTCTTGGAAAACCATTATTTTGCTCCTTAAGGCCTCTTAGCCGAATATATGCGTGTACACTTGTACATGTATGAGCTTAATTCTATTGCATCTTACTCATAATCATAACTTATCCATTTTCTACACTTGTACATGTATGAGCTTAATTCTATTGCATCTTACTCATAATCATAACTTATCCATTTTCCTATCTCGATTTACTTACGCTATACATATATGTGTGTTTAAAGTGTATTTTCAAATAATATCTTTCGAATACGCCTTCACTGAAATCCTTTAGGCCATTATCAAGTCATAGGCCAAATATACATATATAAATAAACATGACATACATAATTCTTATACTTATGCATATATATGTATCCCATACCATGCATAACTATGTACATATGGACATACCATGCGAATATACTTTCCATGAAATTGAAATAACTAAACCGAAGGTGACTATGGTTTGGGGTGAGGTGCTCTTGGTTCCCCCATTGGAGAAGGAACCCGGCGGTGAAGGGATTTTATTCCCCAAACTCACTTACTTCTTAACCATTATACCCCCTTCTAGAAATTTTAAACTACTTTTCTAAGGTTCCTATGGTGGTTAAAGAAATCACTATGGGTTGCCCATGGTTTAATTTTGGTGGTTAGGGTGCCCAACCATGCTTGAACCACCTTTTTAGAATGTTTAATGAAAAAGGTTACTAGGTACTTAAAGAATATGGTAAAATTTGGTCCTTAATCTCCTAGCTCCATGCGTCTCTCAATGTTAGTGGAATTTTTAGTGAGTTACACCTTCTTACAACAACATGGTTTTGTGACTACCTTACACATAGCTATTTACATTGTTGCTTTAATAAGCACTTAAGGAATGTTGTTAAGCCTTTTTAGCAAAAAGGTGGTCTCCTTTATGCCTCCCCTACCCGGCGGCCTTAATGGGGAAAAGAAATGCTTTTCCCCTTTTTATCTTTTAAATCTCTTTTAATTATGCTTAGTATATCTTCCTATGTTTTCTCTTACCACTACAACAAGAGTTATTACTTGTGGTAAAAAGGGGTTCCACTTTTAATGTCCCCATGCTCTATGCCGAAATTTTATGAGTGATCTTGAGGAAAAACTATCAACCCATACACTTCATAATCTTTACTTGGGGTAGTATACTATTTCCTTTCACCATTGGAAAAGCGTTGGTAATTTCTAAAATATTCACCTTTAGAAATGTCGTTCAACTGCCCCACTTCATGCTAGCCCCGGATATAGTACCGTTATTTGGCGGGGTACAACATACACATTTGCAAAGTTTAGCATCATTCTGTCCAATTCTGTCCATATTGACCATCTGAATCTTTTTACTTGTTTGAAGAGTCAAAGGATCTTATGTTTATCTTATTTTTGGACAGAGTTCAGTCAAGACATTGAAGTTGATTTTTGAAAAGTTTCATAATTTTTAGAGTTGTGTACACTGACTTTTGTATTTTTCAAAAACAGGTACTGAATCTAAGTAGATCTCATATTCTGTTTTGAAAGGGGTCTTTAATTCAAGGGTAGTAGTGTAATTTCCGCTAACCACTATCCACCCCCTATAATGGTGTTTATTGCAGGTGTTACGGTCCAACATAATTCTTTAGCCTTTTGTTTCTAACGCACCTCGCTACTCCTCTAGTCTCATACTCAAGGTACGTCTACTCTCTACAACTAATACGATATCGTTAGCAAAAAGCAGACACCACAGGACTGTCTCCTGGATCGTCTTTAACAACTCGTCGAGGACAACTTCAAAAATAAATGGTCTCAAACCGGATCCTTGATGGAGGCCTACCTCAACTAGGAAGAAGTCTGTATTCCCCACAGGCGTAAGAACGGTTTTTTTGTCCTAGCATACATATCCCTAATTATGTCTGTATACTTCATAGAACCCCTCTTGCATCATGACTATCTCAAATCAGTCTACGTGGCACATTGTCATATGCTTTTTCAAGATTGATAAAAAGCATATATAGATCTCGCTTCTTCTCACTATACTTCTCCATCAATCTCCTTAGAATGTTTATTACTTCCGCAGTTGACCATCCTGGCATAAAACCAAATTGGTTCACTGTGACCTGAGTTTCTCCTCTGATTCTAGTGTCAATTACTCTCTCCCATAACTTCATAGTATGGCTTAGCAACTTAATCCCCCTGTAATTCCCACAACACTTTCCATCTCCTTTATTTTTATATAGAAGGACCACGATACTCTTTCTCCATTGATGTGACATTTTTCCTGTTTTGGAAATAAGACTAAACAGAGTAGTTAGCCATTGAACCCTTTTATCTCCCAAACACTCCCACGCCTCAATGGGTATGTTATCCATATCTAGGACAACCACTTTAGCTCTTTCCATCTTTCTAAGTGCCCTCATCACCTCTCCTTGTGTGAAGCTCAGACAGTCGCAGTTATTTTGTTGCTTTTGGGTAGCGATGCATTCTCTATCTTCGTGGTCAGCCCTCCCGCCATTAAAAAGGTTGTAGAAGTATGTTTGCCATTTTCACTTGATGACTTGTTCTTTGAATAAAATATATCCATTTCTTCCTTTATAAACTTCACCGCTCATAGGTCCTGTCTCTTTCGATCCCTAGCTTTTTATCTAAAAGCCATTGTCTAGAGAAAAAGGTCAAAGGATTTCAATGTACTCTAAATAATTTAAGATAAAGGTTTTGATCAACAAATTTTATTTTGTAATATCTTTTTCACTCGTCCATTAAATTTTAAGTGTAATGCTTACTCTGAAAAATTCCACATTTTTATAAAAGGTAGGTTTTCCAAACCCCACGCACTCTTGCTGACCATGCAAAACAATCTCTTCTCCGCCTAAAATTCATCCCTGTTATGATAAACTAAGATAATGCAGCCTTCTCAAAAAAGAACAGAAACATATATTGATAGAACCTAAAGAGATTCAACGTCAGGGTTGAAGACCTTTTGACTAAAAGGGCAGATTAAGAAAAGCATGAGTCCTTGTATAGTGCTGGTTATCATGGTATTAAAGAAGCACGGCTCATGGAGGATGTGCACTGACTGTCGTGCCATCAACAAAATTACGATAAAGTACAGGTACCCAATTCCTATACTGGATGACATGCTTGATAAATTATATGGTGCTAAATTGACCTAAATAGTGAACATTGCATTTAAAACTAAATTTGGATTGTATGAGTGGTTAGTCATGCGTTTTGGTTTAACTAATGCACCCATTACTTTAATGAGACTAATGAACCAAGTTTTATGGTGATTCATTGGTAAATTTGTAGTTGTCTACTTCGATGATGTCTTGATCTATTATAAAACGTTGCATGAGCGTATGATCATCTACGTGCGGTTTTGGAAACGTTGCAAAAAGAGTCTCTATATGCTAATTTAAGAAATGTTCATTCTGTCTTGATAAAAACCACCTTCTTAGGTTATGTTGTCAGCGCGAATATCATTGAAGTAGATCAAGGGAAAATTAAGTTTATCATCGAATGACCTACATCTAAGAACGATAGTGAATTTAGGAGTTTTCATGAACTTGTTAGGTTTTATAGGCGACTCATGAGGGGCTTTTCTTCTATTGCTGCCCCTTTGAATGAAATTGTGAAGAATGAAGTTGGATTTCACTGGGGCCGAGAAGCAACAAAAGGCTTTTGACGCCCTAAAAGAGAAACATACTACAACACCTATTCTTAGGTTATCCAATTTCAAAACTTTTGTAATTGAATGTGATGAACCAATCTAAACGACCAGTTGCATACTTTAGTAAGCAACTAGAAGGAGCTCAACTAAATTATTTTACATGTGACAAAGAGCTTTAGGCATTGGTTAGAGCTTTGCAAACTTGACAGCATTACTTGCAGCCTATGGAGTTTGTGACTCACACGGATCATTAATCCCTTAAATAACTTTGCTAAGTGGGTAGAATTCATTGAATAAATTTCTTATGTGATGCAGTATAAGCAATGGAAAAATAATATCGTAGCTGATGCATTATCTAGGCGCTATATATTGATTGCTTCACTTTCATCTAGTTTGTTTGGATTTGATTCTATAAAGGAATTTTATGCTGAGGATCATGATTTTCATTCTATATATGAGGCATGTGTTGCATCGTCTTTCGGTGAGTTTTGTAAAAACGGTGTTTTCTTATTTAAGGAAAACAAGTTATGTATTCCTCGCTATTCTATAAGTGAATTATTGGTTAAGGAAGCCTATGGAGTCGGCCTTAGGGGTCATTTTGGTGTTTTTAAAACTTTGAAAATCTTGCGTGAGAATTTCTTTTGGTATGCATATTGACGTAAAAAAAGTGTGTGCTAGTTGTATTACATGTAAACAAGAAAAATCTACAACTCAACCGCATGGATTATATAGATGCTTACCAGTTCCTTCTTGCCCCGGGACTGATATTTCTATAGAATTGGTTCTTGGTTTACTGAGGTCTAAAAATGGTAAGGATAGCATTTTTGTGGTTGTCGATTGATTTTCCAAGATGGTTCACTTTATTGCATGTAAAAAGTTTGATGATGCTTCTCATGCTGCTGCATTATTCTTTAAGGAAGTGATACGTTTGCATAGCGTGCCTTAGACTATTGTTAGCGATAGGGATACTAGATTATTGAGTCATTTCTGGCGTGTTTTATGGAGTAAATTGGGAACTAAGATTTTGTTTTCCGCCATTACACACCCACAAACTGATGGACAGACTGAAGTCCTTAATAGAACGTTATCTCAATCATTGCGTGCCATAATTCAAAAGAATTTAAAGAATTGGAAGGATTGTTTACCATACACTAAATTTGCATATAATAGGAATATTCATACATGTACTACTCATTCACCTTTTGAAGTTTTTTATGGTTTCAATCCCCTATCTCTCCTTCACTTGTTGCCTTTGCCTACTAATGAAAGTATGGTAAAGCTAATGCTGAGTATGTTAAGAAACCGCATAAAGAGGTAAAAGTACAGCTTAAAAAGAAGAATGAACAATATGCCAACTAAGCTAACAAAAGAAAGAAGCACGTGACCTTTGAAACAGGAGATCTAGTATGGCTACATTTGCAAAAGGAGAGGTTTCCAAAGGAGCGATAGTCCAAATTACAACCGAGAGGAGATGGCATGTTTAAAGTACTTGCTCGCGTGAATGACAACGCTATGTCATTGACTTTCCCCTAGGTAAGTATGGTGATGTTTCAAATACTTTCAATGTTACTGACTTGTCTCCATTAAGTGAAGATTTTGATTCGAGGACGAATCCTTTTGAGTGGGGAGGGAATGTTGAAGACGTAGAGCACAGTTCACAAGCACAAGACATGCAGAGGGTTAGAGAGGGAGGTCGCATGTCCAAGGAAGCTTCAAAGGATCCAATCACTAGAAGCCAAGTGATATAACTTAAGCTGGCCGTCAACTTGATACCTGCAGAACTTGTGCATCACCAAGAGGACAATGTTGCTGAGCATTGGTGCTACCTTTTAGAGACTCTAAATCTGATTTGACAATGAAAGGAAGAGCATGGGTGAAGTGTGGGATGGACGCAATGTCTAAGCATGTTCTTGTATCGATAACGTTGTAAAAAGGTCTTACATGGCCTAATTTTTGACCACCATGGCTTGTAATATTTTGTAATAAGTTTTAGAGTCATTTTAGAGGTTTCTAGAATGTTTTTAGATATTAAAAACATTTCTTAGAAGATAGGAAAATATACTTGAATAAAATTTTATACACTTTTTGGCCAAGGCACCCAACAAGGATTTCCTTGCGTTTTCTTTTGATCTTTGATCAAAATTAGATTTTATATCAATGTCTTGAGCAAAAGTTGTGGGAGAATCGTATCTTACCATCTTGAAGACACGTATCGGGGGTGAATCATCATCTTGGATTGTGAACAATCTACAAGAGGCGGATATTGCTCGGTCTAAACAGGAGGCACACGGACAAGTATGGTTTTTGGTGTTGAGAGGAAACCACGATAGTACCACAAAATAACAAATAATCTCTTCCAAAACACAGCAACTATGGAGAAATAATCGAACGAAAACACGAACAAAAACACCGATATTTTTAGCGTGGAATAATCTCCCAATGTAGGAATAAAACACTACGGGACCCGTAGACCACTTAAACGATCTCCACTATAATCAATAATGGGTGCAACAAGAGGAATACATCATCATCAAGATAAAACGAAAAATCTTGGAATACATTAAGATACAAGAGAGGAACAAGACACAAAGCTGAAATTTTATGGCAGAAAATACTTTCTCGGGAATGCACTTATCGGACTGGCCTAGAGGTCTCCAAAACACATCTCCACCGTTCATAACTTATCTCTTTGTGTTGGAAACACTCTGTACAAATTTGGTGATGATCCAATGATGAACTACTTGGCAATGCAATTCTCCAAGAAGATGGCAGGCTGCCAGCACCTATGCATTTTTCTTTTCTCCCTCTTCTCTCTTGCACTTTTTCTTGTGTCTATTTCTCTTTTTCTTGCTGCCTTTTGTGTCTCAACATACCTATTTATGCTTCTTCTCATGCCCTTTCCAATACAAGGCCATACTAAAGTCTTCTATTTCTATAAGCCTCCAATATGCTTAGGATACCAATGAGGCTTCTCATCATTCTAGGCCACCAACATGTCATAGAGTCTTCCAATAATTTAATGAGTCACTCACATAAGTTTAATTAGGTAATTGGAACTATCCAACTAGGACGGATACCCAACATTTTGAACCGTTCTTGTCACCGAACGCTGCATCTTGTGAAAGACGCGGTTAGAACGAGGAAAGATCGAAACTTTTGCGTCCAAACATGCATCATATATATATATATATATATGTATTTTTTAAAAAAAATTGGGGAGGGAATCGAACTCAAGACCCGGGGATGTGATAAATGCTACTCAACCGCTAGACCTAAAGGTTTTTCGCGCATCACACACACACACACACACACACATATATATATATATATAGCACCCTGCGATCTTCTTCCTCAATGTCGCAGCCGCTGCCGGCGGCAGCCCCTTCGGCGCCCATCTCCTTTGCTGACATTCTCCAGGGTAACTCTCCGCACATACTCCAGCCGAAACCGTCGCCCGCTATAAAGGCTACCCCTCCATCCACTTCTCCGATGCGGAAGTGGACTCCTTGATCACACCATTCCAACACTCTCTTCGAATCTTTTTGGCATGGCAAACCATCCATGGATGCATTGAAAAAACTCTTCGATCAGATTGGCTTTACAGGTTCGGTACATCTCGGTTTAATTGATAAATCACACATACTTATTCGTTTTGATCATGAACGTGACTACACCGCTATTTTTGTCGCCGCACAAGGAACATACTCGGCTACCCAATGCGTGTCACCAAATATACCCATGATTTTGATCCAAGATATGATGCACCAATTGCTCCCATTTGGATTTCATTGCCTATTCTCCCGGTCTATATGCGCATAATCAGGCCGCCCTTTTTGCCATTGCTTCAATGATTGGCACTCCTATCCGTTTAGATGCTTCTACTCAGAAAATTTTGCGTCCGTCAGTCGTACGTGTTTGTCTAGAAATTGATGTCTCAAAAGATTTACCTACAAAGTTGCATATTCAGAGCAAAAACCATGAGTTTTTTCAACAGGTGATTTATGAAGATGTTTCGTTGTTTTGCTCCACATGCTGTGTCTTAGGCCACAAAATAGGCAACTGTCCAACACCTATCACGGACAATCTAAAATCAGCCCTAGTATCCAAATTTTTGGAAAGAAAAAGGCCCTTCAGACAAACCACATCCAACACCACCATCTGCATCCACTGCGGATACTGCTGCTATAGCTGAGCCAGTCCTGCTTTCATCTTCCGATGCTGTGCCAGTTTCTGATCCTATCGCAAATGAAACAGTGCCACCACCATCACCATCTGGTGTACTGCCTACAGATTCTCAGAATCTTGCTCTATTGGGATGTGCCACTGAGAATGCTCAACCTCAGCCCTCTTGCACTGAGGATCTTATGCATGGTCACTCTGACACCGAGGTGTATCTCCCAACCCTCCCTCCACATGAACCCCTCACTGCTTCTGATCTTCGTTCAAAATATCAAGCAGATTCTACGCTCATTGCTTCTCGAATAGCCCATTTCCCTCAACCTCAACCGGAAGAAACTTTGCTGGCACAGCTTATTCGACCTGCTCCAGTTACAGATTCTGAGGGATTTACACTACATGTAAAGAAACGCACATGCAGACCGGCCTTGCAGATCTCACGTCCCCCCCCCCTTCAAGTTGTTACCCGCAGTTCTGCTAGGGCATCACAATTATCTTCTCAACAATCTTAATGCTTCTGTTGATATGGAATATTAGAGGTTTACGCACCTCTTTATCTCACTTTTTTTTACTCTTACAGCAACATTCAGTGAACTTTCTTGCAGTCATCGAACCACAACATCCAGACCACAGATTACAATGAACACAAATACAGCTAGGTTTCTCCTCTAGTTTATCAGTATGTAGTGATCGTGTATGGTGCTTTTGGCGTGATGATTTTCTATCTGTACAAGAAGTACGCAAGCATGACCAGGTGACTCACTTCCATATACGTCTACCTGCTTCCCACGAAACTTATTGGCATTTACAATTGCTGATCGTCATAGTCTATGGGATGAGTTGCTCTCTTTTGGTACTCAGCTATCTTTAGCATGGTTGGTTATGGGCGACTTTAATACTTTTCTATCCCTGGACGATCATCAAGGCCTTTCTCGTCCCTCTATATCATCTCTCTCCGATTTTTACCACTGTAGTGGACACTCTATCCTGGCATATTATACCGCATATAGGGACGCGGTTTACATGGCTGTGAGTCCGTGGCTTGGGCCGGTACGCCGCCGTCTGGACTGGGTTTTGTGCAATACACTATTTTTGGACATGTTTCAACAAGTTAAGCTTACGCACTTGCCACGCGTCACTTCAGATCACTCTCCGTTATTGATCAAATGGCTACACTCCATGCCTGCTACACCAAACAATTTCGTTTTCTTACGGTATGGACAACTCACACTCAGTTTCTTCCTTATGTGCGTCAACAGTGGGACTCCTTCCCCCACAACAGGAGGAATGAATGGATTCTTTCGAGAACTGCGTCTCCTCAAACGTGATCTATCCACATGGAATAAAGAGGTATTTGGAAATATATTTCGTAAAGTGGAATCGCAGAAGCTCTTGTGCAATGGGCTGAGATTGCGTACGATGAGGACCCCACGACTGAACATCGCGTATCGTATAATGCAGCTCAGGCTGAATATCGCACTGCATGTGCCCACGAAATGGACTACTGGCAACAAAAAGCCCGTGTAAAATGGTTGACAGAGGGCGAAGCTAATACGGCTTATTACCACGCCATTGTTAAAGATCGTCATCGGCGCCAATACATCCATCAGA
>AP025056.1:20608543-20639852 GCA_036186865.1 Eustoma russellianum | reverse complement strand
CCTCCACCATGTGCTTCTTTGACAAGTATCTCTCTGACAGAACACTTAGGTATGCACAATTTTCTTTCTTTAAACAAATATCCATCATGTAAATAATACTTACCAAATGGAGAATCGGCACATGCATCAAATATTGACTGAAAGTCAGGATCAGATGTATACAATTCCTTGATGCACTCAAATCCAAGCAAATGAGATGACAATGTAGTAATCAAAGAATATCTCCTAGATAATGCATCAGCTACAATGTTATCTTTTCCTTGCTTATATTTTATCACATAAGGAAATTGTTCAATGAATTCAACCCATTTTGCATGCCTCTTATTTAACTTTCCTTGGCTTTTAAGGAACTTAAGACTTTCGTGATCAGTATGAACCACAAACTCCTTATGTTGCAAATAATGTTGCCAAGTCTGCAATGATCTAACAAGTGCATACAACTCTTTGTCATAGGTTGAATAATTCAATTGCGCTCCCTTAAGCTTTTCACTAAAATAAGCAATCGGTTGTTTAGACTGAGATAGTACAGCTCCTATACCAACACCACTAGCATCACATTCAATTTCAAATGTTTCATCAAAGCTAGGTAGTCTTAGAATAGGTGCAGAAGTTAACCTTGCTTTAAGTTCATCAAAGGCTTTCTGTTGTGACTCTCCCCACTGAAATCCTACGTCTTTTTTAACAATCTCATTCAAAGGTGCAGCAATAGTGGAAAAGTCCTTAACAAATCTTCTATAGAAACTAGCCAACCATGAAAGCTTCTCACCTCTCCAACAGTTGTGGGAATTGGCCATTCTAAAATTGAGTTCACTTTATCTTGGTCCATTTCAATTCCATTTGCACTAACCACAAATCCTAGAAACACAACTTTTTCCATACAAAAAGAACATTTCTTGAAATTTGCATATAATTGTTCTTTCTTCAATGCTTCAAAAACGCTTCTTAGGTGGCCTATGTGTTCATGCAAAGTCTTAGAGTAAATCAAGATATCAAAGTACACAACAACAAATTTTCCAATGAATGCACGTAAGACTTCATTCATTAATCTCATGAAAGTACTAGGTGCATTAGTTAAGCCAAATGGCATGACTAACCACTCATACAATCCAAACTTAGTCTTAAATGCAGTTTTCCATTCATCACCTTCTTTAATGCGTACTTGAAAGTAACCACTTTTAAGATCAATCTTGGTAAAATACTTAGCACCGTGCAATTCATCAAGCATATCATCAAGTCTCGGAATGGGTACCTGTATTTTACAGTTATCTTGTTGATGGCTCTACAATCAGTACACATCCTCCATGTACCATCTTTCTTTGGTACAACGATCACAGGAACAGCACAAGGACTCATGCTTTCCCTCACCTTTCCTTTGGCCAAGAGTTCTTCTACTTGGCGTTGAATTTCCTTCGTTTCAGCAGGGTTTGCTCTGTAGGCTGGCCTATTAGGCAGGATAGCACCAGGTATGAAGTCTATTTGGTGCTCAATTCCTCTTAAAGGCGGCAAACCAGAAGGTTCTTCTTCAGGAAACAACCCTGAAAACTCATCAAGCAAAGATACAACTCCACTGGGCAAAGTGGAGGGTAAGTCACTCATAGAAAACAGAGACTCCTTAAACATCAAAACGTAGACAGTTTTCTTTGAGTTTATGGCATGGTTTGGCAAAGAAAGCAAATTTCTTTTGAGATTTGTCTTCATCAATGTTTACTATCTCTTTGCCTTTAGACTCATTTTTCTTTCTTTCACTCTTAATACACTCCAGAAATTTCTTTTCTGCCTCTTTCTCCTTAGGATCATTATTTTACACATTCTCTTTTGATCTTCAAATACCTTGTGTGGGGGTAATGCATGTAGCTTAAACAACTTATTGTTAAACCTGAACGAATACCTATTCAAGTATCCATCATAAGTAACTTTCTTATCAAACTGCCATGGTCTACCTAAAGGATATGACTTGCATGCATAGGAGCTACATCACATAAGATATCATCTTTATACCCACCAATAGACAATGAGATCAAAACTTGTTTGCTAACACTCACTTCTCCACAATCATTCAACCAAGATAGTTTATAAGGGTGTGGATGGTTTAAGTAATGGCAAATCAAGTTTTCTAACGAGTTCAACACTTGCCACATTAGTACAGGATCCAGAGTCAATAATCAAAGTACAAACTTTCCCTTTAACCATGCAATGGATATGAAAAATGTTGTCTCTATGTTGATCTTGTTCATCATCATCTTAACATGTGCATTAAGAGCTCTTCTAACAACCAAGAATTCTTTTGATGCAAGTTCTTCATCCTCACTCACACTTTCTTCATTTTCATCATGATTTTCCTCAACATTAACATGTTCCACTTCCTCATCATCAGAATAATATTCATTAGATTCTTCAATGAACATGATACGTTTAGGGTTGGGACATTGATTTGCAAAATGACCTTTACCTAAACATTTAAGCATTGAATGTCTCTAAATCTAGTAGTGGAATTAGAAATGTTACCTTCAACCTTGTTTTTTCCTTTATCCAAGTTTTGTTGAGGTGGTTGAGGTGGTCTTTGATTTGGTTGAGTCTTGCCTTGGAATCCACGGCCTTGAGGTGCAGTTGGCCTGAAACTTGTGCCTTGATTTGTCCTAGGCGGCATTCTTGGATAGGATGAAGAATTAGCTCGAAAAGATAAACTAGATGCAAAGGGTTTTACCTTGAGTTGTTCTCAATCTTTTCAGCTTTATGAACCATGGAAGTCATATCAATATATGTGGTAAGTTCAACTCTGTTTGCAATTTCCTTGTTCAATCCAGCTAGAAATCTAGCCATGGTAGCTTCCTCTGGTTCTTCAATGTTAGCTCTTATCAATAAGATCTCTAACTCTTTGAAATACTCATCTACACTACGGCTTCCTTGAGTGAGTTTTTGCAAGTTTTGGTAGATGGTTCTTTCATAGTCTGAAGGAATGAATTTTTTTCTCATCTCAATTTTCATTTCTTCCCAAGTAGAGATTGGTGCTTGTCTGGTTCTTCTCCTTACGTTGTGTAGTTGATCCCACCAAATTAAGGCATAATCTGCAAACTCTATAGCTGCATAGCCACTTTAGTCAAATCAGTATAATTTGTACAAGAGTATATGAGATCTACCTTTTTCTCTCCATTCAAAATATGCCTCAGCATCACTCTTTCCATGGAATGTGGGGATGTTCACTTTGTTTTGATGAATTCATCTTCTTGTGTTATCTTTTGTTTCGACGGTTTTGAACTGGTTGTACTCTTTCTCAATATTATAGTCATCAAACATTTGGTTTGGTTCTTTCTTCTCTTTCATCAAAGGTCCTCATAGGTATGAAATCCCTATTAAGCCCTCTTCCTCTGCTCTGCTCTCTCTTCCTCTTTCCGGAGCAAAAGACCCATGGCTTTCAAGCCTATGTTCCGGTACATGTGATGTTTGTCCTTCATGTAAAGGATTTTTGGATGAGATTGTGAGTTTTTCTAGGCCCTCTACACGGCTACTCATCAATTTCATTTCCACAACATCTTTTGCATTAGTTGTGCTAAATATCCACGTTTGTGGGCAATCTTTCTCCTTCTTTGTTAAGCCCATGGTACTCTCAGGTGTCTTATCCATGGTACAAACCTGAAATTGAACAAAAAAAACAAAGAAAAAAGGAAAACTAACACAAAGACAAAAGAAACTTGATTATGTTAGTGGAAAACAAAAAACAAGTGTTTGTCTCTCTCTCTCTCTTTTTGTAGTTCACACAATCTTGTGTCTCTTGAAGAATCTGAGGCTAGAACAATTCAAAACAAACTTGCCAAGTGAGTATCAATTCCGATAACTTCAATCATGTAAAGTAAACCTTCTTCACAAGTCTCCCACCAATTCACTCACAATTCCAATGTTATAAACAACAAACTTGGACTGTACTAAGATTCAAAGAGAATTGAAACCAAATTTGATGTAATAAGCTGAGCCAAAGAAATGCTAAGGGGTTGCCCTGGGCAATCCTTAACTTAATCTTAGGCTTTATGCAAGCTAGATGCAAGTATGAATGAACTAGAAGCACTCAAGTGTTCAAAAGTGAAAACAAATGGGTACTTGGGTTTATGAAGGAAACAAGACCAGTTTTGCTTTTTTTTGCACTTTAATTTTTTGTGCAAACTTTCTTTGAAATAAGCTTCTTTCTTTCTTTCTTTTTTTCTTGTTCAAAGCTAACAAGGTGTATATCTCGGTAAAATTGATTGGTAAGGCTTTGTGTTTGTTTTGGATGGATATCTTGATGTTTTTGTGTGTAGTAGGCTGTCAAGTTGTTCAAGATGAACAAATTGATTTTCTTTCTTGTCGAGGCTGCCAAATCAGATATTGAACACAAGAAAATGCAACTAAGCTCACCACACAATACAACTAAACAAACACAAAGTCTAAAACAAGTTAAGAGCTTCGATAACAACAAGAATATAGGATAGACCAAGGTAGATATATAAGCAATGGACTGAATATAAGTAATGCAGAAAAGCTTCTAAACAAAGAACTTAAAGTCCAAGAAAGTGTCTAAACATAAAGAAATTGAAATCCAACCAAATGAAATAAACAAACCATAAATCATCACAAAGAAATAATCTTTAAGTGTTTTATGATATGTTTGTCCTTAGTCCTTTCCAATTTCATATAGGTCCAGCGTCACGGTAAGTTCTCAGAGTCCAATCCAACCTTATATCACCAATGTCATGTAGGTCCAGCGTTACGGTAATTGTCCAGAGTCCAATCCAACCTTATATCACCAATTTCATGTAGGTCCAGTGTTACGGTAATTGTCCAGAGTCCAATCCAACCTTATATCACCAATTGATACGGTAAGCTTGTATATCGTTTTTTGAGTTTTTTTGCTTGTTGAACAGGAAGAAACAAAGAAACTTGATAAAAAAAGATGACACTTTTTTTTGTTGAGAACAAGATGTAACAGAAAAAGAAGTGAATTTAATAGACAAAACAACTAGAAAACACACGGATAAACTGTTTTGGTTTTGGTTTCTTTTTGTTTCTGAATTGTACAATTCAAAACAAGAAGAAGACACTAAACCAAATAGAATTCAACCTTCTAAGAAGATGGTTGAATGGTGGATGAAGAGAAGAACGAAAGAAAAAAAATTGACACAAAGAAATGATAAGTTGAGTTAAAGAAAAACCTTCGCTCTGATACCACTTTGATACGTGCAAGAATGGACCTTTCTTTAACTCTAAAGCTCCTCCAAATATGGTTTAGGCACAATGAAGATAGCTTCACCTTGCTTCCAAATAAGTTGAAAAACCTTTTGAACATAAGTCCTCCAATGAGTTCTACATAACCCAAGCAAGATACCTCCCTCTTGGATGTTTCCCTCCCCGGAATTGGACAACTCTCACAAGGATGTTCAAGCCTTGAAAGATTCTAGCCTTGATTTTGAATATGACCAAAAGAAAACACACAAGAATTACTCTTGAAGAAGAAGAAATTTTCATTGACGGTGTGAGATTACAAAGCTTCTCTTATGTGCCTTTTATAGGCAAAAATATCACAAGACAACAAACTATCTTACAAATTGAAATAATGATTGAAAAGACTACACACTTCTAAAAACTATTCATGTAGGCTCCATAAAAACTAGTCTTGCAAGTCTTGAATGATGATTTTCAAAGTAGGTCCCTCAAGTACTATTCATGGAAGACTTTAAGGATTTGTCTTCACTTGAAATCTTTTCTGGTTTGTGACTGATTTTTGGACATCTTCCAATCCGAATTAGGCCTTCTCTTTCTTAGAGAATTGTAGCCAATTGAGTGTAGAAAATAAGCATATAAAGTTCTTTGCATTTGGCCCAACCATTGAGGAGATACATCCAAATTACTGAAGGTATGTACAGAATTCGGTAAAAATACTTCATTTCATGTCTTTTTGGCAACCAAGACGACCGATTTTGGAAAAGTACAAAACATGAAAGTTGTAGTTTGTCTTAGCTTTCCAACGCATCTTGAAATCCTAATTTGGCCTTGTGGTTGGAGAGATACGTCAATTCTACCAAAACGGGTCTGCAGAAACTCACAATCCGAGATGGGCCTAAACTAATACAACATAAACATTTAAAAAACAAAAAAGAACACATTCTATACTAATGATATTTTACAATGGTTCTAAAATTTCTTATAAATCATGTTGTAGGTTCAATAAGGTGAACCCAATGTATAAGTTCCCTTGGTTCATCTTGCACATGTTTAAATAGGAAGACCCCCACTTCATGCATTAGTTTCTTAGTTTTACTTCTTGTTAAGGGTCCTTGATCTTGCATTTTTGTAAAATTATGTGCATTCTCGTTATCTTTGGCATGGATGAGGGTTATGGACCTCATCAGTCTTGAATACGCCGCGAGAAACAAATGAACATGCTCATTTGCTGGCGCAGTTATCACTTTCCTCTCAGATTTTCAATATCTTATAATTCTTTCAACCACTTGTCTGCCTCTATCCGGCCATCATCATTGCAGACAGTATGCTTCTGACTTTTTGTCATTCTGCGCAAAGTGTTCACATCGGACCAAGACCCCCATGACTACAGTTCTCGTGCGTTGTCTCCCATATGGGTTGGCTCTAATTATCTTTTGTTGCACGTGGCCTAATAGGCTACGGGAAACATGGGTATGCGTTACGTTCTTTATTGCTTTTCTTGTTGCTATCTTTAAAATAAATATGCTAATCCTTTTTGTTTCTCTTGCTGGAGCGGCGGACATGGACTTGCATGATAGCATAAACGTCTCCCAAATGGGTTAGCTCCTCGACTTAAATGGTTGCCTTGCTCCTCTTGTAGGATCAAGGCGACGTGGGTATGTTGTCTACATCTATATTTCTCCTATCTCATTTTTATTCACTTCAGTCTACTCATTCGCTATTTCTATGTGATGCATGGGGAGATTCTGCACAACTACTGATTTCAGCAGCCAGAAGCAGCAGTTTAACCATCATGGCGGATCTACACTTTTTATTAGTTACACTTTCAAACCATCATGGCGGATCTACACTTTTTATTAGTTACACTTTCATTTTGTTACATGTTCATTTTGTCGCTTACTTTTAGACCCTTGTATACATGTTTTCCCTTTATATTTACTTGGGAGAGTCTCCCTTAGCTAGGACCAATTATGTAACCACGGTATTCTTCCGCCATAAGTGAGGGTATAAATAAAAATTCCGGACGGTACCGTCCGTCCTTCCAAAAATATATAATATATAATATTATATATATAATATATATATATATATATATATATATTCCGTAAAACAACTCTACAAAGTCGAGGACCGGAAATTTCGACATTAACATTTATAAAAAAATGTGTAGGTCTATGTGTCGTGGGCGTGTGTGTATTAGGATCTTAAAAATCTAAACCTGTAGTTCCTGATTCTAACATATTAAATCGAATCACGTTACCACAACATTAAACTAAACTATCACCTCTAATGTACTTGGAAGTATAAAAAGTATTTATACTGTATTTTTATAGTTATTTGCATAACTGAAGGGTCTTACAGAATAGGTCTGGTTGGATTTGGATTCAATTCAGCACGAATGTGCACGTGGAGGCCGTTGCCTTTTCAGCTTCCGGAACAACTATATATGGAAGACCTCATATGCGTTCTTTCACAAACGAGATAAAAATCACTGTAAGCTTAAACTTTTTTTTACTGTAATCATGAGGACATGGAAGGCGATCAACTTGTCAAAGATATGTAGGTGGATAACGCAGGAGGTAACATTTCTAAGGATGAGGTGAAGAGTCTAATCACAAGCTTGAAGGCTAAGAAGATAAGACATGAAGCAATCGTTCCTTGTGAAACATATGCATGGCATAGATAAGGTTTGGATATACATTTTGGAGCCTACAACGACGATTTGAAGTCATAAAAGAAAGTACGGGATGGAGGAAAGGCTAGACAAAATATCCAAGGCATGCTGGAGGCGCGGCGCGTATGTACGGCCTTACATGGTCTTATTTTCAGCTTAAATGGGCTTGTAAATATTTTACTCTATCTGTTAGGGTCTTCTAGAAATTTGTTAGAGCATTTTGGTGTGCTTGAGACGTGTAGAATATGATTTGGTAGGAAGGAATTGTTTGGAAATAACTTTCCCTTTTGAAGAAATTAGGGTTTAAAGCATATCTCGGCCTACACACATCGGATTGATACGATTTCAAATTCTGTGGAAAGCTCAGATCCGTATCTGGAACTCTCAAGTGGCTTATCATAAGATTCGGCTTCTACAATGTCGATCATCCACGTGCAAAATAAGGCAAAATTTCATAATCTTAGATTGATTAGGAATCTTTTGTTTTCCTTTTTGTAGCTTAGGTTTTTCTTATAAATACCTTAGTTAGGCGTCCCTTTTGCTTTAGACCTGAATAAAATTCTTTGTTTCAGTCACAAGACAGAATCTCTTTGCAGGTTTTACTTGTGCTGATCTTTGATCACAATTAGAGTTCATATCACGGTCTTGAGCAAACTTTGTGGGGGAATCTGAGTTCTTGACCATTGAAAACACATACCAAGGTTGTGAATCCATCCATTGATCACGAACACGTTTCAAGAAAGAAGAATCTTGCTCATTCCAAGCCAAGAAATACACGATCAAGGGGTGATCTTTGATCGTTCTTAACAACCAAAAACAATTTCTTGAAATGGATTGTTTAGAATAAGGAAAGGTCGTATCTTTGCGTGCAAGACTCGCATCAATATGGTATCAGAGTCTCAGGTTCCTTTGTTCTAAACTTGTTCTTTGTTCCTCCATACTCTGTTCATATACACCATACATCATCCATCAAAAAAATTATGTTGCATACAAACTGCCCCACATATTTGTTTTCATTTTCTTGCTCATCCAGAATTGGGTTACCTCCTTAATTGGAACGTAATCTGCACAATGCTGTTCTTGAATCTAGAGCTTGCGTCTAGTTAGTTTATTTCTGCCTACATAAAAAGCCAGCTACTTTTGCCTAAAGTGTCATTGTGTGCTTCTTGAATCTTGTTGGTAAAAAGCTCTTAGGCAATCTTAGTTTTTATTTATGATTTAAACATGTGAATCTTGGTGGGTTGCGTGCATCACACGTTTCCAATACCCAGTGCCTAAACCGCACACCACAAAGTTGCAAACTTTGTTTGAAAAAAAAATACCCAAACCACAAAAAAAAATGAAAAAAACAATCGACCATTATACAGGCCCTAACCCGAACTCCACAAATGTACAACACCTTTTCCATCACCAACAAAAGTCCTAGCTTCAGAAATTAATTAGAATGTAAGAGTTACGTGAACATGTATAAATACCTAAGAAAACAGAAAACCTAAATCCTAATAAAACAAAGTAAATAATCTTAGGAGCATGCAAACTGACAAAAATAACAGACGGAAATAAATACGAGAAACAACTAGACGGAGAATAATTCAAAGTATGCAAGAAGAAAAATAAGCTAATTAAAATAAACTTTAACTGAATTAAAGAGTAAGTAACTGAATTAATTACCTAAACTAAAGGTAAAACTTAAAACAACTAAGCAATAAATAAATAAAAGACATAATTAAATAAATAAAACTTACTGAATTGCAGAAAGAAACAAGTTGAAAGCGTTCCTTTCCAAAGCAATAAAGGAACACAGAAATAAGAGAGAGAATGGAGAGGGGGAGAGTCGAGAGAAGAAGACTTTTATCAAAAATACAAAATACAGTGTGTTTCAGATGCAAAAGAAATAAACAATATTTACCTAAAAAAGCACTCAAAACTAATGTTTAAAGTTCTCCTAAGCACTCCTCCTTTAAGGAGAAGAAAAGAAGAAAAAATACAAGGAAAAAGTGGGAAAAAAATATAGCTATTTATGTGTACCAATTTGGATGCGGGAGTCGATTTCTAAATGGTGTGGAAATCGATTCGTAAATGAAAGTTTGGACGAAATAATAGTCTTTTAAACTCTTGGAAATCGATTTTGGTTACATGAAAACCAATTTCAATTATGACCCATCAAGGGTTCGTCCCTCTGAAAATCGATTCTTCTTATCTTAGAAATCGATTTCGATCGTTAGCTCTCTGTAGACTTTTGTAGCAATTTTGACTTTGACTTCCAATCTTTGACTTTGACTTTCAAGCTTCTTAGTGCTTTTTTCGCGTCGATATTTCACTAACAATAAACAAAGCATCCGAAACAGTTACAAATTCTCAAAACGATTCGAAAATACTTAAAAAACTAAATAGAAAAAAATATGGGGTAAAATTATCACAAAAATATTCTGAAACGACTCTAAATCATAACTTAAAAATGCATAAAAAAAGCTTATCAACAGGTCGGCCAACGACAATGAGACGGAAGGGAAGGTTTTGACGTGATGTAAACGTGGTGAAACGAGTTAAACATTTTCTTACAGAGGCAAATATATTAAAAAAAATCAACCTTTGCTCAAACTCGGTTCAAAATGGTTCGAGCATGATTCACAGGAGGCTATGCCGCGAACCTTGTGAAATTTCATGCAATTGATGATCTAGAGGGAAATAAACTCAACAAGAAAACAACAAGTACAAATCATGAAAGAAGAATTGCTCAATAGCGAAGAGAGAAACGAGAGCACTAGGAAGGAAAATGATATTACTTTCAATTGGAAACATCAAGATCAAGAAGTACGCAGCAGTAGCGATGCTCAGCCTTTTACAGAAGATGAAGACGATGAAATTACATGTAAACCCTTAACTAACTTCCACCATCACTATTAAGAGAAGGGCAAAACTGTCATTTTTCTTATGTTTTAGATGTTTTAGACTTCCCGTGGTTCTCAACACCCAGTGTCAGTTAAACCGCTCATTTGTTGATTGCACGTGTTGTTTGGTCATGATATCCACAATTTCATCCGCTTGACTGCTTGTATCACACCTTTGCATCTTCTATGTCGATACGTCCTTCAATTTCAACACCCTCCCTCAAGCTAGGCTTGGTGTAGATATTCTGGATACCAAGTAGAGAGGTAATCTCAGCCAACCTTCTCATATCCACAGCCTTGGAAACAATGTCCACCAATTGCAGTCCAGTTCTAACACGCATCAACTTGAGCATCCCTTCCTGCACCTTATCTCTAACCACATGACAATCAATTTCAATGTGTTTAGTCCTCTCATGGAACACTGGATTTTCAGCAATGTGAATGGCACTCTTGCAATCGCAAAATAACTCAACTCGTGTGCTACCAGTTAATCCAAGATCCATCATTAAGTAAAGTAGCCATTGAAGTTCACATGTCACCATGGCCATTGCTCTGTATTCAGCTTCAGCTGAGGATCTTGAGCTCGTATTTGCTTTTTGGCTTTCCAAGATACAAGAGAAATCCCAAGGAACACACAGTATCCATTCACTGATCTCCTAGTCTCATTGCAACCCCCCAATCTGCATCTGTAAAGGCCTTCAGCCTTAAGTCTCCAGTTCTTGTGAAAAGTAGCTCCTGTCCAACTGTTCCTTTTATATACCTTAGAACTCTGTGTGCTACTTTGAGATGACACTCAGTTGGACAATCCAAAAATTGGCTAAGTTATTGAACTACAAATGCAATGTTAGGTCTGCTGATAGTTAATTATATGAGCATTCCAATTAATCTTCTGCAGAGTGAAGCATCACCTAATAAGGCTGAGTCATTGTGGGTCAAGGCTGTGTGTGTCTCCATAGGACTCCTGGCTAGCTTAGCATCTAGAAAGCCAGCATGTTTCAACAGTTCAAGAGTGTGCTTCCTTTGACTGATGTAAATGTTCCCTTGCCTTAGCTACCTCAATCCCAAGGAAGTATTTTAGGCTACCCAAATCCTTGATTCGGAACTCCGAATGCAATGTTTGTTTGATCTGAATAATTGCATTCTCATTGGCACATGTGACTATAATGTCATCAACGTAAACAAGTAAGATGAGCAAGGAGGAATCAACTATCTTTGTGAATAAGGTATAATCACACTTGGACTGCTGCAAGCCTTGAGCTGTCAAAAATGTAGTGAGGGTAGCATTCCACTCTCTGCTAGCCTGCTTCAATCCATAGAGAGATTTATGTAACTTGCACACTGAGCCAGGCTGAGGCATCACAACTCCAGGGGATGGTGTCATGTAGATCAATTCATGAAGATCTCCATACATGAATGCATTGTTGACATCCAGCTGATGAATGGGTCAATTATATCTAGCAGCTAATGCCAACAGAACCCTAACTATAGTCATCTTCGCAACAGGAGAGAATGTGTCCTGATAGTTAATGCCATATTGTTGTGTGTACCCTTAGCAACGAACCTGGCCTTATATCTTTCAACTATGCTATTTGGTTTAAACTTGATCTTGTAAATCCACCTGCATCCAATGGGTTTCTTGCCAGGTGGAAGTGACCCCAACTTCCAGGTCTGATTTGCTTCCAAGGCTCCCAATTCCTTAGCCATAGCCTCCTTCCAGTCAGGTGAGCTAGCTACCTCTGCATAAGTGTTGGGATCTACATACTTGTCAATACTCAATGCATATGCCTTATACTTTGGAGCCAATGATGCATATGAAATGAATTTATGAATTGAGTGAGGAGATGCGTAAGTAGGAGACGTTGTCACTTGATTGCATTGATAATTCTTGAGATAAGAAAGTGATTGCTTGATTCGTTGAGGACGTGCAGGGGCATGTAAGGCTTGTGGTGTCATTGATGTATTTGTATCTCAAGCAATGATAGACAGTTCAACAGTAAGAGTGCCAGGAAGCATAGGTAGTGAAGGTGCATCTGTTGGGATTTCAATGGGGCAATGATTAGAAGAACGGCTGCAGGCTGAATGTAGAGGTGAAGAAGAATGAGATATTGATGGTGAGGCTGGCAATACAGGTGGTGATAAAGATGCTGACTGCAGCTGAGTAGGTGTTTGGAAAGGTTGGGACAATACGGTAGGAGGAAAACATTCTGAGGGAAGATGAGTAGAAGAATGAGAGGTAGGAAGGCTTGATCTGCAGTCAGTACAGGGATGGTTTGAAGGTGGTGTTGAGGCTGAATAATGTAGAAAACGGAAAGGTATTCTCATGGAAGGTTACATCCCTCGATATATGTCTTTGGTATCAAGGTCTTGTAGAACATATCCTTTTATGGGTGTGAGAAGCTTAAGAATAAGCTTCTCCGGGCGCTTGGTGCAAATTTATCCTTGTGAGGTTGAGTGTTGGTGCCATATGCTAGACATCCAAACACTCTAAAATCAGAATACACATGCATGGTTTTGTATAAAACTTCATATGGAGTTTTCTGATGCAAAAGAGGAGATTGAGTGATATTTATGAGAAACACAGAGTGTTTTATGCAGAAACCCTAATAAGAGGAAGGAAGTTTGGATTCAAACCTCAGTGCCCTTGCTACTTTAAGGAAATGTTGGTGTTTTCTTTCCATAACGTCATTCTGTTGAGAAGTGCGTGTGCAACTTGTCTGATGTATTATGCCATGTGAAGCAAGAAGTTTGGCATGTTAAACTCTTGCCCATTTTCTATTCTGATTATTTTAATTTTGGCATCAAACTGTACAATAGCATACTGACAGAAGCTTTGAACAATGGTTCTTGCTTCTGCCTTGGACTTCATCAAATAGACCCAACAAAATCTAGAAAAATCATCTACAATGGTAAGGAAATGTTTCTATTTATACATTGTTTGGTATTTATATGGTCCCCAAATTTCAATATGTACAAGGGTAAAGGATGCAGAAGGTACAGAATTTGAAATGGGAAATGGTAACCTCTTTTGTTTAGCCAGGGGACATGTCACATTGCTTTAATACATCAGACTATTACATTGGGATGATTCTTCTCTATTTCTCTTATCCTTGAAGATGGCATATGACCAAGTTTGGAGTGCCACAGAAAAGCATCTGAAGGCTGAACATGCAGAACTTTAGATTTGTATGGTGAAGATGAATATGTATGAATTGTTTCTGGATCTTTATGAAAGCCATGAAGATGATACAGACCTTGAACCACTTCAGCTGAACCAATCTTCTCTTGGTCCTGAGATCCTGGATTAAACATATATTTGAATGGATGGAAACTTGAATTGTGTTGGTTTGAGTCAGTTTGCTCAGTGACAGCAGGTTAAAGGCAAATGAAGGCACACGAAAATCGTCACTTAATAACAGATCATCATTTATCTTGACTGTGCCAATATGGGTGACTAATGCAAGGAACTTATCAGGAAGTTGCACTGACAAAGAGTTAATAAAATGATAGGATTCAAAGAGATGTAAGCAAGAGTAAATATAATCACTAGCCCCAGAGTCTAAAATACACACGTTTTAGTTTTGAAAAATAGTTTTACCTGACGCCTTACCAGAGTCAGCAGCCATCTGAGCTGACATTACAGCATGAGGTGCATTTGTATTGTCCTTGCCTGCTCTAACTCCTTCCTCCAGTCTTGCCATTATGTTCCTGCAAGAGACTCACAAGTTGCACATACTGCTCTTAGGTGAGAACAGGTCCCGACTGTGGCATAGGTGAGCATTGTTCAGTATCATCAAGCTCATAGCACGCGTAAAGATCAAAGTCTTTCTGATTGGTAGGCTCTCCAAGTTGCTGACCATTCTCATCAAAACTTATAAGATTCACCTGTGGTTCGGATCTGAAACCTAGTAGTTATCCGTGTTTTTTGTAACACCTGTCCACTGAATGACCATTCATCTTGCAATAAGTACAGAAAGGCACCTTAGTATTAGTCTGATCAAACCTTGGTTTAAAACCCCTACCTGCCATTCTAGGTACAAATGAACCACCACTCACCACTCCATATGGTTTTCCAGCATAAGTGTTAAACCTAGGTCCTCCATTAACATTCATAACAACAGAGAGGTTGTTCATAAACTGACTCTGACTACTAGAGTACTGCAACTTTCTCTCAAGTTTCACTGCCATGGCAAAGACAATCTTTAATTCTAGCAGAGGACTAGTTAACAGAACCTGAGATTTCACTGCCTCAAAATATTCACTAAGGCCCTTAAGGAACTTAATCACACAATTATCCTCAATGAACTTGTTGATTGAACTACTAAGATTGCAGACACACTTTGGCAAGTACAAGTGGGATAGATTTCAACACAGACATTTCCTCCCAACTACTCTTCAACTTGATATAATACTTGGTGACACTTGCATTATCTTGTCTAATTCTATGAACTCTTCTTGTAGATCAGACAACCTAAATGAATCTACATTTCCATATCTAAATTTCAAATTGTTCCAAATATTTACAACATTATCCAACCACATCACACTTTGAGCAATAGCAGGAATTAACGAATTTACTAACCAGGAAGACACCATGTTATTGGCTTTGATCCAAGCATTGTACCTCCTTGTTCCTTCTACAGGACTCATAAATGTGCCATCTACAAAGCCAATCTTGTTCTTGGATTTTAGTGCTCGTTTAACTGATATATTCCATCTGTGGTAATGGTTGCCATCAATGGTTGAACCAAAATCATAGTAGGATTATCACTAGGATGTATATCGTATGGATCCTCTGAAGGATCAACAGGTATGGGATTTTGATTCGAGGAAGAAGGCATATCACTGTTATTATTCATGAATGTACCAAAATGCATCTACAATCGCTCTAATACCATGTGAAATTTCATATAATTAATGATCTAGAGGGAAATAAACTCAAAAGAAAACAACAATTACGAATCAGGAAAGAAGAATTGCTGGATAGCGAAGAGAGAAACGAGAGCGTTAAGGAGGAAAATGATATTGCTTTCAATTGGAAACCATCAAGACCAAGAAGTACACAGCAGTAGCAATGCTTAGCCTATTTACAAAAGATGAAGAAGATGAAATTACATGAAAATCCCTTAACTAACTTCCTCCATCACTATTAAGAGAAGGGCAAAACTGTCATTTCTCTTATGTTTTAAACTTCCCGCATATCTTCTCTTCTTCTTCACTTCCACGCATTTCACCAAGCTGCCGCACCCTCTCCGGATTTTGTGGGTGCACTGCTGTCTCCTCCATCACACGCTCTCTCTCAGCATCCACGTGTCAGTTGAACCTCTCACTTGTTGATTGCACGTGTTGCTTGGTCATGATATCTGCAATTTCATCCGCCTGA
The DNA here is from genome assembly GCA_036186865.1 of Eustoma russellianum. Classification (NCBI taxonomy): domain Eukaryota; kingdom Viridiplantae; phylum Streptophyta; class Magnoliopsida; order Gentianales; family Gentianaceae; genus Eustoma; species Eustoma russellianum. The sequence continues at coordinate 20,623,717 of AP025056.1, read as the reverse complement.
CTGCCTGGATCACACCTTTGCATCTTCAATGTCAATCTTCCTTCAATTTCAACAAACCGGGTTATAAAATGGTAGCATGGAGAGGAATTATTAATTTTAGTTTACACTTTTGTTATTTGCAAGACTCAATTGTTCCAATTAGTGCAAATGTAGGCGTCCACTTCCATCATGCAAGTAAAAAAAAGGACTACCAAAGTGGGCATGAGATGAAAAAAAAAAGGAAAAGAGAATATGGCTATTTATATTCATTACTAAGTACTCATGTTTTTCCATTGCCAATGGAGTCAAGAACACATTCTTCCTTGACTTTAGAATGTGATGGAACAAAGCAAAATGACTCACTAATTGGCTGCGCTTCTTGTATTGTGAAGTAGCAGTTGATCGATATAACTTGACGCATCATTATAAGCCATCGAAAAACAACCTCTGTGTGTTTCTAACATATGGGTATGGTTACGTACATCCAACCCTCCATACTCCGCCATAAGCAAGAGCCTCTAAGGCAAAGAGATAATGTTGTTGTACCAAATACTGATGTGGAAACATTATGTGGAGCTGTCAACCTAAAATTATGTTTAAGGGATTTGATTCATTTCCACATTTATAAACTTTATTATGACTTCTTTAATTATAGAAGCCTCTGTTATAATTTTCAAATTTAACATTCATGCAGAAACATCAAACAACACATGCACTCACACATACATGCATACACAGACGGATATGTATGTGTGCGTGTATATATATATGTACACATATATATACATGCATATGCATATATGTATTTGTGTAAATCATATTGTGATATTTTGATGACACTAATTCCGTGAAGTTGGCAAGGTAAAGGACGACGGGTTTAATTAGATAACGTCATATATTTTGGAGCCATTTCATAATATGACAAGATAACTAAAGTTAAAAGCGTTAACAAGGACGACGCATCTCTCACATTCGGTGGGGTAATGCTTTCATAGCGATATTCTCAAAATCTTATGTGAATCTTCGTAATAAAATTTCAAAACAAGCAATTTGTATTACATGTCATACGTGATTGTGCATGTGTGAGATCATTCTGGAGAATTTTGCTGTTCCGTGAAGACTGGGCAAAGTTTTTCGGACATGCATGGTGCATGAATGGCTTGATATTAATCTTGGTGATTCATTGCAGCATCGCGATGAGGATTTAGAGTGGCGCAACAAAATACTGTATGGCACCGTGCAACATCATCCTCTGCCAAACAGTGTTTGTGATAATGTTCTTTGACAAGTTAAACAGTTAGATTATGTAAATATTAGTCGATATGGAGTAGCTGTAGAAGGTCAAAATAGAGGTAGATGATTTCCATTATGTGGTTGTAAGTGTGTTTTTTAAGAAATCAAAAGGACCCTTTCAGCGGAAAAAAAACAAGCAATTTGTAAATTACTTATTCATCAAGATGGGTTCATAATGTCGGAAATGAAGTTCAATAATTTCATTTTCCTATAAAGTTCCAAGTTAGCTTCTACTGCCTGCGACAACTGTTAGGAATGATTCAAGATACGTGTAATATGCAGCATGTTGATTAAGTATACACGAATTGATCATAAGGCAGACATTATGTATGATAATTTTATATGTGACATATGTCACGTAATAATATTAATTATTACGTAAAACATCCACCCGACAACTGTTGGGAATGATTCGAGATACGTGTAATATGCAGCACGTTGATTAAGTATACACGAATTGATCACAAGACAGACGTTATGTATGATAATTTTATATGTGACATATGTCACGTAATAATATTAATTATTTCGTAAAACATCCGCACGTTAAGTGATTATTAGGTATGTTCGTTGATGTATAGTGTTGTCTAAAATAGAAACTCAAATATATAGAAATTCTTATGGTCAAAGACCGCGACAGATGGGCTCAAAATGCAACGACCATAAAGTGTACGACGTCTGGTCCCCGAAGGGGCGACAACTCACGTGTGGCTAGCAGATAAATATTGGTACATAACATTAAATATTAAAAAATGTTAAATATTAAATATTAGATAATAATATTTATTATTAAATATTAAATAATATTTAATAGTGGATAAAGATCAGTTGATAATATCAAGTATATCCTCGGGTATTTGGGATGAGAAAAGCTCTCATCCATAAGGTAAGATGGTTTGGTTTCACGCATAGCTATGAATCCTGTCCCCATCAGGATTCTCCCTATTCTTTCTTTATAGAAAGGAGGAGGCTTCACCTCCTCACAGACATCATTGAAACCATCGGCCTTGAGGGGTATAGGGAGGGAGTGCCAACCTTTTCTCTGTAAAGCCTACACTATCTAGCCTCTCAATCGGGTAAAGCATTGAATTGTTGATCCGTTCGAGGGGTGCATCAACAATTTGTGGGAGGTCGTGAATCCTTGGATCACGCCAGATTCATCAGCAGTAGGAGCATACGTGGTGGGGAGATCAACATCAAAATGGAGCAAGGTATAATTCCGCCTTTTTTTACTTTTGTTGAGAAATATGTTTGGATAATTTTCAAAGTCATGATTTTAAGTGGTGAATACTTAAAAATGTCACACATGGTGTTATATGTGATTAAAAGTTGAAAAGTTGACATCGATCTCTCAGGTTGTTGCACATCGATCGATCTATATACACAGATCTCTCACATCGATCGATCTATGTAAGGCAGAAAAGTTTAAGACCTTTCTGTGAGACATCGATCTCTAAACCTGAGACATATCGATCGATCGATGTACATCGAACCCTCACTTCGATCGATCGATGTAGGTCAGAGGCAAACTCTGAAACTTTCTGTGAGACATCGATCTCTGAAGCTGAGGCACTTTGATCGATCGATGTCTAGGGTTTTTAGAAATAATTTTCTAAAATGTGTTAAAATGATTGTTTTCATTTGTATATGAATTATACACGTTCATTATGTGATTATTATGTGTTTTTGGTGATTATTATTGATATATGACTAACGTGCCTTGGAAGTTTCTACAACTTACCAAAAAGAGCAAAATTGGTATTTTGAGTTTTGTAGGAACATCACATGATGAAAATATTTCAAGGATGTATTTTCATCCTATTTATCATGACAAAGGTGGAATTGAGATTATTTCTGACCATCGAGGTCATTTCTGGAGTTTTCTCACACCAGGGGTATTTTGGTAATTTTACCCCCCAGGGTACTTATGGTATTTTCACTCAAGGAATCTCTTGAGCATGTCATTATCTTCTTTCTGGAGCTGTGTTATTATTATTTTGAAGATTATATTGTGATCTTATATCTTATTCTCTCAACCAATGATATTATTGACTATAGCTGGATATGTGACGATTTGAGATGTCACATTCTATTTTTCTTGAAGACCCTCTTATATATGTTATAAGAGATTATTTATCATCATTATTCAGAGGTATTAAAGGTGTCAAAGGTGTGGAAATGATCTCAACATATAAGAAGAAATATTGGGGAATTTCGGTGTTACACATTGACATAATCTTGTCAATTGTTATCTATTTATTTCTTCTTCAAAAATCTGAGTTGCTACACATATATATATGTTGAAAAACGTGTATATTCAGATGTATATGATGGTGTATTCATTTTGTGAGTTGGAGACAAGTGGACCAACCAAAAAGGAGCTAGTTGGCAAAATTGCCAACTTGGAGTTTTCTAAATATAGCCAACGGCTATATGGCTAGTCTTGGGTATTTTCAGCAGATTTTTTGAAGTCAAATGAAGACTTCACATGTCCTATTATTGTTCTTGAATTTGGGGATAATTTGGTGGTATTATCCTTTCTTATTTTATTAAGGAAAAACAAAAATTATTTTTGGAAAATTTTGATGAAAAGCAACGGCTACTTCATGGCTGATTTGAAGATGTTTTGAGTTTGAATTCTTCAAAGTCCACATGCCTATTCTTGTGCCAAGAAGTTGAGGGGATAGTGGAGTATTATCCTTTGCTTTTATCTTCACATTTTCAAGACAATTCCAAGTCATTTTTTAGTTGAAATTTTCGGCCAAGATGACATCCAAGGTGGAGCAATCATGTTGTCTTATTTTACCAAGTGTACAAGGCCAACCAATGATGAGAAGACATTTGGAATTGATGATGAAGATGGTGACACATGTGCATTCTTATCTTCAAGGCTCAAATCACACTATAAATAGAGGCAATGGTGAAGAAGATGAAACACACTTGAAGCTCACAAGCATTTGTTGAATTGTCTAGCTTTCATCTTCATCTTCTTGTTGTTATTGTTTTATTCATTGTAGCAAAGATGTTCTTGCTGTATTGTAGTGAGCTACAGGTCTCTTGAGCTTCATTTGTAAGATTGATTAGCCATCTTTATAAGGCTACATCAATAGGTGGTGGTAGAGGTGTTGCAACTAAGTGTAGCTTAGAAGGTGATTATCCAAGTCTTGAGTAGGGTTGGTGTATAACCTAAAGATCAAGCTTGGCTCTTGTTGTAAGGTGTTCATTTCATAGTAAAATCCAAGGAAAGGTGTTCCTTGGGACTGGAGTAGGTCACATTGACCGAACCAGGATAAATCCTTGGTGTTCTTCTCTTGTTTCTTTATTTATGTTTTCTGCCTGTTTTGACTGCAGATTTCACACAAATTCACACAATTTGAAAAAATAGCTAAACATTTTCAAAATTCGTGATTTTTGATGGAGTTATACTTCAGACTGTTATCTTTCATTTGCAACAAGAATCACTTGATTTGAGCAAGGAAAAGTTAGTCTTTCAGTCTTCGCAAGATAACTGCTCCAATCTGACTACAATCTGACCAGTTTTGAGAAAACTTAAATTCTGTTTTTTAAGAATTGTTTAAGGTCATGGCCTTTTGGAAATTCATCTACACATCCTAAGGAGTGTTTGATATAAAGATCAAACTTTTTGGTTGAGTATTCAAAGAGAAACACGTTTTGCAAAATCAGCAACTTTCTCTCCAATTCTGTCCAGATTGACCATCTGAATATTTTTATTTGTTTGAAGGGACAAACGATCTTATTTTTGTCTGATTTTTGGACACAGTCTTGTTACCTCATTGAAGTTCAATTCTGGAAAGTTTCATAATTGTTGGAGTTGTGTACAATTATTTGTGAATTTGTTAAAAACGGATTCTGAATCTGAGGTGGTCTCAGATTCTGTTTTCAAAGAGGATTTTAACAAAGGGTTGTAGTGTAATTTCCGCTAACCACTATTCCCCCCTCTAGTGGTGTGTTATTGCAGGTGCACGGTCCAACATTTGGTATCAGAGCCAGGCCAACGCCACTCAAAAGAAGTAAGATTCGACACCATACGAACAATACAAGGCCAAGAAACAACAATTCATTATATACTGCTTGTCTCAAATCCAAGGTATATACAATGGCTATTGTTTCTCACAAAGGTGAGTTGGAAGGTATGTCTACACAACGCCCTCCTCTTTTGATGGCAATAATTTTGTTCATTGAAAACTAAGAATGAGGCTATTCTTAATGGCTATAGACATCGATTTATGGTCTATAGTTGAAGATGGGCTGTACATTCCAATGAAAGTTGTACAAGTTAGTGGAGTAACTCAAGAGGTTGAAAAATATAAAAGTGAATGGTCATCGGATGATAAAAAGAAAATGTCCATGAATGCTAAAGCTATGCAATTACTTTTAAAATGGACTTACAACTTCTGAAGCAGGATATGTGTCAAATTGCACAAGCGCACACGACATGTGGAAATCACTTGTATTAATGCATGAAGGTACTAGTGGTGTTAAAGAGACAAAAATAAACATGCTTATGACTGAATTAGAGACTATCAAAATGCTGCCAAATAAATCATAACATCTATGGATTTGAGGATTACTAATACTTTCAATGCCCTTGAAGCTTTAGGGAAGTCATTTTCGAATAGTGAAAAGGTTCAAAAGGTGCTACGAAGCCTCCCTGCTGAATGGGATCCAAAGGTGACTGCAATCGAGGAGACAAAGTCAATCACTAAGATGGATGAATTGATCGGGTCTCTTAAAGTTTACGAGGTTAAATTAAACCAACGAAAGTCTGAATCGTATAAGTCATCTGGTAAGTCAATAGCTTTCAAAACAACCGAAACACATGCTAGTAACGATGATAGTAATAGTGATACTGAATTAGACGATGACTTGATATTAATAGCAAGAAAACTTAGGAAGTTTTTCAAGCGTCCTAATAGGAATAGACAACGTTCTTCTTCTTCTTCTCAACCTAGGAAAAATAACACAAATAAATGGTTATAACAGAGAATTAAAGTGTTATGAATGCGGTCAAAAAGGACATATTTCATACGATTGTCCCACGAAGAAAAATAATAATAACAACAACAATAATAAACAAGCCAAGGACAAGGAGGCACAAAAGACAAAGACAAAGGAGTCTAAGGCAAGAAAAGGGAAAACGAGCAATGAAGGTGAGCCATGGAGCGACTCATCTGACTCAGAATCCAAAACTGAGGAAGCTCAAGTCTGCTTCGTATCCAACGAGGTATGTTCTTCTTCTGATAGTGATTCTGATAGTGACATGACATTTGATGAAATGTATGAAGAATTCTTAAGAATGCATGCTCATGTAAGAGGCTCTCTAAAAAAAAGAAGAAACTAGTTGAAGAAAATGACAAGTTGAAGACGTCCAACTTGGAATTTTCGATCAACTAGAATCTCTTAAACAAGAGTCACTAATACTCTTGATTCTTTAGAGAATAAAATTGAATCATATGGAAAGATGAACATAAGTAAAAATGGAAAATAAGATGTTAAAGTCTAAGTTAGAAAGTTGTGAACATGAAATAATACAACTTAAGTCGTCTAAACTTAACTTAGAAAAAATGTTAGAACAATTTAAATCGGTACAAACATGTTAGACACACTATCTATCACAAAAGTATGGTAATGATAAAACCGGCTTAGGCTATAAAGAAGAAAATGAAAAAGTAATAAAAAGACTAAGTTTGTTTCATCTAGTACAAAGTTGCCATATAATACAATAAAATCAACTTTGCCTGCTACATCCTCTTTACACCTTCTTCTACTTATATCAAGGCAAAAATACAACATACACCCACCAATATACACACGCATAAACATACATCTAGGCCAAACTTTGCATCTAGACAACCTAAAATTATGCCTACATGTATACAAATGCAACTAGACCGAATAAAATGCATACAACTTATTATGAACCTAAGAATAGACAACACTCTATAAATCTTATAGAAATGCATATGAACATTCATACATAGCGCCATTCAAGAAACAAAATTACATGTCTTATACACGCTACCAAAATTGGCCAAGGCATAGTAGTAATCAACCATGGCGCAACATGTATAACAATGCATCTTCACTTATGTGGAATAATCATCTGTATGCTTATCCTTCTTATTTTAACCATGCTAAAAATGTGCCTAAAAGGTATGTTCAAGTTTGGATACCTAAGGGTTATCTAAACAAGAATAATGCCCCTAACATTCAAGGACCCAAATAAAGGTACCTAAAACTTTGTCTCCATTGTAGGATAAACGCAAGAATGCAAGAAGGAGGCAAAGTCAAAGAATCTGAAAACCAAATGGTTTTTAGATAGTGGATGTTGAGGCATGACGGGGAACCCAAACTATTCATCGAATTGGAACATATCAAGAATGGAGGAAAAGTAACATTCGGTGACAACAACAAAGGACAAGTTGTTGGAAAAGGAACAATTGGGGACCCTAACACATTTCAAATACGAAATGTGTTATTAGTAAGCAATCTATCTTATAATTTACTTAGTATTTCTCAACTTATAGATTGTGGTTATAATGTCTCCTTTCTTTCCAATTCTTGTGATATAATAAATGAAAAGGGAGAAGAAGAAAAAAAGAAAGAGAAAGAAGAAGAGAAGAAACGGTTTTAAAAGGAAATAGAGATGGAAATAATTATACCCTTACCTTAGATAACATGTTAGATGCTAAGGTTAAGTGTTAATATCACGTGACTTAGATGTAAATTTATGGCATAGAAGATTGGGCCATATAGGAATTTCAACTATTAAGAAATTGTCTAAGAAGAATTAATTAGAGGAATTAAGTTAGACTTAGATAATTTTCAAATGTGTGAAACATGTATTAAGGGAAAACACATTAAAGAAACCTTAAAACCGAAACATGAAGTGAGTACTAGTCATGTACTAGAATTGCTTCACTTAGACTTATTTGGTCCAAGTAGGACAAGAAGTCTAGGTGGACACTACTAGTGTGTGTCATAGTAGATGATTACTCACGCTACACATGGACATTGTTCTTAACACACAAAGACGATGCTCCATTAGCAATCGAACCCTTATTAAGCAACTTGAAAACATTTATGAAAAAATGTTAAAAGAATTAGAAGTGATAGAGGTGGAGAATTTAAAAAAAGATGTAATCAAATTTTGTGAACTATATGGAATCAAACATGAATTCTCACCACCTAGAACACCACAACTCAATGGAGTTGTTGAACGTAAAAATAGAACGATTCAAGAAGTTGCTAGGACAATGCTTTGTGAAAATAAATTACCTAAATATTTATGGGCTGAATGTTAGTTGTGCATGCTATATTATAAATAGGCTCACTATTAGAAAGAAATTAAATAAAACGCCTTATGAATTGCTAAACAATAGACAACCTAAAATAGATTATCTTAAAGTATTTGGATGTAAATGTTTTGTGCTAAACACTAAGGATAACTAGATAAATTTGAACAAAAGTCTATTGAATGCATATTTGTTGGGTATTCTACTAACTCAAGAGCATATAGGTGTTATAATCCTGCATCTAGAAAGATAATTGAATATACATGTAAATTCAATGAAAATGCATGCTTTGAAGTTAGTGATAAACATCAACATAAACAAGAACAAATGTTGAAAATATGTTTGATGATGATATTACTTGAGCCTGTACTTGATCATCTAGAACCAACTCCCCTGAACAAGACATGCATGAACCCTTAGATGAAATAAATGAAGAAACTTTGCAATTGGATGTAACTAATGATCCAATTACATATGATAATGTTCATACTAATGAAACATTTGAACAAGATGAGGGTGAACCTAGTCAATTAGGAATTGGTGGCACCCTAGAGAACTAATCATTGGGGATCCAAGTGTTGGGGTTAGAACACGTAGAAATATAAGTCAACTTGAAGGACATAGCTTAATCTCACAATTAGAACCTAAGAACGTAAAGGAAGCCTTAGGTGATATATCTTGGATAGAGCTATGCATGAGGAATTAAATCAATTCACAAGGAACAATGTGTGGGACTTAGTACCTAAACTGAAAACAAGTCATAGGAACGAAATGGGTGTTTAGGAATAAGATGGAGAACAAGGAACATTACAAGAAATAAGGCTAGACTAGTCGCACAAGGTTATAATCAACAAGAAGGTATAGATTATGAAGAAACCTTTGCACCGTTGCACGACTAGAAGCAATTAGATTGTTATTTGCAATTGCAAGTCTAAGTAATATTAAACTCTTCCAAATGGATGTCAAGAGTGCATTCTTGAATGGATACATCCAAGAAGAGGTGTTTGTCAAACAACCCCTGGATTCGAAGATCCAAAGAATCCTAACCATGTTTACAAGCTTAAGAAAGCTTTATATGGTTTGAAACAAGCTCCAAGAGCTTGGTATGATAGATTTGAAAACTTTCTTATTGCAAATAATTATCAAAGGGGAACCATAGACAACACATTATTCCTAAGAAGAAAAGGTAATGATTTGTTAATAGTTCAAATATACGTAGACGATATATCTTTGTTCAACTAACCCTACCTAGTAAAAGACTTCGAAGAGTGTATGAAGTCAGAATTTGAAATGTCAATGGTAGGAGAGTTGAATTATTTCTTAGGACTTCAAATCAAACAAACCCCTCAAGGAATTCACATTAGCCAACTTAAGTATGTCAATGATATGATTAAGAAGTTTGGCTTTGAAGAGTTGAAACATACAACTACCCCCATGAGTGTTAGTACCAAACTTGATAAGGATGAAAATGGTAAACCTTTTGATGACACACTCTATAGGTCTATGATTGGATCACTATTATACTTAACTGCATCAAGACCTGATATTATGTTTAGTGTGTGTATGTGTGCTAGGTTTCAATCTTGTCCTAAGGTATCACATTACAATGTAGTGAAAAAGATCTTTAGATATCTTAAGCATACACCTCACTTAGGACTGTGGTATGATAGAAACGCTAAGTTGGAATTACATGCATATAGTGATGCTGATTATGGTGGTTGCAAGTTAGATAGAAAATCACTAGCGGTACATGTCAATTCATAGGAACCAATTTGATCTCTTGGTTTTCTAAAAAGCAAGCAGTGTAGCTCTTTCTACTACTAAAGCCGAGTATATGCTTTGAGTTTATGTACTACCCAAATACTTTGGCTTAAACAGCAACTTAGTGATTTTGGCATTAAAATGAAAAAGATTCCAATTTTCTGCGATAGCACAAGTGCAATCAATCTTTCCCAGAATCCGGTGCTTCATTCTAAGGCCAAACACATTGAGGTGCGATACCACTTTCTTCGCGATCATGTTCAAAATGAGGATATAGTGATAAACCATATAAGAACTGATCACCAAATCGTTGACATCTTCACCAAACCCCTTAATCAAGCCACTTTTGAAAACGTACGAGCCAAATTAGGAATGATGACTTATGATACCATTGCATAGTTCTATCTTTTGCATGATTTGCAAAATAAAGGGGGAGATAGAATAAGGACTAATTTTAGTTGGTAAGTCATGATGAATCATATGCTAAGTTTTAATTGGTATAAATTTTGGAGCATAGGTTAAGGGGGGGAGAGTATGAGTTGAGGGGGAGCAGCATATACTATTTAAAAGTTGAAAACATTTGGTTAAATTTTTGGTTATAAGTTGTGACATTAAAATCATGTTAGGTTATTTTGAAAATCATCCAAAAGGGGAAGAATGTTGAGAAATATGTTTGGATAATTTTTCAAAGTCACGATTTTAAGTGGTGAATACTTAAAAATGTCACACATGGTGTTATATGTGACTAAAAGTTGAAAAAGTTGACATCGATCTCTCAGGTTGTTGCACATCAATCGATCTATGCACACAGATCTCTCACATCGATCGATCTATGTAAGGCAGAAAAGTTTAAGACCTTTCTGTGAGACATCGATCTCTAAACCTGAGACATATCGATCGATCGATGTACATTGAACCCTCACTTCGATCGATCGATGTAGGTCAGAGGCAAACTCTGAAACTTTCTGTGAGACATCGATCTCTGAAGCTGAGGCACTTCGATCGATCGATGTCTAGGGTTTTTAGAAATAATTTTCTAAAATGTGTTAAAATGATTGTTTTCATTTGTATATGAATTATACACGTTCATTATGTGATTACTATGTGTTTTTGGTGATTATTGTTGCTTTGTGACTAACGTGCATTGGAAGTTTCTACAACTTACCAAAAAGGGCAAAATTGGTATTTGAGTTTTGTAGGAACATCACATGATGAAAATATTTCAAGGATGTATTCTCATCCTATTTATCATGACAAAGGTGGAATTTTGATTATTTCTGACCATCGGGGTCATTTCTGGAGTTTTCTCACACCAGGGGTATTTTGGTAATTTTACCCCCCAGGCTATTTATGGTATTTTCACTCAAAGAATCTCTTGAGCATGTTATTATCTTCATTCTGGAGCTGTTTTATTATTATTTTGAAGATTATATTGTGATCTTATATCTTATTCTCTCAACCGATGATATTATTGACTATAGCTGGATATGTGACGATTTGAGATGTCACATTCTATTTTTCTTGAAGACCCTCTTATATATGTTATAAGAGAATATTTATCATCATTATTCAGAGGTATTAAAGGTGTCAAAGGTGTGGAAATGATCTCAACATATAAGAAGAAATATTGGAGAATTTCGGTGTTACACGTTGACATAATCTTGTCAATTGTTATCTATTATTTCTTCTTCAAAAATCTGAGTTGCTACACATATATATATTATGTTGAAAAGCGTGTATATTCAGATGTATATGATGGTGTATTCATTATACACCATCATAATGATACACCCTCGCTACAGGGCGACCTTGCTGACTGCGGCATCATGCCGCACTCTCCCCTGCTATCGTTGGCTCCTCTACACCCCTCCCATCGCGATTATCCAATTTAGTTCTCTCTATTCATACGAAAGTTGCATTCTTTACCGCAACATAATTCATCAGCAACACTTTACGAACCCTATTGATCATGGATCCGCAAAAGACATATGCCTCCTTGTTCACGCCGCAATCCACACTTCTTCCTCCGCGCGAAATCACGAAATACAAAGGCGTTCCTGCCATCAAATTCCACGTGAGGAGGTATCAGCATTATCATCCCACTTTTCAAAATTTCCTGGTAGGCACTTTCTGGTATGGGCGACCTAAAATTGGATGCAATACGTAAATGTTTTGATAGGATTGGCTTTTCTGCTGCTGTTAAAATAACCTTGATAGACCCAACTCATATCTTGCTGAATTTTGATGCTGAGATTGATTATTATCGTTGTTTCTCACGCTGCACATGGACTGTCCTTGGATTCATATGCGGGTTACAAAGTGGACCTATGATTTTGATCCAAAGGTAGATGTACCTATTGTTCCCGTTTGGATATCACTGCCTGGCTTGCCGGTGTATGTGCACAAACAAGAAGCTTTATTGAGATAGCACGCATGATCGGCACTCTATTACGTTCAGATGCTGCTACCACGGGTTTATTACGTCCCTCAGTTGCACGGATTTGTATCGAGATAGATGTATCTAAGGATCTCCCGCAGAAATTATATATCCAAAGTGATGATTATCATTTCTTTCAGCCAGTAGAATATGAGAATCTACCGGGATACTGCACTTCATGTCGTTTACTAGGACACTCTACGTCTGCATGTAAAAAGGACAATCTGCATGATGACAACCCTACGGAGCCTGTTCCCACACGCTCACACCCTAAGCAGATTGCTAAACCGGCACAAAGATGGACACCAATCAAACCACCACATCCACAAGAGACACAGGTCCATCTGCACCAGCCACCAATACCAACGCTACCTACTGACAATCAGCAGCCCACAGCCGATGTATTGGAGCTTGATCACAATCTACAACATACCATCCAACTGGTATCGGAGGATATCGACACAGTTGTCAAGATTTCTGAACAGCAAGATCTCTCACGACTCGTTTCTGCACCTGTGGACCCGCTGCCCCCAACAGTGGATTCATGTTCTCCCCGATCTGGTCATGTCTCAGATACAGAGGCCATTCATGTGGATACAGTTGTTGACAATCCAGATTTTATTGATGCAGCACAAGATATATCAAATCGGATGCAACATGCAATGCCATCTGGCCGGCCAGACCCATCCAGCCAAGCTCCCGTGCTGGATATTGTTGTCTATAATCAGAAACGTCACCACACTAAGAAAAAGGATATGCCTCGGCCACCTCCATCAGGAATCATAACGCGGTCTACTTCAAATTTGGAGCCTACGTCTCCAAGATGAATTGCTTAACTTGGAATGTGAGGGGTTTGCGCACCTCCTATCAACGTGTGCAGTATTTGGTGCGAAAGCACAACATTCATTTACTAATAATAATAGAACCAAAGTTGCCTGACACCAAACTACAATATTATAGGCTAAAGCTAGGATTTGCCCAAGTTGTTTCTTCATTGGATCATAATATCTGGTTTTTTTGGACTCCGTCTCTGCTGCACCAAGCGGACATCAGACATGGACATCGCTTCCTCTCTCTCTGTTTTAAATGGATACCTTCGGGACAGCATTTCTGGTTTACGGCGGTATATGGCCCACACACAATGCTGGCACGTAGACAAATGTGGCCGTCTTTATTGGATTTTTCGCGCACCATTCAACATCCTTGGCTTATAGGGGGCGACTTTAACACATTTGCTACCTTAGATGAACACTATGGCGCGTCATCACCTACTGTTCGTCAGACCACAGATTTTACCCAGTGTATCAATACGTCTGGCCTGCTAGACTTGCCTTATCACGGTTCAAAGTACACCTGGACTAATGGAAGGGGAATGGGAAAGGTAAGTAGACGACTGGATAGATTCCTATGCTCACCAACATTTAACGATTGGTTTGATGTTCTTCTTGTTCAACATCTAAATCGTGCAACATCAGACCATGCGCCATTACTTCTTACATGTCGCGATTCTACTGAATTGGGACCAAGATCTTTTCGTTTTTTAGATGTTTGGCTTACTCACCCGGATTTTATGCAATTTGTTCAACACACCTGGGCCTCATACCCTACAACGGGCGGTATGCGAGGCCTTTATCACAAACTGCGGCAATTAAAGTCTGATCTGCGACGCTGGAACAAAACAGTATTTGGTAACATTTTTGATTCGGTTACTGAAGCAGAGCTGTCAGCAGTTCAGGCGGAGACAGTATATGATGCTAACCCCACGGATATTAATCGTCAGAATTATCACTTGGCTAAAGCACAATTGCAGCTAGCTCAGTCTTGGGTATGTCAGTTTTGGCAGCAGAAGGCAAGAATAAACTGGATACGTTGATGGTGATGCAAACACAGCATATTTTCATAATATAGTCAAGGATAAACGCCGCAAACAACGAATAAATCGGATTACATCTATCAATGGTGTAGAGTATGACCAGGACGGAGATATACAGGCTGAAGCAGTATCATTTTATACTGCACTATTTCAAGCGGAGCCAGTATCACATACATCTGAAATCTTGCAGTACATCTCCCCACTGATCACGTCCGAAGATAATGACATGTTGATTGCAATACCACAAATTGCAGAAGTTAAACAAGCAGTATGGGACCTTAGTCCAACCAGTGTTGCAGGTCCGGATGGCTATAATGGTAGATTTTATAGAGCCTGTTGGGAGATTATACAAGATGATATTCTAAAAGCCGTACAAGAATTTTTTATTGGTATACGAATACCCGTGGCCATGGCAGCCTCATTAATTACATTGATTCCAAAGGTACAAGCGCCAGAAACATTTGCAGACTTTCGTCCAATATGTCTCACAAACTTCATCTCCAAGGTAATCACCT
>AP025056.1:20567148-20608533 GCA_036186865.1 Eustoma russellianum | reverse complement strand
TTCAACATTACCCAATTTGCTGTCACTTGGTTTGTCTCCACGTATACGCTCACGAAGGATGATCATAGTGCGATGGCATCCTCCGCCATCGGGCAGATTAAAACTGAATATCGATGCTTCGGCTGGTAGGACAAAAGCGACTGCAGGAACCGTCTTGCGTAATTCTTTGGGTACACTGCAAGAGGCAATAACATTTACACTGCCTAAATTAACGCCTTTGAGAGCAGAGTTGCAGGCTATATTATACTCGATCATATATTTCTCTTGTAGTCATACAGACCTTCTAATTGAGACCGACTGTATCTCCGTAACACATATGCTAGACGGTCGTCACATACATACAGGAGATCTGGGAAATGACTTGCACCAACTACGGACATTCTTGCACTTGACGAATTCTGCTTTATCTTATATTCCACGAGAATCGAATTCTGTAGCACATCATCTTGCAGCATACGCTATGCAAAACCCAAGTTTCAATCGATTCACGGCTTTATGTGATCCCCCACCAGTTGCTAGAGGCTGTCTTCTCACTGACTTCTCCACGCCATATTTGCGACATGGAAATAGCTAATGTCTACATAAATGCCTGTATCATCCTCATGATACAGGCAGTAAGGTATTATGCTGCTGGCTATTGGAATCTATTGATACTGCTATTCAGCTCTAGACGGTTGACTAGATGCTGCCTATCATGGACTGCTTCATTTCATATGGACAGCATGGACATGGCACACTTTACTATAACTGCCTGTATCTACTCTATGATACAGGCAGTATTGGTACACTACACTGTTCGTCATACTTCATTTCTGTATTGTGCAACATTAATTTTTCGATATGCATGTAATGGACTGAAACTGTTGCGAGGCACTTCCTCTCTGGAGCACACTGCTGGCCTATGTTGGACTTGCATGTCTCGGCTCTTCATCTACGCGTTGTTGTCTGTATTCAGTACGAATACAGACAACGCCGGTATGTTCTTCTTCCACAAACTTTCTCTTTCCCAGTGGATATTTTTCAACAATTCTAATCCTAGCTTCTCTTTTGCTGGCCAAATCTACCACATTCGGATGAGACACACCAATGGTGCATGCAGCAACGTACGTGGACACTCCATAAAGACACAACGCTGGCGCATATTAGTCCAAGAGGCGTTTCAAGTAGCAACATCCAGCAATAGCATACTCTTTTTTATATATCTTCCATTTTTCCACCATCCTAATCATATAAATATGTACGCTTTTTCCTTCGCCAAGGTTTTATCCACAAGGGTGGTTTTACTTGGCAAGGTTTTAATGCGGCATATCATATATGATTGGAGGTTAGACATTATATCTTTTTTGTACCCACACTTTTCTTTCGATGAATTTATCCTGTAATATGGTCTTTCTCCTCTGCCATAAGTGAGGAGTCTTCTAATAAAATTCTGCCTTCATTTAAAAAAAAATTCATTTTGTGAGTTGGAGACAAGTGGATCAACCAAAAAGGAGCTAGTTGGCAAAATTGCTAACTTGGAGTTTTCTAAATATAGCCAACGGCTATATGGCTAGTCTTGGGTATTTTCAGCAGATTTTTTGAAGTCAAATGAAAACTTCACATGTCCTATTATTGTTCTTGAATTTGGGGATAATTTGGTGGTATTATCCTTTCTTATTTTATTAAGGAAAAACAAAAATTATTTTTGGAAAATTTTGATGAAAAGCAACAGCTACTTCATGGCTGATTTGAAGATGTTTTGAGTTTGAATTCTTCAAAGTCCACATGCCTATTCTTGTGCCAAGAAGTTGAGGGGATAGTGGAGTATTATCCTTTGCTTTTATCTTCACATTTTCAAGACAATTCCAAGTCATTTTTTAGTTGAAATTTTCGGCCAAGATGACATCCAAGGTGGAGCAATCATGTTGTCTTATTTTACCAAGTGTACAAGGCCAACCAATGATGAGAAGACATTTGGAATTGATGATGAAGATGGTGACACATGTGCATTCTTATCTTCAAGGCTCAAATCACACTATAAATAGAGGCAATGGTGAAGAAGATGAAACACACTTGAAGCTCACAAGCATTTGTTGAATTGTCTAGCTTTCATCTTCATCTTCTTGTTGTTATTGTTTTATTCATTGTAGCAAAGATGTTCTTGCTGTATTGTAGTGAGCTACAAGTCTCTTGAGCTTCATTTGTAAGATTGATTAGCCATCTTTATAAGGCTACATCAATAGGTGGTAGAGGTGTTGCAACTAAGTATTGCTTAGAAGGTGATTATCCAAGTCTTGAGTAGGGTTGGTGTATAACCTAAGGATCAAGCTTGGCTCTTGTTGTAAGGTGTTCATTTCATAGTAAAATCCAAGGAAAGGTGTTCCTTGGGATTGGAGTAGGTCACATTGACCGAACCAGGATAAATCCTTGGTGTTCTTCTCTTGTTTCTTTATTTATGTTTTCTGCCTGTTTGACTGCAGATTTCACACAACTTCACACAATTTGAAAAAATAGCTAAACATTTTCAAAATTCGTGATTTTTGATGGAGTTATACTTCAGACTGTTATCTTTCATTTGCAACAAGAATCACTTGATTTGAGCAAGGAAAAGTTAGTCTTTCAGTCTTCGCAAGATAACTGCTCCAATCTGACTGCAATCTGACCAGTTTTGAGAAAACTTAAATTCTGTATTTTTCAAGAATTGTTTAAGGTCATGGCCTTTTGGAAAATTAATTTACACATCCTAAGGAGTGTTTTGATATAAAGATCAAACGTTTTGGTTGAGTATTCAAAGAGAAACACGTTTTGCAAAATCAGCAACTTTCTCTCCAATTCTGTCCAGATTGACCATCTGAATATTTTTATTTGTTTGAAGGGTCAAACGATCTTATTTTGTCTGATTTTTGGACACAGTCTTGTTACCTCATTGAAGTTCAATTCTGGAAAGTTTCATAATTGTTGGAGTTGTGTACAATTATTTGTGAATTTGTTAAAAACGGATTCTGAATCTGAGGTGGTCTCAGATTCTGTTTTCAAATGGGATTTTAACAAAGGGTTGTAGTGTAATTTCCGCTAACCACTATTCACCCCCCTCTAGTGGTGTTTATTGCAGGTGCACGGTCCAACAACTTTGACCTGTGATTCGACTAAACGGTCGTTATTCAAAGATTTATTAAATACATCCAACAAGTGGTATTTGAGAGAGTCTAATCGGATCACTATTGTTAATCTCTTCAAAATTGAAAAAGAAATTTTTTTGGGTCAAAAACGTTTTTTTCACCGGAATGAAATTCTGGTGGAATTTATGTTTTAATATGAAATAAAGCTGCTCCCTTTTCTGAACAAAAGGCATTCTGGCCTAGTGGGGTAGCGCCCTCCTCAGCAGCCAAAGGTCTCTGGTTCAATTCCTGCTCCAGGAATTTTTGGAGCATTTTTTGCTCCTGGCAAACTGGGCTCCCGATTCCGGTTCAACTTGGTCCACCCACTTCAGGATTGGGCTTTGGACCATATTTCAGTTTAAAAAAAGAAAATTTTGGATTTCGGATTGGGTAGGCGAGTCTGACCCAACCTAGCCCTAATCCGATTTGGAAAGGGCTTCGGCCCAATTAAGAATTAAATAAATAAAAAAAGGAAAAGGCTTTAGGATTGGGCAGGCGGATTCTGACGCGACCCGACCCGCACGCGACTCCCTTTATTTTTAATTTCAGTTTTTTATTTTCATTATTTTGCTTATTATTATTATTTTGGATAAATTAAATGATAATAATTTTTATTATTAATAATTTTTTTAAAAGAAAATAATAATAATAATAATAATAATAACAATAATAATAATAATAATAATTCAATTATTATTATTGTTATTATTATTAAGGAAAATAATAATAATAATAATAATAATAATAATAAATTATATTATTTTTATTATTTTAAGGTTTCCTTTAAAGAAAATACAATAATGATAATAGTTCAATTATTATTGCTATTATTATTAAGGAAAATAGTAATAATAATAAATAATTAGTATTATTATTATTATTTTAAAGTTTTTTAAAAGAAAATAAGTAAATAATAATGATAATAATTCAATTATTATTGTTATTATTTAAAGTCTATTAAGAAAAATAATAATAATAACAATAAATTCTTGTTGTTATTATTATTATTTTAAAGAAATTCAAAGTAATAATAATTAAGTATTAAGTTTAATTTCCGGTTATTACATTATTTGTTTATTCATGCATTTATTTGTTTATTTACTTATTTATGCTATTTATTCATGTTAATAAATAAATAAATACAAGTAAAATAAGCTATGGAACTTAACCCAATGAGGATCCGAATCTTGTTTGACCTGGTTTGACCGAGTTCAACCAAATTAATTTGATGAGTTAAGTTGACTGTGTTGACCAATATTATTTGGGCTTATCAATCAATGCGGTTTAAATACTCATGATAGATGGCTTATTGAATTGTGATAAAAATACCGTACACATAATTCTGTCTAAGAAAGTTGGTTCTTAAGCGAGACCATTATGACTCTAGCGGTGGCCTGAGAATCATGTGGAATGGCAATACACACTTATGGCAAGTGCGTATTACCGAATCGGTTTATTTCACACGCAATATGACTCATCATAAGGTTATATCACTTGTTAAATTGATTGATAAGGATATTGTTTTCTTAAATCGTAAGGAGAACCAAGCTTGGTTCAACGTGGTTCTTACTTGAGCCGTAAAGGGAATCAAGCTAGTTCAAATTGGTTTAAGCAAAACAAAATTTATGTTGAGGTCAAGCATGCATGGTAAGTGCATAAGGGTCAGCCAAGAAACTGCGGATCACTTAGAACCATAAAGTTATAGGGCTTTAATATGATCCCCTTAAAGTGCAACAATCATATCATCGCCACTATATTTGTTATGATCGTGAAGGGCACGTATGTATTGGACACAATCATTGACCGGCTCAAAGGAAGGTGTGATTGTCAAAAGCACATATAAGCATGGTAATGGACCCAAATGGACCCGGCAGCGAAGCTTTGAATGCATACGTTAACTCATCCGTCCAAAGGTAGGTGGTTAACCCGTGCTTGGAGAGCCGTCACATTGACCACTACACCCAATTGTTGGAAGATATTGGGATGCCTCCAAAGAGCCTTAATGTTTGAAGACAATTGGTAGATGGAATTAAGGTTCTATTTTGATTTTGAATTTATTATGCAGTTTAAAGTTATGTATTTACTTCCGTTTCTTGTTTTCTTTTCAGCAATAATATCTAACATTAAAGAAATTCCTACATAGAATGGTTCAAACTATAAGCAATAGAAAGATCAACTTGAGATCAATCTGGGAATTGCTGTTCTAGACAGTGTGATACAGATAGACTGTAGGACCTGTATAGAACCACTAGAAAGGGAATTGAATAGTGGGTGCAGAAAAAATTGGTTTTTAAAACTTTTTGTTATCAATTACCCACTTCTGAAAACAGATTCTGTTTTTAGACCCTGCTTTGGATTAATTGAATGATCAGGTTCTAGACCTCCAAAAATTGTGAAATTTGGTGACAAAGTACTTTCAGATGTATGTATACGTCATAAAAATTCCAGATTAAAATTCAAAGTATAAGACCTCAAAACAACGTGTTTACTGAGATTGTGTAAATCTGCCAGAAACTGTTCCTCAAAATGAAAAATTTATTCCTATTAATTTACAACTCCAAATGATCTGAAAATTTTATGGAATGACCCTTAGGATATGTACTTTAAAGGGTTGAAACAGTTTTTCAAAATTTCTTTGGTAAGTATGTCAAATACGTTGATGTTCTCAACCTTTGCAAGTCTGAAATTCAGATTGCACTGTATCAGAACCATTAACGTTTGATTGACTTATACTTATCCAAATGGGGTGCAACTTATGCCAAATGAAACCTAGGACATGTGACTATGTTTCTGAAAACTTTTGTGATATTTGAAAATCGTTTGCTATTTTTTCCGTTGCAATAAAAATGATGTAAAAATTGAAAACTGAAAGTAAAGTGCTGAATAGTAAGAACACCAAGATTTTTATACTGGTTCGGTTAACATAACCTACTCCAGTCTTCGAGGACACCTTCCTCGGTTATCACTAAATTCCAAAAAAAACACCTTAACACAAGGGTCACTGGAGTTTAACACTAACTCCACCCTTTTATGAACAATCAAACAAACCAATCACGAACACCACCACCGATCGAATGAAGGTTTGATCACACCTTGATCAACCTTTTACAAGAAATGGACGAGTGTAGGTGGTATAATCACAGCCTGTATAATATGTAGAATATATGAACAATAGGTTTGAGAGAAGAAGAAGAAGAAAGAAATGTAAAAGAAGAGAGTAGAAGATCCTTTTGCACTTGAGAGAAAATGAGAATTGTCTCGCTTTTGTTTGCACTACTTCTCCTCCTTTTAAGCTAAAGTGGCCGCCCCCCTTAGGGTTCTTCCATCCTTGAGAATTCTCTTTAATGCCTTTGGAAGATTGCCTTTTGTAGAAATGACACCATCTTGCTTACTTGGCACACTATGATTGGAGAGATGACTTGCATTGCTTACTTGGCACTTGATGATTGGTCCAACTTGTCATCATTTAAATGAGCTGTAAAATATGAAAATTTCTCATAAAACATGTGCCAAAAAGAATTCAAAATTTTGCCAAATAATCATCATTCAATCTCTTCAATTTTGGGATGCCAATTAGTCACCATCAAGACAAGAAAATCGGCCACTATGCACATGTGTTGAATAATTTTCAGCATGTGTAATAGTTTGAAATTTTTGAATTGCTACCTTGTGTAGCTCCTTCTTTTCTGTCACTAACCTTGTGTGGCATACTCTCCACCAATTGAGATACCAACTAAGCTCCACCTTGGCTCCATCATAGCCGAGAATGGCGTGTAGAACCAATGTTCATGTGCTGAAATTTTACTTAAGCTTTGTCAAGTAATGCACAATAATTACACATATATGGTAAATTCCAATCAGTCCTAATTTGAATTTTTTAGAACACTTTAACATGTCTTGAATGTGTAAAAAGTGTCTAGATACATGTTACAACTCATGCCAAAAACAATCCATGTTTTGTGTTCGTAGAAAACCGATTTTTCGACTATCGTCGATTACGCGATTTTTCTCGGATTAAATTCAAAATTTTTGCACATGTCATATATATTATGTCACACATAATATACATAAAATAAAGTAGATATTCAGCTCTAATGGCTGACTTAGCGTGGCACCCCATGTGCTAAAAAATTGAAATTGAAATCTCCACAAACTTGGCCTAATTTGTGGGTGATTTGTGTGTGCCAACATGGAATGATTTAGTGGCTGAATTTAACATGTGAGCCACGAAAGTTTTGGCTATTTTTGAAGTATATGGGATGGCCATCTTTATATGGCAAGTACGTGACACGTTGACGAAGTTTCGGTAGTCACTCGATACGACAATTTTCGGTGTATAACCTTGTAACGTGTCGTTATAATTTTGTCATCACCATGACTTATATCATATGATATAAGACCTGAATATACTCATAAATATGAGGTTTATATAGTCGTGTGATGTTGACGTACATTTGTAATATATGCAACGTGTCGGTAGTACGTCGGAATATATGTGTATTGTGTCTTTTAAAAAAAATCTGAATATATATAATATATATATATGTAGGTGTGTTAGAGGCGTAGGAAGGAGACTTTCCATTTCCAAATTTGTTGCCATAAAGCTTTGCCAAATATATCTCCATTTAATGAACTAGTTAGTTCATTAACTTAAGTACTTCACTTAATAAACTAGTTTAGTTCATTAATTGTGGCACCTGAAAATAGTTCAAAGACAACAAATATTTTCCATATGATGTAAGCTTCAACACTTCATGTATTGCTAGTACGGCAACAATATATAAATCATATGAGGCATGTATATCACAAAAAAGTGTCAAGTAATATTTTTGTCATGCATTTTTTAGACTCGTACTATTTAAATCATGCATTTGTAAATCATTCAAACACTTTTTCTCAACAATCTCCCCCTTTTGATGATTTACAAAATAACACTAGTTCATGATTTAAATATAATTGCTCCCCCTCTAATTAGACACAAATTCGAATTTTGAATTTTATAATATCGTTGTCTCCCCATTAAATTGTGCAATTATGCTCTCTCTCCCCCTTAAATTATGCACTCTCTCTCCCCCTTTATTTTGTAAATAATATCAATGCATGTAAAGATAGAAAGAAATATCAATCTATAGCAAATCAGCAGAAATCATGCCTAATTTTGAGCATAGAGTTTTGTACGTGGCTTGATTTAGTGCTTTGGTGAAGATGTGTGCTACTTGTGCTTCAGTACGTACATGTTCTATAACGATATCACCACTGTGCACATGATCACGGAGAAAGTGATATTGTACTTCTATGTGCTTGGCCTTAGAGTGTAGTACAGGGTTCCTAGACAAATTAATAGCACTCATACTATCACAATAAATGGGGATGCCATTTACTGTGATTCCAAAATCAGATGGTTGCTGTTTTAACCATAAGAGTTGTGTGCAACAAAGACTAAGTGCCATGTATTCAGCTTCAGTAGTAGATAATGCCACACTTGCTTGCTTTTTTGAAAACCAAGAAATTAATGAACTTCATATAAATTGACAAGTGCCACTTGTGCTTTTTCTATCTATTTTGCATCCGCCATAATCCGCATCAGTATAAGCATGCAAGTCAAATTCACAATTCTTATCATACCAAATTCCTAAAGTGAGAATGTGCTTAATGTATCGAAAGATCTATTTTACAGCATTATAGTGAGACACTTTAGGTTTGCTTTGAAAACGTGCACACATACAAACACTAAACATGATATCAGGTCTACTTGCAGTAAGATAAAGAAAAGAACCAATCATAGACCTATACAAACCATTATCAAAGTCTTTTCCATTCTCATCTTTATCTAGTTTAGTGGTAACACTCATAGGGGTGGGGGATAGTTTCAAGTTCTCAAAGTTAAATCTTGTAATCATGTCATTCACATATTTGACGTGACTTATTTGGATGCCTTTACTAGTTTGTTTAATTTGCAAGCCAAGAAAATAATTCAATTCACCAACCATAGACATTTCAAACTCGGATTTCATGCATATTTCAAATTCTTCAACAAGTTTATGAGATGTAGATCCAAAAATAATGTCATCAACATAAATTGAATAATAAGTAAATCCGATTTATCTTGTTTCAAGAATAAAGTGCTATCTATAGTGCCTCTTTTAAATCCATTTTCTAGAAGAGAAGTAGCAAAACGATCATACCAAGCCCTAGGTGCTTGTTTTAAACCATATAGTGCCTTTTTTAATTTGTACACGTGATTAGGATATTTCAAATCTTCAAAACCGGGTGGTTGTTTCACATATACTTATTCTTGTATAAAGCCATTTAAAAATGCACTTTTTACGTCCATTTGATAAAGTTTAAAATCCTTCATGCAAGCAATAGCAAGTAATAATCGTATGGATTCTAAGCATGCTACGGGTGCAAAAGTTTTGTCGTAGTCTATTCCTTCTTCTTGATTATATCCTTGTGCTACAAGTCTTGCTTTGTTTCTAACAACTTTACCTTCTTCATTCATTTTATTTCTAAAGACACACTTTGTGTCTATTATCGTTTTATCTTGTGGTCGTGGCACTAAATCCTATACATCATTTCTTGTGAATTGATTTAATTCATCATGCATAGCTTCAATCCAAGAAGCATCATTCAAAGCATCAAATACGTTCTTGGGTTCAATTTCAAATATCATAGCATGAAATTGGTTTATTTCATCCGGATTTATTCTTCTACGTGGTCAGACACCTTGAGTTATATCTCCTATAATAAGGTCATGTGGGTGATCCCTATGCCATCTTGCTGATTATTCTCTAAGTTTTCATGCATTTCTAAGTGATCATGCATTTCTAGTGTGTTGGGCTCATCATGTACGATATCCTCTTCTATATCATCTAACACGGGCTTTAGTTCAAAATCATCATCATATTCTTTATCTTTTTCAAACTCGTCAAATTCATTAAACTTCACATAAATAGATTCTAAAATTTGTCTAGTGATAGGATCATAACATCTATATGCCTTAGAATTTATAGAATATCCAACAAAGATGCATTCAATTGATTTAGACTCAAATTTATCTAGATTATCTTTTGTATTCAAAACAAAGCGTTTACAACCAAACACACGAAGGTAATCAATTTTAGGCATGCGATCATTTACTATTTCATAAGGAGTTTTGTTTATTTCCTTTCTAATCGACAAATGATTAACTATATAGCATGCACAATTTATGGCTGCCGCCCACAAAAATCTAGGCTACTTATTTTCACATAACATGGTTCTAGCGATTTCTTGTAGTGTCCTATTCTTTATTTCTACTACTCCATTTAATTGTGGTGTCCTAGGTGGCAAAAACTCGTGTTTAATACGTTTTTCCTCGCAAAAAGCAATCATGTCCTTGTTTTTAAATTCACCGCATGTATCGCTCCTAATCTTTTTCACATTCAAACCATGTCCATTTTCAAGTTGTTTTATTAATTTAGCAATCTCAACAGCACTATCATCTTTATTCGCAAGAAATAAAGTCCATGTATAGCGAGAAACATCATCAACGACAATACATGCATAATGTCGCCCACCAAGACTCCTAGTACGAGTAGGACCAAACAAGTCAATGTGTAATAATTCTAACACTCTAGATGTGCTAATTTTATTTTTAGATTTAAGTGACTCGTGTGTTTGTTTGCTTTTAATGCAAGATTTACACAACTGAAAGTTGTCTAAGTCAAGTTTAGGCAATCCTTGTACTAGATTCTTTCGTTGAAGTTATTCAAGCGTTGAGATGTCAATGTGTCCTAATCGCCTATGCCACAAATTTACGTTAGGTTCATTTTACATGAAACATTTAACTTTAGCATCAACATGTCATCCATAGAAAGCGTAAAAATATTTCCTTCTCTTTTTCCTTTTAATACCGTTTCTCAGTTTTTATTTACTACGTTGCAATATGGGTGAGTGAAACACACATCAAAACCGTTGTCAAGAAACTGTGAGATACTAAGCAAATTATAGGATAGATTAATTACCAAGAAGACGTTGGAGATTTGAAGAGTACTTAGACTTCTAATTGTACCTTTTCCGATGATTCTTCCTTCATTGTTGTCTCCAAAGGTCACCGACCTACCTTTTGTAACCTTCTTCAATTTTGAAAACAAGCTCGGATCACCCGTCATGTGCCTCGAGCAACCACTGTCAATGAACCACTTGATAGATGTACCTTTTGAGCTATGTGTTCCCTGCAATGTGTAACAATGATTTAGGTACCCTTTTATTTTGAGTCCTTACGAGTTAGTTCTTCACCCTTTTGTAAGAGTACCTTTTGATACCCATACTTGGGTGACCTTTCTCGGTCTTACAAATGGTGAGAATATAGATGAATAGGCAATGTAATAGACATTAGGTAGGAATGCATTTGGCCTTTGGCTAGAATTCCATCGTGAACATTGTATGGTTGTCGTTTTTGATATGTTCTGGTGTTAATGTGCGTGTTGCGTGATCTAGATGCATTTATGGTAAATAAATGTCGTGTATACATTGATGGTTTTTTTTCATATCTATACGGCACATGATTATATCTTGTATGATATGAAGAAGAAGCACAATGAGATGAAGTAGGGGGAGGTCTAGGCGTCTTGTTAGACACCACACTTATCTTGAATGCATCTGTTTTCTTAGAGGAAGATCGAATGAATTTGGTTGATTTATTTAATGTCTCGTTTTTCTCAATGTATCCTAATCATGTTTTGTCGCTATCATCTTTTGTGAAGAGATGATGCGATCTAGCATGTTTGTACCTGTGTCAAACTGTTTCATCATTTTTTCTAAATCGGCATTCCTTGATTTCAAATTTGAAATCTCGGATTTTATTTCATTATTTTGTGTTGTTAATGTTGATATCTCTGATTTTAATGCATTAATTGTGCAAGACGACTCTTCTTTTGAATCATTTAATTGAGAAACAAGGTTGGTGTTAGATGATTCTAACAACTTCTTGTCTTCAATTAACCGTTTTTTTTTCTTTTGCAAGAGTCTTTGTGAATTTATGAAATTCCAAATATTGACTAAACAAATCATCATAGGAAGGTTCAGAATCAGAGTCAGAATCAGAAGATACCTCGTTTGATGCTTAGGATGCAAAGCATACTTGTGTCGTCTCTTCTTCGATATCAGTCTCAGAGTTAGACGAATCACTCCAAGTGGAGACCTTGAGTGCTCTTCTTAAGTTCCTTTGTTTAGGTTCAGAGACGGGTCTATTTTTGTTCCAGTCGTTGTCACGGTTTTTGTTCGTTTGTTTGTCCTTGTTCGGGCAGCCATATGCCAAGTAACCAAGTTTCCCGCATTCATAGCACTTTATGTCCTTATCATTAATTTTATTTTTATTTCTTTTAGTCAAAACAGCCTTAGGTTTGTTCTTAAATGACTTTCTCATAAATTTTCTCAAACATTTAGGCAATAATATTAGATCATCATTGTCCGATTCAGTATCACTATCATCTACGTGATCGGAAGAAGTAGAGACGTATTCATTTGATTTAAAAGCAATAGTCTTACCTTGTTTTGACGTTGATTCTGATTTCTTTAATGTAAGTTTGTTTTCGTATAACTCTAATGATCCGATCAATTCCTCTATTTTTATCGATTTTGTTTCCTTACTTTCCTTAATCGCCGTGACTTTGGGGTCCCATTCGGATGTGAGACTTCTTAAGACCTTTTGTACTTTTTCCTGTGTTGAAAAAGCTTTTCCAAGAGACTCAAGAGAATTATAAATGTTAGTCAAGCGTAAGTCCATATCAACAATAGATTCATTTGGCAATAATTTAAAAGACACAAGAGTGGACATAAGCATATTTATTTTAGACTCTTTGACTTGACTAGTCCCTTCGTGTTTTATTTTTAGAATTCTCCACATCTCTTGAGCACTAGAGCAATTAGACACGTAACTTGATTCACTTTTACTCAGTCCGTTAAAAAGTAGTTGCATGGCTCTAGCATTCATACTCAATTTTTTTTCCATCACTAGTATATTCTTGTTTCAGTTTTACAATCTCTAGTGTGACACCATCAACAGTAGATAACTTAGAAGGGTCAAAAGGACCATCTTCTATAATTGACCACAAGTCTATTCAATGGCCATAAAAAAAGTTTCATTCTAAGTTTCCATTGTATGAAGACTCACCGTCAAAAAGAGGAGGCATTTGACTCGGCATATCTTCTTGCATGGTATTGTGACTAGTGGTCGCCATCGCACAAAGATCGTTCGATCTCCTTGTCGTGAGTGTGCCTGCTCGCTGATACCACTTTTAGGACTTGTATATCACCACTAGAAGGGGCGATCGAATAGTGGTTGCAGAAAAAATTGGTTTTTAAAACCTTTTGTTACCAATTACCAACTTCTAAAAACACATTCTGTTTTCAGGCCCTGCTTTAGATTAATTGAATGATCAGGTTCTAGACCTCCCAAAATTGTGAAATTTGGTGACAAAGTACTTTCAGATGTTATGTATAGGTCATAAAAATTCCAGATTAAAATTCAAAGTAAAAGACTTTAAAACAACGTTTTTACTGAGATTATATAAATCTGCCAGAAACTATTCCTCAAAATAAAAAATTTGTTCCTATTAATTTACAACTCCAGATGATCTGAAAACTTTATGGAATGACCCTTAGGATATGTACTTTAAAGTATTGATACAGTTTTTTGAAATTCTTTTGGTAAGTATGTCAAATACGTTGATGTTCTCAACCCTTGCAAGTCTGAAATTCAGATTGCACTAGTCTCAGAACTATTAATGTTTGATTTGACTTATACTTATCCAAATAAGGTGAAACTTGTGCCAAATGAAAGCTAGGACGTGTATCTATGTTTCTGAAAAATTTTGTGATTTTTGAAAATCTTTTGCTATTTTTACCGTTGCAATACAAATGATACAAAAACTGAGAACTGAAAGTAAAGTGCTAAATAGTAAGAACACCAAAAATTTTATACTGGTTTGGTTAACACAACCTACTCTAGTCTTCGAGGATACCTTCCTCGATTGTCACTAAACACCAAAAAAACACCTTACCACAATGGTGACTGGAGTAAAACACTAACTCCACCCTTTTACAAACAAACAATCAAACAAACCAATCACGAACACCATCACCGATCGAATGAAGGTTTGATAACATTTTGATCAACCTTTTACATGAAATGGACGAGTGTAGCTGGTATCATCAAAGCCTGTATAATATGTAGAATATATGAACAATAGTCTTGAGAGGATAAGAAGAAGAAAGAAATGTAGAAGAAGAGAGTAGAAGATCCTTTTGTACTTGAGAGAAAATGAGAGTTGTCTCGCTTTTGTTCGCACTACTTCTCTTCCTTTTAAGCTAAAGTGACCGCCCCCTTAGGGTTCTTCCATCCTTGAGAATTCTCTTTAATGCCCTTGGAAGATTTCCTTGTGTAGAAATGACACCATCTTGCTTACTTGACACACTATGATTGAAGAGATGACTTGACCTTGCTTACTTGGCACTTGATGATTGGTCCAACTTGTCATCATTTAAATGAGCTGTGAAATCTGAAAATATCTCATAAAAAATTGTGCCAAAATGAATTCAAAATGTTGCCAAAGAATCATCATTCAATCCTTTAAATTTTGGGATGACAATTAGCCACCATCAAGACAAGAAAAGCAGCCACTATGCACGTGTGCTGAATAATTTTCAGCATGTGTAGTAGTTTGAAATTTTTGAATTGTTACCTTGTGTAGCTCCTTCTTGTGTCACTAACCTTCTGTGGCATATTCTCCACCAATTGATATTCCTACTAAGCTCCACCTTGGCTCTATTGTAGCTGAGAATGGCGTGTAGAACCAATGTGCATGTGTTGAAATTTTACTTTAGTAAGTTTTGTCAAATAATGCACAATAATTACACATATATGGTAAATTCCAATCAGCCCTAATTTGAATTTTCTAGAACATTTTAACATGTCTTGAATGTGTAAAAATTTTCTAGATATATGTTACAACTCATGCCAAAAACGTTCCATGTTTTGTGTTTGTAGAAAGCTGATTTTTTACTTTCGTCGATTACGTAATTTTTCTCCGATTAAATTCAAACTTTTTGCACATGTCATATATATTATGTCACACATAATATACATAAAATAAAGTAGATATTCAGCTCTAATGGTTGACTTAGAGTGGCGCCCCATGTGCTAAAAAATTGAAATTGAAATCTCCACAAACTTGGCCTAACCTGTGGGTGATTTGTGTGTGCCAACATGGAATGATTTAGTGGCTGAATTTAACCTGTGAACCACGAAATATTTGGCTATTTTTGAAGTATATGGGATGACCATCTTTACATGGCAAGTACGTGACACGTTGGCGAAGTTTCGGTAGTCACCCGATATGACAATTTTCTGTTTATAACCTTGTAGCGTGTCGTTATAATTTTGTCATCACAATGACTTATATCATATGATATAAGACCTGAATATACTCATAAATATGAGATGTATATAGTGGTGTGACATTGACGTACGTTTGTAATATATGCAACGTGTTGGTAGTACGTCGGAATATATGTGTATTGTGCCTTTTAAAAAAAATCTGAATATATATAATATATATATGTAGGCATGTGAGAGGAGTAGAAAGGAGACTTTCCATTTCTAAATTTGTTGCCATAAAGCTTTGTCCAAATATATCTCCATTTAATGAACTATTTAGTTCATTAACTTAAGTACTTCACTTAATGAACTAGTTTAGTTCATTAATTGTGACACGTGAAAATAGTTCAAAGACAACAAATGTTTTCCATATGATGTAAGCTTTAACACTTCGTGGCTTGTTAGTACGGCAACAATATATATAAATCATATGAGGAATGTATATCACAAAAACGTGTCAAGTAATATTTTTGTCATGTATTTCGTAGACTCGTACAATTTAAACCATGCATTTGTAAATCATTCAAACACTTTTTCTCAACATAGACCGCCCAGTTGTACTAACAGATGATAGCACAGGTGAGGAAAAGGCTAACATGGCACGCTGGATCTGGTCAAATCGCATGTGTCTTATGATCATGCAAAAGACTATCCATGAATGCTTCAGAGGAAACGTGTCTGAGTCCACAACGGCCAAAGAATTTTTGGCCGATCTCGAGCAAAGGTTTGTTAAGAATGAGAAAGTCGAGGCAGGCAATCTCTTAAAGAAATTATGCTCAAAATAGTACCATGGAAATGGAATTATAAGGGAGTACATCCTAGAGATGACTCACATTGCTTCTCAATTGAGAAACATGAAACTAGATGTCTCTGACGATATGATGGTTGTCATGATTCTCAAATCCTTGCCTCCTAAGTTCAAACACTTCCTGGTCAGTTATAACTGCCAAAAAGAAAAGTGGACCGTGAATGAACTTGTCTCGCATTGCGTGCAAGAGGAGGAAAGGCTCAAGAATGAGGGGCATGAAGCTGTGAATGTTGTCACCACCAAGTCCGGTGGTAAGAAACGCAAAGCTGCGGATAAAGTTGATGTGCAAAAGGCAAGCAAGAAAGAAAAGGAGGCGCCTACTGCTAACGCACCCAAAAGCATGTCTTGTTTCTTTTGCAATAAAGAAGGACATCTAAAGAATAATTGTACCAGTTATCATTCTTGGCTCAAGAAAAAAGATACGTTCTTATTTTGTTTTGAAGTTAATTTTATTTTGGATATAGCCACTTGGTGGGTCGATACAGGAGCCACAACTCACTTATCTGTGTCTATATAGAGTTGCCTCAGCCATTGAAAACCAAAGGACAATGAGAGATACGTCTATTAGGGAAATGGCAGGGCATAAAGGTTGAAGCTATTAGGCATTTTAGATTGTTGTTGACTTTCGGATTTTATCTAGATTTGCATGACACTTTTGTAGTACCATTGTTTAGACGAAACCTTTTTTCGTTTTATCAATTGGATAAAAGTGGTTATTATGGTTTTTTTGGAAATGGAAATTTTCATCTTTATCATGTTTCTAGATTAATTGGTCATGGTAAAATGTCCAAAATTGATAAGCTTTATTCAATAAATGTCACTTCAAATCAACACCTTGCATGTTGTTACGCAAAACGTTAAAGCAAAATTAACTCGTGAGAATTCAGGATCATTATGGCATCAACGTTTAGGACATGCGTCCAAAAACAGAATAGAACGTCTTGTCAAAACAAAAATTCTCAATCCTTTAAACTTAACCGATTTAGAATCGTGTGTATTTTGTGCTAAAGGAAAACAAACTAAAGTCCGAAGATATGAAGCAAATCGTGCAAATAGTTCATTAGAGTTGATTCATACCGATATTAGTGGCCACTTCATCCGACTACCCAAAATGGCCACTCTTATTTTATCACCTCTATTGATGACTATTCGCGATTTGGCTATATATTCTTACTTAAAGGAAAAGTCCACGCACTGGACATGTTCAAATCCTTTAAAGCTGAAGTTGAGTTACAACTCAACAAAAAGATTAAAGCCGTCAGATTGGACCATAGAGGAGAATACTATGATTGATATAATGGATCAGGAAAACAATGTCTGGGACCATTTGTTAAATTCCTAGAAGAAAATGGAATCGTCGCCCAGTACACCGTGCCTGGGTCACCAAGCATGAATGGTGTAGCTGAAAGACGAAAATGCATGCTGATAGACATGGTACGTAGTATGATGAGTCAAACTACGCTACCATTATTCCTCTAGGGAGAAGCGTTTAAAACCGCAGCTTACATCCTTAACCGAGTACCAACTAAAGCAACAATAAAGATCCCTTATGAGTTATGGACTATGCGTAAGCCTAGCCGTAACCACATAAAGGTTTGCGGTTGTCCAGTAGAGGCAAAGCCTTACAAACCAAATGAAAGAAAACTGGACACCAAAACAGTTACTTGCTATTTCGTTAGTTACTCAGAAAGGCACAAGGGTATAAATTCTACGATCCCACAAGTAAAGTATTTTTCGAGATAAATTCAGTAAAGTTCTTTGAGTATGCTTTGGTTCCGGGGGAAATTATTTGCATCAGCAGATCATTGAGTTAGATGAGGGTCACTCATATGCGACAGAGAAGCGAATCGAACCAATACTTGGGGAGATATCATTAGCGATACCCGCACCTGAGGTACCTCATCCCAGTAGTGGCGCACCACAAAAGCTAGTTCCTGAGGAAGTCACTCAAGAACAAGAAGAATTGCATACTGATGTAGTTCAGGAACTACAGTATCCTAAGAACAAGTGCCCCTAAGGTGATCCACATGTGATAGGAGAAACCTCATACCTAGTGACTATGAGGTGTATCTCCAAGAACACAAATTTGATGCTGGCATGATAGACGATGACCCCAAAAACATCCAACAAGCATTACAATGTTAAAATTTAGAAAAGTGGATCAAAGTCATGGAAGAAAAAATTAAGTCTATGCACGACAACAAAGTATGGGAATTCGTCTCATTGCCTAAAGGTTTGAAACACGTTGGTTGTAAATGGATATTTAAAACCAAACGGGATTGAAAAGCCAACGTAGAACGATATAAGACCCGACTTGTTGCTAAAAGTTTTACCCAAAAGAAAGGCATAAACTATACGAAAACCTTCTCTCCAGTATCGACGAAGGATTCCTTTGGATAATCATGGCTTTAGTGGCACACTTAGATCTTGAGCTACATCAGATGGATGTCAAGACTACATTCTTAAACAGGAACTCGACGAAACCATTTACATGGTTCAACCGCCTCAATTCAAAGTGGGAGATCCAAAAGACATGGTTTGTCGAATAAAGAAATCCATCTATAGGCTCAATCAAGCGTCTCGACAATGATACTTCAAATTTCCCAAAGTGGTTGCCTCTTTCAGTTTTGATGCAAACCAAGTTGACGAATACGTGTATCATAAGTTTAGTGGGAGCAAGTTCATATTCTTGATCTTGTACGTAGATGATATTACTGCGTGCAACAAACGATGTAAACATGTTGAGCAACACCAAAGCCTTTTTGAGAAAACATTTCGAAATAAAAGACCTTGGTGAAGCTTCATTTGTGTAGGGACTTGAGATACAGAGGAATCATAGCCATGGTATCTTAGGTCGCTCACAACAAGCATACATCGAAAAGGTATTGAAGCGGTATAGCATGGATAAGTGTAAACAACTTAATACCCCTGTGGCTCGAGGAGACAAGTTCAGCCTGAAGCAATGTCCCTAAACTAAGTTTGAATGTTCAGAGATGAGGAATACTCCCTATGCTTTGGTGGTAGAGAGTATAATGTATGCCCAAGTATGTACACAACCAGACTTGGCATACATTACTAGAATGTTAGGAAAATACCTATTTGATCCGGGTAAGGATCACTAGAGTGCAACAAAGAGGGTGCCGAGATACCTACAAGGAACGAAACAATATGTGTTGACGTATCAGAGATCTCATGAGTTAGAGATTACTGGATATGTAGATTCTAATTTTGTTGGATGCCAAGATAGCATGAAATCGACCTCAGGTTATGTGTTTACTCTAGTCAGAGGTGTGATCTCGTGGAAAAGTGCGAAATTGACCTTATTGGCGTCCTCCACTATGGAGGCGGAATTCGTAGCATGGTTCGACGCATCCAACCAAACGATATGGCTTCATAATTTTCTCACAGGAATGCGAGTGGTGGAGACTATCTCGTCTCCAATGAGGATTTACTATGACAGTAACGCTGCGGTGCTATATTCAAATAACAACCGGAGTTCATCAAAAGCGAAATATATAGAGATGAAGTATCTGGCAGTTAAAGAAAGAGTGCAGAGTGGTTTGATCAGAATTGAGCATATCAGTACAGACTCCATGGTGGCTGATCCTTTGACCAAGGTCGTGGAACCCGTAGTGTTTCACAAGCATGTTAGTCGTATGGGTCTTAGTCTTGTTGAGGATGTTTTATCCTAGTGGGAGTCTGAGAGGTTTATGTTTTCTTATGCTCAAAGAAGTTGTCTTAAAGTTTTCAGACAAACAGTATAATGTACATTTCGGTTATATTAAAGTTTTCTACAGAAGTGATGTACATTAAGCAGTTACGGTATACATTCTGAATTCTGTTGATCTCGCTAAGTTAGGGCCAAGTTGGAATTAAATATGTACGATCACCTAGCACATTAAATTCCACACTATATATCTATTGCAGCATCCATGTCATTCAGTGGAATGTTCGTATTATGATTTAAGAAGGACAAGTCACTAATTCAATGTGGCGGCGTGCGCCTTAAGTTTTTTGCTAACATTTGCCGATGGACCGGAAAAGGTAAGACACACTAAGGGACATTCAGTAAGGAAGCTCAAAAGAGTGACATATAATCTTTAAGAAACGTACATAGTCCAAGTGGGAGATTGTTGGGATTAATTCGAGATACGTGTAATGCGCAACACGTTGATTAAATATACATGAATTAATCATAAGGTGGACGTTATGTATGATAATTTTTATATGTCACATATGTTACATAATAATATTAATTATTGCATAAAACATCCACACGTTAAGTGATCATAGATATGTTCGTGGATGTATAGTATGGTCTAAAATAGAAACTCCGAATATGTCGAGAGTCATATGGTCAGGGACCGCGATGGATAGGATCAAAGTACAACGACCATAAAGTGTACGACGTCTGGTCTCCAAGGGGCGACAACCCACGTGTGGCTAGTAGATAAATGTTGGTACATAATATCAAATATAAATAATATTTAATATTAAATATTAGGTAATAATATTTATTATTAAATATTTAATAATATTTAATTGTGGATAAAGATCACTTGATAATATCAAGGATATCCTCAGGTATTTGGGATGAGAAAAGCTCTCATCCAGAGAGGAAAAAGGTTTGGTTTCAGACACAACTCTGAATCCTACCCCCATCAGGATTCTCCCTATTCTCTCTCTATATAAACGAAGAGGCTTCACCTCCTCACAGACATCATTGAAACCGTCGGCCTTGAGGGGTATAGGGAGGGAGTGTCAACCTTTTTTCTGTAAAGCCCACACTGCTAGCCTCTCCATCGGGTAAAGCAGTAAATTGTAGAATCCGTTCGAGGGGTGCATCAACAATTGGTGGGAGGTAGTGAATCCTTGGATCACGCCAGATTCATCAGCAGCAGGAGCATACGTAGTGAACAGATAAACATCAAAATGGAGCAAGGTATAATTCTGCCTTTTGTTACTTTGCCCAATGATTCGATTAAATGGTCGTTATTCAAGAATTTATTAAATAAATCCACCAACAACAACCAAAGAATAAAACATTGGCAAGTAACCCCGTAAAAGAATATCAAAGGCACGTAGAGCTCAACCTTCAACTTTTCCTTATCATCAAAGCCTTGATTCTGGACACATCGTTCTCCAACTCAACACCGTGAAACACAAGTGTTTGCAAGTCCTCGACCTCCTCTATCTCTCTCCTATCCTTGTTATGGGCGATTCAGATTGTATCTTTGTCATGTCGTTGTCTTGTTTAATCTCCTTGATTCACCCCAAAGGGGTGATTTTCGCTTTAAATGAATGTACCCATCATTCTTTGCGATTTGATGCATCAACTATAGAGTTGTATTTCACTGGATAGAATCGATTTTTGAAATGCAAAAACATAATCATTCTTTGAGATTTTGGTGTTCTTTACTCCAAAGCCACTGATGGCTAGATACTCTGTTGGGTATGTTGTTTTATAGGTCACAATGTGCTTAATGGAAACTAGAAGCGTGTTAGTAGCAAATTTGTCAGATGCTTTAACTCCCCAAAGCGTTAGAGATAAGTAGATGAAGAAAACTATTAAGAGGCATGGTTCTTGGTTCTTAGCTGGAAGCTGGTAACGGAGAAGAGGGAGTAGTCTTTAGCTGGTGATGTAGAAGAGAGTAGTTCTAGCCGGTGGAATGAATATATGCATGTGTATTCAGATAAAAATGTTACTATATACATATATAAATGTATATGTATAGACATGTATATATTTAGATGTAGATATGTATATATGTATGTGCGAGCACATATGGGTTGCATGTATATAGCGGATGCAGGGGATGCATCATGGTTCTTAATCCTTCTAACTTTGGTTGACTATTTTTAAATGACACGTTTTTAAAACTGGTCAATCTGCGGACAGAATGAAGCAACAATTTTTCAAAACCTGATTCACTAACTTTACTTTGCTCAAACTAGATGGTTTCTGTTGAAAATGGAAGTAGACAGACTGAAGTTTATTGTCACTACAATTTAGTATGTTTTGGAAAGATTTGCTATGTTAAACGTAAATGCAAAAGGGAGTATAAAACTGGATAAAAATAGGCAGAAAGTAAAGAGGACAAGGACATCAAGGTTTTATCCTCGTTCGGTCAATATAACCTAATTCAGTTTCAAAAGCATTTTTTTTTGGATTTTCACTAACACCAAAATCACTTTTCATCTTACAAAGTACTTCATTTTTGAGTTATACACTAACCCTATCAAAACTTGATTTTTTTAGCACCTTATGCACCTTTT
Source organism: Eustoma russellianum (assembly GCA_036186865.1). Classification (NCBI taxonomy): domain Eukaryota; kingdom Viridiplantae; phylum Streptophyta; class Magnoliopsida; order Gentianales; family Gentianaceae; genus Eustoma; species Eustoma russellianum. The sequence goes on along the minus strand of AP025056.1, from coordinate 20,585,891 downwards.
CACCTAGACCTTAACAACTAAGGATTAGACCTTATGGCTTCAGTCTATCCCTTATAAGTTTATGAATCAAAGAAGGTATAAAAATACAGCAAATAAAATATTTAAGTATACAACAAGGCTGTTGGGTGTTTTCAAGAAGTGAGAGGAAGGGATGAAGATAGAAGAGCGAATAGAGTTCTTGAGAGTATCAAAAGGTGCAAGAGCTTTCAAGCTTGATTCTTCCCCTTTTATATAGAGTATAGGCCGGCCTCTTTAGGGCTTTGCAGGATGCCTATGTGTCGGCAATTAATATCACAAAGATTACTTGTAAACGTGTGATTGGTTGAACTTGTCATGACTTTCCTTAGGTGACAAATGCTTGAGTCTTGATTAGTCCATATAAGACCAACATTGTTGTCAATTTTAGGGTCTTCAAATGAGGTGGAATTTGTGAAAATAAATCACAAATACGATGGATAATAATAGGAGATATAGCACTTTACTAACTTGATACCACTTGATTTGCTCCAACAATGTTACCAACCTTTAAGAGATGAAGCTTGACTTATTTTGTCTTGTTTGCTCAAAGTAGTCGGGCCCTTGCTGATTCGGAATGCCATCTTGGCAAATTTTGAGTCACCAAGATGATGTGTCAAAATATGAGAGATCGAATTTTTGTCACCATGCGTAGCTATAAACAAAGTAGTAGTACAAATAGACATCCTTAAGGGCGGTTTTCATTGTTAGGTGCAGCAATTGTCCCGTGGCGTAGGCCGATGGGCGTAGGCTGTGTGGGCCAAGTCACAGTCGAATGCAGTGGGCGCTTGTGTGCTGAATGCACTATAAGGCTAGGGTATGCGCATCTCCTGTCACCAATTGGTTTTGGGAGAGATGGTAGCGCCTGAGGTCCTACAAGTGGTATCAAAGCGCAGGAACACTCACATCAAAAGGATCCAACGATCTAAGTGAGATGGCAACCACTAGCCACGAAACCGAGGAAAAAGATATGTCAAGCCAAATGCCTCCACTATTTGAAAATGAGGTAAATTCTGATTCTAACTCGGATTCTGAACTATCTTATGATGATTTATATGTTGAATATCTTGAATTACATAAGTTTGCTAGAACTCTTGCAAAACAAAAGAAACGGTTAATTGAAGACAAGAAACTGTTAGAATCTTCTAACACAAATCTTGTGTCTCAATTAAACGATTCAAAAAAAGAGTCGTCTTGCATCATAAATTCATTAAGGTCTGAAATTTCATCATTGACATCCGAGAACACTAAAATGAAATCCGAGATTTCAAACTTGAAATCAAGGAATACAGACTTAGAGAAAATGATGAAACAGTTTGATACGGGATCTAACATGCTAGAGCGTATTATCTTATCACAAAAGCATGATAGTGACAAAACCGGATTAGGATACATGGAGACAAATGAAGCATCATCTAAACCATCTAAGTTTGTTTTGTCTAAGAAAGTAGACACATCAACGGCATACGTAGCGCCTAAAGTGACGGAAAGACCCCCTCTCCCCTCATCTCGTCATACTTCTTCTTCATACCATGCGAAGTATAATTATGTGCCGTATAAATATAAGAAGAAGACTAGTACACCACTCATCTCATCTCATCGTGCTTCTTATTCTTCATATCATACAAAGAGTAATCATGTGCCATATAGAAAGCCACTGATGCATGTGCGACATTCATATCATACAAATGCGTCTAGATCACGCCCCGTGTATGTAAACCGAAATACATATCAAAAACGAAAACCACACTATACGCATGATGGGATTCTTGGCCAAAGGCCAAGCGCATCTGCCCGTAACGTATATTATGTTACGCTTTCATCACCTTTCTCACCTTTTGGAAGACCTAGAAAGGTCACCCAAATTTGGGTACCAAAAGGGACATTTTCAAAGGGTTGAATAAATAACCCTTAAGAACGCACCTTTGAGATTATTCAAAATGCATGATTTTCTTTTCATCTTTACATGCGCTTTTGATTGACTTTCCAAAATAAAGGGGGAGAGTAAGCATGATTTAAGGGAGAGAGAGATACTGATTGCATAAATCAAGGGGGAGCGGATTTGAAATTTAAAATTCAAATTTTGAATTTATGCATGATTGAAGGGGGAGCGATAGGATTTAAATCATGAAAGTAGGTTATTTTGAAAATCATCAAAAGAGGGAGATTGTAGAGAAAAAGGGGTTTGAGTGATTTCAAAATGTATGATTTAAACTTGCATAAAAACATGCATGACGTAAGTGTGCATGACATATTGCATATAACTTGCCTTATATAGTTCATATATAATGTTGCCGTACTAACGAGCCATGAAGCTTTAAAGCTTACATCAAATGGCAAACATTTGTTGTGTTTATACTATTTTCAGGAGCCACCATTAATGAACTTAACTAGTTCATTAAGTGAAGTACTTAGTTAATTAAACTAAGTAGTTCATTAAAGGAAGCTACATTTGGACAAGGCACAAAGGAAACAAGACTAAGAAAGGAAAGTCTCCTCCTCCTCTCTTCATCTAATATACACGCCTACATACATATATAAATATATATTTTCAGTTTTTTTTTGAAAAAGGCACATACACATGTATTCCAACGTACTACCGACACGTTATATATTTTACGTACGTACGTTAACGTCACACCATCATATTTAACTCATATTTATGAGTATATTCAGGTCTTATATCATATGATATAAGTCATGGTGATGACAAATTAAATATGACACGTTAAAAGGTTCTAAACCGAAAATTGTTGTATCGGGCGAATACCGAAACTTCGCCAACGTGTCACGTACTTGCCATAAATAGATGGCCAGCCCCTACACTTCAAAAATACTCAAAAATGTCGTGGGTATGATGTTATGTGCAGCCATAAAATCATTCCATGTTGGCACACACAAATTACCCCACATTAAGGCCAAATTGTGGAGATTCCAATTTCAATTTTGTCACATGTAAATGGCGCCACTTTAGACCAGCCAAGTGCTGACAATTAAATTTTATATTATGTATATTATGTGTAACATAATATATATAACATTTGCAAAAAGTTGGAATTTAATTAGAGAAAAATCGGGTAATCGATAAACATCGAAAATTCGGTTTTCTACGTACACAACACATGGAACGTTTTTGGCACATCATACGACATGTATCTAGACACTTTTTACATATGTCATACATCTTAAAGTGTTCTAGAAAATTAAATTAAGGGCTGATTGGAATATGCCATGTGTGTATTATCAAATGTGCACTATTTTACAAAGTTTACAAAAATAAAATTTAGCACATGCATATACACATCATACACGCCTATACAGCTGAAATGGAGCATATGTGGAGCCTTGTTGGCATATTGATTGGTCAAGAATCAATCATACAATGTTGGTGATTTAAAGAAAGAAGCTACAAAAGGTAATGTTTCAAATTTTATCTCATTTGAAACACATGCTGAAAATTTCAGCATGTGTAGTTATAGCTGGCCGATTTTCATGATTAATGGGCATATAATTTGTGTCTTGAAACATGTGATCAATTGGAAGAAGAATTAGAAGTAATTTGAATAAGATATAAAGTCATAAAGTGTGATATCTTGAATATCACACATGCTGAATAATTTCAGCATGTGTGTGTATGCACCTTGGCCGATTTTGTGGTCACATTAGTGTCCAATTTCATTTCCAAAAATGATGAGAATTTTTCCTAATAATTGGTGATTTGTTTTAAAATAAAAATCAATGAAAATTTGGAAGAAATTTGAATTATATAACCATGTATCACATGCTGAAATTTCAGCATGACAAGTCCCCATTATGGCCGAAATTTTTACCTTGTTTGAAGAAATTCTATTTTGCTTGATTTGGGTGATAATCTTATGAGTTATGACAACTATTTTATGTTGATTTTGGCACATGTTTTTAGTGAAATTCTCAGATTTTCCAAGTCATCAAATGATGACAACATACAACATATCAATGAGTGCCAAGTAAGCAAAAGTTAAATGATCATCCAATGAGGAGGTGCCAAGTAAGCAAGATCATGTCACAATGATGCCACACATTCCACCAAGGACTTAGAAGACAATTTTCAAGAGGGGAAGGCACCAAAGGGGGCGGCCAAGACTTTTTAAAAAGAAGGAAGAAGAGCAAAACAAAAACAAGAACAAGAGTTGCAAATTAAAAGATCAAAAGTGTTCTAGCCTTCTTCTTCTACACTCTCTTTCTTTCTTCTTTCTAAAAGCCTATTGTACTTACATTCATATTCTTGAATAGGCTTATCTTAGACCACCACACATTCTATATCTTTGTAAAAGATTGATCAAGGTGTGATCAATCTTCATTCTTGCAAGGTGGTGGTGTTCGTGCGTAATTGTATTCATCATACAAGATTTGTAAAGGGTTGGAGTTGGTGTGTAACTCCATCAACTCTGTGGTAAGGTGTATTTGTGTTGTGTGATTAGTGTGAACTGAGAAAGGTGTTCCTCGAAGACTGGAGTAGGTTGTTTATGACCGAACCAGTATAAAATTCTTGGTGTCATTTACTTTCAGCACTGATTTTCTGTTTAGCACTGTTTACTGTTTTTAATCACGTTTGTAAAAATAGTAAACGAATTTTAAAAATCATGAAACTTTCAGGAAACATATCCACACATTCAAGGTTCTTTTGGCGCAAGTTTTAACCCTTTTGGACAAGTATAAGTCACCCAAACGTCTAAAGTTCTGAGACTAGTGCAGTCTGATTTTCAGGCTTGCAAAGGTTGAGACTTTGATCGTATTTGACTAACTTTCCAAAAGAATTGTTCAAAACAGTTTCAACCTATTTAAATATAATTTATAAGGGATTTGTGGTTAAAATTTCAGAGCATTTGGAGTTACGTACAAATAGGAATTAATTTTTCAAATCAGTCTACCGTTTTTGGCAGATTCGCGCAATCTGACCACCAACGCATTTTCAAGGGGTTAGAGGTTGAATTTTAATCTGAAATTTTTAGGAGACGCTCATAACATCTGAGGCTAAGTTCTCTCCAAATTTCAGAATTTTTGAAGACCTGAAACCTAGTTTTAAAAATGTTTTAAAACTGGTCCTGAAAACAGAATCTGTTTTCAGAAGTTGAGTTTTTGGTCAAAACAATTTTAAAAACCACACTTTCCACACCAACTATTCAACCCCCCTTCTAGTGGTGCCTTGCAGATCCTACAAGTGATATCAGAGCGAGGTCACGGGTTCGATTCCCAGTAGGAGCAATTGCTGAGGGGGAGATTGTTAGGTGCAGCAATTGTCCCGTGGCGTAGGCCGGTGGGCGTAGGCCGTGTGAGCCAAGTCACAGTCGAATGCCGTAGGCGCTTGTGTGCTGAAAGCACTATAAGGCTAGGGTATGCGCATCTCCTGTCACCAATTGGTATTGGGAGAGATGGTAGCGCCTGAGGTCCTACATTCATTTCATGTTTTGATCACCTCCAACGACATGATTTTGTGAGACAAATAAAGTGGATAATAGGTAGATTGGTTAGCATAGTGAACATTCCAAATTTAAAGTCAAACAAGTCTTTAACTTGTGTCACACTTTGTAGAGAACTTTGCTCCACCAAATACTCTAAGTATGTCCGGTTTAGAAGTCCTAAAATATATATTTTCATGCCTTTTCTTTTGATAAATAAGATTCCGAAAAGAAAAATATAAGGTGCCAAGTTTGTTGGCACAAGAACCTCCACCACTTTATAACAAACCTTGAGAATACTGTCTTCAACTCCCCTCCATTTTTTGCTCCATCTTGGAAGATTTTAGGTGTCTTAAACACCACATGTTTCTGAAAAATAATACAGAAGACCAGATTTGCGTAGCATAAAGATTCCATGGAATATGCCTTGAAAACCATAAGCTGTTGAGTTCGCTTTGACATAGAACAAGACTAGGTGCATGGTTGTTTTTCCCACCTATTTGGCCGCCCGTATATGTGTCCTAGACAAATATTATCTTGAAATAATAATAAGAAGTATAATAAAGAAGACCATATAATAAGTGTGAAAAAATAAATATGATACTTTATGTAGCGCCCTGTCCGGGACTAGGATCTCGGCACGGTGCACCCGCCGTACTCTACTACGAGAAGTACATGGCATTGAAAACATCTATATGCATGTCGATATAAACATGTATTGAAATAGCAGAAACATCATAAAATAGATAGAACATAAGCGACAAGCAACACATCATAACTAAATCCGAGTACATAAGAGTATCAACAGTACAAAAGATCGTGAGTCAAATCTGAAAATAACATAAGTATAAAGTAATATAACTGGGCCCACTAGATCCTCACGGGTGTCCTACCATCGGCTCGTCATCCACAGAATCTGAATCCTGCTCTCGGGGCTCTGCAAGATGATAAAAGTAGGGAATGAGTGATAACGAATCGTCCAGCAAGTATGTTCGTCTGCATTCGTCGGGTGGATCATGTATGAGTGACGAGATGATAAAATATTTACCGTACAAGTAACAAAATGAAAACTCATCTCCATTTACAAATACAGCGACAGATGAAGTAAAAAACATAAACATCGTACAACTGTATAAAATGCAGAAATAGAGTCATAAATTAACTTATATAATTTACCATATTATCTCCTTCATTACTTGTTCAATCTTCTTATAATCCATGTTTTATGCTAAATCCCAATTGATTATATTCATGTCCCAAGAGATTTTCTATTAGGTCAACTTAACATACTGAAATTCTAAGGATGGATCCAATAGGGTAACTCGGGAGACATCTATATGCTCAAATGAAGATGTAACATGATTCATTTTTTAAAAACTTTTCAAAACATAACATTTTTGTAACCTTCATAACAAAACTGTTTCAAAACTTGGCTGTAGCACTATTCATGTACGAACGATAACACAAGACAAACCGATTGATTCCCCGTTTGGTGCATACACCGATATGAATCCTATGTTCCAAGCATGGTGCTAAATCATACGTATATGGAAATAACTGTAACATCTATAAGGCGGAGATCCTTTGTCCTGAACAAGTTGTTACACTCAGCCAATAGGGTATGAAACATGTATGCCTATGACACCGACCTCTCCTAGGTTCCAGTGCCATGCGGCGCTTCGGTCAACTGTAACATACTGTATGCCCCTGACATTCTCCACCCTGCTCTTGATGTCAGGATGGCGCTCCAATCGTAACATATCATCATATAACATACACATAACTGTGCCATTGGAATCAATCGTCTCGTGGTATGGTTCGTTTAAAATGCTTTTAAAATGTATCACGTGATCAAAACATTTCCGTCAAAATGTGACGCGTGAGAAAATCTTTTTGTTTCAAAACTTTGACTCGTATACGTATGTATGTGGGCTCGGTTTTGGCTAGTTTTACTCATCAAAAATTTCAGCACTTATTTATTCCATACCTAGTTCATGTTCCATACCTTAAACTTCACTAAAATGCCATTTATGACCTTTCTCAGGCTCTCGGTTTTAGGGCTGTTTTTGGGCTTAAACCACTAACATTATTGTCTTAATTTGTCCGATTTTCATATTATTGCATGGCTTCTCAAATCAGCCCACTTTTAGCCTTGTTGTGTATCATCATTTCATTAATTTTTTTTATTTAACATATCATTCACTTTAGCAAAAAAATGTAACATATATTACATATATCTTTGTATGCATATAACGACGTAAATTTCAAAATGACTTCATCGGTATACATATGCGCATACTTAGCCGAAATTTATACATTGGACATATAACAAATTTTTCATCATTTAAAACATATTTTATGCACATGTATGTGTGTGTCTATGGAAACAACTCTTTTGGAAAATTTATGTGTGTATGACTGAGAGGTGATGGCCATCCCACACAAATTCCACCACTTAACACTTCAACATATTATGGCTATGAACACGCTACTTGATGTGGTATCATATGGAATGAACATACTTGTCCTACACACTTTTCTTCATGATCACATATTGCACTTTTCATTCCAACATGTTTAAACTCATGCATGTTAGTTTCCTTCACAAATCTTAGCTTAAGAGACATTATCATGATGATGATTATGATGAAATTTATATGCAAATACATAGGATGATGGAAACCATGAAATCATACATCATTAGGCTATGATCATCAAGAATACTCATCAAAATGATGGTGATAAAGCATGTCTAATAGTGGTGGCAAAAATAGCTTCACTTATTGGCATGATGATCATCAAAGAAACAATCTTTTGTGGCCAAGTATTATGGCATAAATTATGATGCACCACAATCTTGCTAAATCAAGACCATCAACATGCATAAACGCTAAAATCATGGAGGAACACATATGTGATGATCATCATGAAAGTACTTAAGAATATGATTCAAAGTGTGGTTCTTAGTACACTTTTTCAAGAAAGTGTGACATGCAACCAACACTTTTCATAAAATGAGACATGCATGCTCTCTTTTCTACTACATGAAACATGCATGTTCATATGAGACCTATGTATGTTCTAAATTTCACATGCATGACACTTTTCATATCAACAAGTTACAAGTAGGCATATATTCAAGAATCACAAACAAGTGTTCATATATTTAGCATGCAAGAACACTTTTTTATATATTCATAGAAAGAAAGTTTCTTAAACATAATGCATGCATGATCCATGTTTGTAGATCAACATAAATGATACATTTTTGAACATACATGAAGAAATCAAGAAGAATACTTGCTTTTTCTTTACTTAGACTTAAAAATGGAAGGTTTCTCCTTTTCCTCTTCCTTGGTATCTCACGGACTTGTGGCCAAGAGTGGGGGGAAAATTGAACATTTTTAAAGGAAAGAACACTAAGAAACTCTAGCATCAGACTTAATAAAAGTCTCACCTCTGAAAGTCCTTGGAGGTGCCTACTTCTTCAACATAAGAAAACTCTTCTTCCTTCTCTATGAAGCTCACGGCCTAGGTGAGAAAATGAGAGAAAGATTGAGCCTTTTTAGAAGATGGATGATGGAAAGATGGTTAGAAGGGTGACATTTGTTCTTACCTTAAATTTCCTACACTTGGAAGCTTGTTTTCTTCACTTGAAGGTTGAAGAATTTTTCTCCTTCTTCCTTTGCCTAACTCACGGTTTTGGAGAGTTTGTGAGGGAGAGAAAGCTTGTTTTGAGTGAGAGAATGTAGTGGGGAGAAATTTTGAAGAATGAAATGAAAGTTGTGGAATGAAGTGAATTGTCTTGCTTGCTTAAAAATGGAAGAAGTTTCTCACTTCTTCCTTCCAAGCTCACGGTTAAGGGGGTGAGAGGGAGAGGAATTTTGTTTTAAGAGTGACAAAAATGTTAGAGAGAAGGAAGAGGATCTTTACTTGGAGAATATGTGGTGAAGTGAAGAAGTGGGATGAAATGAAGTGGTCTTGACCACCTCTTGTTTAATGGCCGAAATGCTTCAAGTAGTGGAGGAGAAAGGAGAATCAAATGATGAGGCTTAAGTTGGGAAGACAAAAGGCTAAATTGTAAGGCATGCATGTAAGGCTATTGGTTGGAGAAATTTGTGTGTAAGAATGGAGAATAAAAGGTTGAGTGGAATGGAGGACAATTTCCTTGTTTTCTTGTTATGGCCAAAATTTTGTAACATAAAATGAGGGATAACTTTTCTATTATGGAGTGTAGGGAAAAAGAAAAAAGAAGATAGGTTGTGTGTAAGGTTTGCATGCAAAATAAGTGGTAGAGAAAATGGTGTGTAAGAAGACAGAGTAAAAGGTAATGTGTGTAAGAATAATTTCTTTGTTTTCTTTGCGTGATGTGAAGACAAAAGAATAGAAATGATTATATCTTGAAAGGGGTTAAGAAAATGACAAGGTATGGTGTGCATGAAATATGGTTGGTTGGAGGGAAAATGTGTAAGAAGATATTTTCCCTTTACCTTCTTTTAGTGGGAGGCCAAAGTTGGGGTGGAAGAAGAAAATGGTAATGTGTGGCAAGTGTAAGAAATTTTGACTAAATGAAAGATAGTTGGAATAAAATATGTAGAATGGTACACTTGTTTATTTCCATAATGGTGTATGAAGGCTAATGATAGTGGGATAAGGAGATTAAAACAATCCTCCACTAATTTTCCTAGGGGTGGCCAAGTAGGGTGTATGGTGGGATAGAAAAGGACAATTTTAACCTTCCTCATTTTTTCCTATATCTTAATTTACATTTTCCATTTATTTAATTGTAAAAGGGAATTTTGATTACCACTTTTGTTTTCATTTAATTAGTTTGCTTAAGTTGTTTATCACTTAGGGTTTATTATTCACTTGTTGCATATTAAAATTCTCACTTATACTGCTGACCACGATACAAAAATTGTACCTAATTCTATTCGGTATGCCTTATGTTAATGCCATAAACTCCTTGTTTTACTTTCCTAACGGTTTGGGGGTGTAGGCCGTACAACTTTAATTAAACAGTCCAAGCAAATTATAGTATATAGTTAGTAAATAATGGTATAAGAAGTCCAGAAGCCCTGAAATAAATATTTTGGCGCTACATAAAAAATAAATTTATGTAGATGAGCAAAATGTATCTGAAATGTCGAAATTTATCGATATGATGAAAATGGCGTCACATAGATTAAATTATTAATTGACATCACATGTGAGATTCAATGCTATGTAGATAATACCATGTAAGCTTAAGACAAGTTTGTTAAGGTTGTCACAACAACCATGTCTTAAAATACCTTTTTCTCTCCTTGTCTTGAAAACCACTAGCATGCTTGTCTTTTTGTCTATATAAATAAATTCCAGCAATTTTGATGTTCTCTCTTCTTGCTTCTTTTTGGGGGAACATACCTACAAAATACTTAAAATGACATTTCGTTGGAATATGAAATGTTTTGATGAAGTTAAAAGATGTTTTAAAAGAGTTAAAAAGGTATTTCATACTTGAGAATTGAAGCAAAATGAGAAAAACACACTGTGAGACATCGGTCTCACATGGATTGATCGATGTATACATCAGTCTCTCAAAAAGAGACACCGATCGATCTATGTTGGGATTGTCCAAGGTTAAAACTTTACTGTCCAACATCGATCTTGCAGTTTGGGAGACATCGATCGATCGATGAGACATCAGCCTCTAAGGTTAGGGGCATCGATCGTTTGATGTAATGAAGGTTCCATGTTGAAACCCTACTGAGAGACATCAATCTTTAAATAATGAGACATCAATCGATCGATGTGATATCAGTCTCTTGAAGAATAGACATCGATTGATCGATGTATGTATGGACAAAACTGAAACTTTCTGTGAGAGATTGATCTCTAAATAATTAGACATCGATTAATGTATACATCAGTCTCTCAAAGAAGAGACATCAATCATTGATGGATGAAAGGTGCAAAACTGGAACCTTACTGGATGACATCGATCTCTCAAAACTGACACATCAATCGATCGATGTCGTCATGGATTCAAATTTTTATGACCTTTGGAACAAAATCTAAGGAGATCTAATGTGTTTTCTCGCTCAAATCTTGCTCAAATTTATTGTGGACTTTCCTCTGACATTAATAATGCTTCCTTGACTATTTTATCAACGTCTAAGATTCTCTAGGGTGGCTTTGGAGGATCAATTCAATCCATAGGGTGGTCAAAGGCTATTTGGACATTGTCAAGACTTATGATTAAGTCGAAGACTTAGGGGAGGCTACAAAAACATAGCTCACACACTCTATAAATTGAAGAAGCTCAGATGAGGGCAATACACACTTTCATCCTCTTCAAGCTTCATTTTTCATTGTTGTAAAAATCTCTCATTTGTGTAAAAGTTCTTAGAGCTTGTTAAGCTCTTGTTGCTTGTTCTTCATTGTTGTAAATTGTGAGAGTGTAAGTCTAACACAAGAGGAACCATACATATTTGATCTCTTTCTTGTGTTTAGACTAGTTAGAAAGTGTAATCTCCACTACGTCCCAAAACCCATTGTAAGAAAGTTATTTGAGAGGACTTTGTTGAAATAGTGAAGAAGCAAGAACTTGTTCTTGCTTATAGCTGGTGCTGTTTTTGTTACACAAAGTTGTTTTGCGCAAGAAGTTGTTGTTGTGGTTGCTTACACTAAGTTGTTAGTGTAAGTATTGTTGTTGTTGTTCTTATTAAGAGTAATAAGTAGAGTAGCTGTTGAAAATCCACTTTGGAAATAAAGTGGTAGTTGTAGCGCCCCAGCCCGACACTGTCATCGGAACCAGTGCACCCGCCGTAGTCTACTATGAGAACTACAAAGCGTCAAAGCGGATCAAGCATACATCATCTATGACGTAAGATAAATTAGCGGAAACGTCATAAAATCTAAAACTTCATCGTCAATAATACAACCAGAAAATGCAGCGGAAATAAAAGGTGTTTGTTCATCTAGCTATTATAAGTTCCAGAACAGCATTATAACACTGAGTTTCCAAACTTAAAGAAAATAGTCCAGCATCTATCTATTCCCATGTCCGTCATCCCATTGAGCCCACTCGCCATCGTCTTCGATAAATATCAACTCATATTCAGGCTCACCTGAAAAGGAATAAAGTAACTGTTTTTAGCGAAATTATCGCCAGCAAGTAACCCGTCTATACACCTTACGGGATCACACACGACGAGCCAACAGTGTATAAGTCATTGCCCAAAATAAGATGCTCGGGTTCGCAAATAGCATCTTCATAAGAATTCCTCAAACAGATAAAACACATAAATGATACACGGATACGAAAACAAACATGTACTAAAACAACATATCACATAAGCAAGTCATAAGCTAGTCACATTTCTTACATGTCAAATCTTATGCTTCGTGTAACATGATGCATGAACTTCTTTAAAACCACACACAACACACATGCATAAGTCTTCTTTCATAAACATGTCATGCGTGTCATTTCACAAACTTTTCATAATACTTCTTATCATATTCTTCGCGTAGCAGAACTTTATACCCTGTGGGTGATCAGTCCACAGCAAACAGAACTTTATACCCCGTGCTGAAAGGTCCACGACCCCATAACATATAACTTTATACCCCGTGCTGAAAGGTCCACGGCCCCATTACATATATTATATATCCGTGCTGAAAGGTCCACGGCCCCATTACATATATCATATATCTGTGCTAAAAGGTCCACGGCCCCATTACATATATCATATATCCGTGCTGAAAGGTCTACGGCCCCATAAAATAACTTTATTTTCCGTGCTGATAGGTCCACGGCCCCATAAAATAACTTTATTTTTCGTGCTGATAGGTCCACGGCCCCATAAAATACTTTATACCCTGCTGTTGATTCACAGATCACGCTTTTATACCCTGCTTTCGCAGGCGTGACTTTTATACCCTGCGATCAACCAGCAGCCATCTTGTCTTTCGAAAACTTCAAACTTTTCTTGTAAACACATGTTCTTTCGCAAAGCAATTCTCAAATCAAATGCAAGTGCCCATGTCATGATGCAGAATGCTCATGTAACATCATATCAAACGTGTAAACATGGACACACACTTTACATATCAAGTACAAAGTCCTGAACCTCTATCACATCCTGCTCGTATCATTTCATGTCCCTTCGTATTACGAAATCATCTCAAGTTCACACTTAACCTTGCTTGTTCATACTTCCTCAAACACACCCTTTTCGTACCATTTTGTGCTCTTTCATATTGCTAACTCACTTTGGATTCATACCTAACTTTACTCATTCACACTTAACGTTTACAACTCAAATACACCTCATTCATACCACTTCATGTCCTTTCGTATCACAAATCCACTTCGAATTCATACTTAACCCTACTCATTCACACTTAATGTTTACAACTCTAGCACACTTTCAAAACACTTTGTAATTTATGAGCAATGGAAGATAATAAAGGTATCTCACACACACATCTTACATATCAAGTATACGGTCTTGCACCTCAAACACTCCCTGTTTGTATCTTTCCAAGTCCGTTCGTCTCACTAATTCACTTGGGATTCAATCTTACTCTTACTTAGTCAATCTTACCATCTATTCCTCAATTACACCTCAAATACCCTTGCATTTTATGTTCAAAGGAAGTGTATAAAGTTGCTACACTTACATAGGACGCCTAAAGGGTCAAAAAGACTTCCAGTATACTTGGAACGCAACATGAGGCGCCTAAAGTGACATAAAGCGCCTATACTAGGCGTTCGAAGTGTTCGGGGATGCGCCGTAGACATTGAACGCCTACATGAAGCGCCTAATGTGACATAGAGCGCCTATACTAGGCGTTTGAAGTGTTCGGGGATGCTTCAGGACACATTGAACGCTACATTAGGCGCCTAATGTGACATAGAGCGCCTAATGTAGGTGTTTGAAGTGTTCTGACGGTTCTAAACTGCAGTTTTTCTGTACGGGAAAGCTTCAGGACACATTGAACGCTACATTAGGCGCCTAATGTGACTTGAAGCGCCTAATGTAGGTGTTCGAAGTGTTCTGACGGTTCTAAACTGCAGTTTTTCTGCAGTAACTTCCACCCAACACCTTTCTTCTTCAACCCCTTCATGTTCAACCCTTCATGATCCATCTTAGCTCCTGGATTCATCATGCTTAACACACAACTAACATGATTGGATTCTTAAACAAGTAAACTAGTATCCCCTTAAACCTTCTATCACCCACAACCTTCAACAGATATCTTCAAATCTTCCAACCTAACAAGTCTTACAACAATGTCAACATTCATCCCTCCACTCCCTGCAAACACACTCAAAGCATCCAAGGTGTAATCACCAAACTTAAGAACTTACACAAGGACAATGAACACATCACGTATAACACTCTTGTGGGCATATTTAACAACAAAGATCACAACATAATTATTTTCAGATATTGGCCCAAAGAACATAACTTTGCTCAACAACAACAACAATTACACATATAATAAAGCATTTAGCATAAACAAGTCAAACTACCAATGTGTGATCCAAGTTTTCTCTTTGTAAGAACATAGGGCCTAAAGTATCAAAATTTGCGTAAAGGTATAGAAAGATTACTTGCCTTTGTTTCTAGTTAGCCTTACGAGTGTACTGCAGGATTTCGAGAAAGGTTGCACCTAGATTGACCGCTCTTTCTTCCTTTTCTTCTTCTCTTCTTCTTCTTTCTCTTTTCTCCTTCTCTTTTCTCTCTAGGCGTTTCTCTTCCCCCTCTTTCTTTGCCTTTCAACCTCCCCCTTTATGCTAATGGGGAGTTATACCAAAGTGTGGTGTAACTCCCCTATCATTTAGTAGGGGTACTTTTGGTAATTTACCTAATTTCCTTAATTCTCACTTTTAACCTCTTTTCCTTGTTTTTCTAAATTTTATGTTACTAAGTCTCATAGCCTACAAAATTAATTAAATTGCATTTAAGGTTGACTTTTAAGTATTGAAAGTCGCGCTTAAAAGTCACGGGGTATGACATTCCACCCCCTTACAAAAAGTTTCGTCCTCGAAACTTGCGTACCTTAATTGAAGAATTGAGGATACTTCTCCTGCATCTGCTCTTCAAGTTTCCAAGTAGCTTTCCGTTTCATGTGATTGCTCCACTGGACCTTCACATAAGAGATCCCCCGTTTCCTCAACACTTGGTCCTTTCGTTCTACGATCCTCACAGGTATCTATTCATATATATCCTCACTATTGAGTTCCAAAGTTTGTGCTTCGACCACACTGATCGGATCCGTCACATACTTCCTTAACTGAGATACATGAAATACCTTTTGGACTTGTACCAATACCAGAATTCTCAAGTATCTCATATGGACCAATAGAACGGGGTCTTAAATTGCCCTTCACTCCAATATCATAGTACCCCCCCCCCCCTTTTTAGGTGATATTCTCAAATAAACCTTTCCACCTACATTAAACTCCAAAGGTCGTCGTTTAGAATCCGTCTAACTTTTGTTGCGGTCCTGAGCCGACTTGAGTCTCTCTCGAGTGATTCTCGCACTTCCTAATGTCTTCTCGAGTGATTCTCGCACTTCCTAATGTTTTCATGTTCGGTGATGGTCCTCCCACCGGATTCATCCCAATAAACCGGAGAGCTACACTTCCTTCCATACAAAGCTTCAAAAGGAGCCATATCAATTGCACTGTGGTGACTGTTATTATGATAGAACTCCATTAACTTCACCATTACATCCCCAACTCCTTTTGAAATCTAGGACACCAGTTTTTAACATGTCTTTTAGGGTATGCATAGTCCGTTCAGACTATCCATGTCTGAGGGTGATAGGATGTACTCATCTTTAACTCCTTACCCAGGGCTCTCTAGAATACTATCCAGAGCTTGGAAGTGAACCGTTGGTCTCGGTCAGACACTATACTTTTTGGAACACCGTGTAGGCTGACAATGTTGTCCATATCTAAATTTACCAACTTCCGAGAGATACTTCCCTCGAGACCGATAGAAAATGTGCAGATTGGTCGATCAATCCACAATCACCAAAATCATGTTATATCCACTTCTTGTTTTCGGTAATCAACCACAAAGTCCATAGTAATAAGTCCCTATATCTACCCTGGAAGCTCCAACGGTATCACTAATCCACTAGGTTGTTGATGTTCAGTCTCAACTTACTGACACACTAGACATCTCCCAATGAACTCCGTAATATGTCTCTTCATCTTACACCACCAATAATATTGTTAGCGATCCTTGTACATTCTGGTGCTACCATGATTTATTGATAACCTTGAGCTGTAAGCCCCTTGCAAAATTTCTTTTCTCAGCTCCTCTAAATCATGTACACACATTTTTCCTCTAACATAAGTTCCCGTCCACCTTGGTCTGAAATCCATCAATCTGACTATACCTCAGTTTCCCAGCAATATCACCCACAGTCTTATTCTTCTTTTGAGCTTCTTTCAACCAATCCATCAAACTCGGGGTGACGGTCAATGATGCGGAAACATTACTATAGAGTCAACAGAAACCAAGTTAGATTCTTCTATTTCTCTCTCAAGTGGTGACTGTCGTGCATGGTTAGATTTTCCGTTTAATACATTGGCCACTTTATTAGCTTTTCCTGGCTGGTAATTAATGGTTAAGCCGTAGTCCTTTTGTAGTTCCAACCCTCTTAGCTGTCTCATGTTTAGCTGTCTTGAGGCATACGCGATACCTCGTTCGTATTGCGTCAAAACACAGTCTACAAGTGAAGTATCAACTAAACTCAATTTGGATGGAAAGTCATAACTTACGCTACAGTTTACGTACCTAGACTGTTTTTCGACACATCATTACATATCACAAATCCATCAGTACCAGAAGGTTGAGCTAATACTGGAGCTATGGTAAACCTCCTCTTAAGCTCCGTGAAGCTTTTCTCGTATTCTGCCGTTCACCCAAACTTGGACTTCTTTTGAGTAAGGCAATTGAGGAACATCGCTATTGTCGAGAATCCCTCGACAAACTTCCTATAATAACTAGCTAGACCCAAGAAACGCCGACTTCGGTGTCATTCATAGGTCTAGACCACTTGATAATAAGTTCAACTTCCTGCAAATCAACAGCAATCCCCTTGGAAGGTATATCTTCCATCGCAGAATTCTTAACTGTCACTGGTTTTAATCGATAGTCAATGTTGGTGTGAAATCATAATTTGATCTTGGACGCTTGGACATAGTACGGAATCTCCAACTATTCTGGTGAACCACAAAGACGCTTAACAAATCCCTTTGCCACAAAAGAGGGGTTCACGCCGCTATTAAAAGAACATTGGTGAATATCTTGTTCACTAAAATTGTACCTCATACCACATCGGCGACTTTCCAAATATCCATGGCAATCATGACATTGATGCGGACATTCGTCTTCGGCTGTTGAGCCGCTTCCCCCAGAGCATTCTTTCTCATCTCTGGACAATCTCTAACGAGATGACCTACCTGTCTGCATCGATAACACACTCTTGCCAACTTCCCACATTCACCATCATGGCTCTTATTGCAATGCGGAAAACTCCTACAGCCTGATTTACATTTGGGTTCTATGGTGGGGGTCTCTAAAATTTTCCCGACCGGACATCTCTTCTGAATCTTGATCCAAACGTCCTGGCCTGCCACTAACTCAATCTCTTCTTTTAACCTCTTACCTTTGTCAGAGTATCCTGCATCGGCCTCTCTTGCCACCACTCTACGGAAATCACTCTCAATGCAGAGGCACGCATCCATCATGTCCTCGTTGGTTCTTATCCATGCGCTTACAATTGCTGACTGAATTCTTGAGTCCAAACCTCGCTCGAACTTTGTCATCTTTAAGCGATTATCAGGCATAATCGCAGGAGCGAACTTACCCAAAGCATGGACATCGTCGGCATACTCCGACAATATCATCCGACTCTGTTTTAGCCCGTCAAACGCCCTTGTCTTGTCTAAGATCGTTGTCTCAGACACGTAATATTTCAGAAAGGCATCACAAAGTTGTATTCAAGAGATCGGTGGGGTCCAAAATTACAATTATTATAGAAAGTTAAATGATATACGCGCTCGCACACACCCAACCCAGATCATAATTAGGCTCTAGATAATCAACACTTATACCTAAGGATCAAACTTAAGGAAAAATCAAATCTTAAATTGCTAAAAGATCATGAACCTAAGTTTCCGAGATAGATCTGAAGCCTAGGCTCTGATACCACCTGTAGCGCCCCAGCCCGACACTGTCATCGGAACCAGTGCCCCCGCCGTAGTCTACTATGAGA
>AP025056.1:20522230-20567138 GCA_036186865.1 Eustoma russellianum | reverse complement strand
CCCGCCGTAGTCTACTATGAGAACTACAAAGCGTCAAAGCGGATCAAGCATACATCATCTATGACGTAAGATAAATCAGCGGAAACGTCATAAAATCTAAAACTTCATCGTCAATAATACAACCAGAAAATGCAGCGGAAATAAAAGGTGTTTGTTCATCTAGCTATTATAAGTTACAGAACAACATTATAACACTGAGTTTCCAAACTTAAAGAAAATAGTCCAGCATCTATCTATTCCCATGTCCGTCATCCCATTGAGCCCACTCGCCATCGTCTTCGATAAATATTAACTCATATTCAGGCTCATCTGAAAAGGAATAGAGTAACTGTTCTTAGCGAAATTATCGCCAGCAAGTAACCCGTCTATACACCTTACGGGATCACACACGACGAGCCAACAGTGTATAAGTCATTGCCCAAAATAAGATGCTCGGGTTCGCAAATAGCATCTTCATAAGAATTCCTCAAACAGATAAAACACATAAATGATACACGGATACGAGAACAAACATGTACTAAAACAACATATCACATAAGCAAGTCATAAGCTAGTCACATTTCTTACATGTCAAATCTTATGCTTCGTGTAACATGATGCATGAACTTCTTTAAAACCACACACAACACCCATGCATAAGTCTTCTTTCATAAACATGTCATGCGTGTCATTTCACAAACTTTTCATAATACTTCTTATCATATTCTTCGCGTAGCAGAACTTTATACCCTGTGGGTGATCAGTCCACAGCAAACAGAACTTTATACCCCGTGCTGAAAGGTCCACGGCCCCATAACATATAACTTTATACCCCGTGCTGAAAGGTCCACGACCCCATTACATATATCATATATCCGTGCTGAAAGGTCCACGGCCCCATTACATATATCATATATCCGTGCTGAAAGGTCCACGGCCCCATTACATATATCATATATCCGTGCTGAAAGGTCCACGGCCCCATAAAATAACTTTATTTTCCGTGCTGATAGGTCCACGGCCCCATAAAATAACTTTATTTTTCGTGCTGATAGGTCCACGGCCCCATAAAATACTTTATACCCTGCTGTTGATTCACAGATCACGCTTTTATACCCTGCTTTCGCAGGCGTGACTTTTATACCCTGCGATCAACCAGCAGCCATCTTGTCTTTCGAAAACTTCAAACTTTTCTTGTAAACACATGTTCTTTCGCAAAGCAATTCTCAAATCAAATGCAAGTGCCCATGTCATGATGCAGAATGCTCATGTAACATCATATCAAACGTGTAAACATGGACACACACTTTACATATCAAGTACAAAGTCCTGAACCTCTATCACATCCTGCTCGTATCATTTCATGTCCCTTCGTATTACGAAATCATCTCGAGTTCACACTTAACCTTGCTTGTTCATACTTCCTCAAACACACCCTTTTCGTACCATTTTGTGCTCTTTCATATTGCTAACTCGCTTTGGATTCATACCTAACTTTACTCATTCACACTTAACGTTTACAACTCAAACACACCTCATTCATACCACTTCATGCCCTTTCGTATCACGAATCCACTTCGAATTCATACTTAACCCTACTCATTCACACTTAATGTTTACAACTCTAGCACACTTTCAAAACACTTTGTAATTTATGAGCAATGGAAGATAATAAAGGTATCTCACACACACATCTTACATATCAAGTATACGGTCTTGCACCTCAAACACTCCCTATTTGTATCTTTCCAAGTCCGTTCGTCTCACTAATTCACTTGGGATTCAATCTTACTCTTACTTAGTCAATCTTACCATCTATTCCTCAATTACACCTCAAATACCCTTGCATTTTATGTTCAAAGGAAGTGTATAAAGTTGCTACACTTACATAGGGCGCCTAAAGGGTCAAAAAGACATCCAGTATACTTGGAACGCCACATGAGGCGCTTAAAGTGACATAAAGCGCCTATACTATGCGTTTGAAGTGTTCGGGGATGCGACGTAGACATTGAACGCCTACATGAAGCGCCTAATGTGACATAGAGCGCCTATACTAGGCGTT
Source organism: Eustoma russellianum (assembly GCA_036186865.1). Lineage (NCBI taxonomy): Eukaryota > Viridiplantae > Streptophyta > Magnoliopsida > Gentianales > Gentianaceae > Eustoma > Eustoma russellianum. The sequence goes on along the minus strand of AP025056.1, from coordinate 20,565,097 downwards.
TGAAGTGTTGGGAGATGCTTCAGGACACATTGAACGCTACATTAGGCGCCTAATGTGACATAGAGCGCCTAATGTAGGTGTTCGAAGTGTTCTGACGGTTCTAAACTGCAGTTTTTCTGTACGGGAAAGCTTCAGGACACATTGAATGCTACATTAGGCGCCTAATGTGACTTGAAGCGCCTAATGTAGGTGTTCGAAGTGTTCTGACGGTTCTAAACTGCAGTTTTTCTGCAGTAACTTCCACCCAACACCTTTCTTCTTCAACCCCTTCATGTTCAACCCTTCATGATCCATCTTAGCTCCTGGATTCATCATGCTTAACACACAACTAACATGATTGGATTCTTAAACAAGTAAACTAGTATCCCCTTAAACCTTCTATCACCCACAACCTTCAATAGATATCTTCAAACCTTCCAACCTAACAAGTCTTACAACAATGTCAACATTCATCCCTCCACTCCCTGCAAACACACTCAAAGCATCCAAGGTGTAATCACCAAACTTAAGAACTTACACAAGGACAATGAACACATCACGTATAACACTCTTGTGGGCATATTTAACAACAAAGATCACAACATAATTATTTTTAGATATTGGCCCAAAGAACATAACTTTGCTCAACAACAACAACAATTACACATATAGTAAAGCATTTAGCATAGACAAGTCAAACTACCAATGTGTGATCCAAGTTTTCTCTTTGTAAGAACATAGGGCCTAAAGTATTAAAATTTGCGTAAAGCGTATAGAAAGATTACTTGTCTTTGTTTCTAGTTAGCCTTACGAGTGTACTGCAGGATTTCGAGAAAGGTTGCACCTAGATTGGCCGCTCTTTCTTCCTTTTCTTCTTCTCTTCTTCTTCTTTCTCTTTTCTCCTTCTCTTTTCTCTCTAAGCGTTTCTCTTCCCCCTCTTTCTTTGCCTTTCAACCGACCCCTTTATGCTAATGGGGAGTTATACCAAAGTGTGGTGTAACTCCCGTATCATTTAGTAGGGGTACTTTTGGTAATTTACCTAATTTCCTTAATTCTCACTTTTAACCCCTTTTCCTTGTTTTTCTAAATTTTATGTTACTAAGTCTCATAGCCTACAAAATTAATTAAATTGCATTTAAGGTTGACTTTTAAGTATTGAAATCCGCGCTTAAAAGTCACAGGGTATGACAGTAGTGGTGTAGAATCATTTAAGATTCAAATCACTCTATATCGGGTGTATTCGTTCATTATCTCTCATCTCCCTTATTTACTTTGATTTGGACTTCATTTGAGTTGGAGTTAGTCAAAAACGGGAAAATTCCGCAAAATCATCCAACACTCTATTCACCTCCCCTCTAGAGTGATTGTCTCGGACCTAACAATTGGTATCAAAGCCTAACCTTGATTGCTTGGCCAATTTTTGCAAGCAGCAAGGTTAAAGATCGTGGCAATGACAACCTCTTCATCTTACACTTCAATCTTCCAAACCAACTACATTATTCTCAGCCTCAAACACCAAAGCTCCTATGTTTGATGCACGAAACTATTCTATGTGGAAGTTTTGAATGATAAATCATTTAAAATGTTACGGATTTGATATGTGGAGAGCTATTGTGAAAGGAATTGAAGTTCCTATATTCACCGACTCAAAAGGAGAGTCAATGTTCAAAGATGAGGATGACCGACAAAGAAAAGATAAATTTTGTCATAAATGTAAAGGCATTTGATATTCTCTCAAGTGCTCAAACTACTACCGAGCTTATATCGCTTCAAGGTCTTGAAACAGCCCATGAAGCATTGAAAAGGCTAGAAATGATACATGAAGGGACTGAACAAATAAGCATGCCAAAGACTTATGCTCATGAAGGAATATGAAATGTTCGGTATGTGGAGTGGCGAAAAGATTGAGGAGACAATCGATTGATTGACTCAAATAATGAATCAACTCTCCACGGGTGACAAGAAAATCTCAAATGAAGATCTTATCTCAAAACTTCTCAACTCTTTGCCAAGAGAATGGACACCCAAAGTGACCACTATCACCGAATCCAAAACTCTCAGTACTCTTACTCTTAATGAGCTATTCGGTAATCTACTCACTCATGAAATTCTTATTGATGAGCAAAATAGGATGAGTCCTATTAAGCCCACATATGCATCACACAAAGAATTGGTGGTAAAGTCTGATGAGTCGGATGAGGAAGTTGCTCTTTGAGTTAGAAAATGTAGAAGAGCAGCCACAAGAAATAAGGCTTATTTTTCAAGAAACCAACCAAGGACAAAGAATCAAGTGAGAATTGTTATAGGTGTGATCGACCCGTCCATTTCATCGCCGATTGCCATGTAAAGGAGGTAGAAAAGCAAGACAAGAAAGTTTTTCCTCAAAATAAGAAAGCTTTAAATGTGGAAGTAACTACATGGGATGATCTTTTTTTCGAACCGGAAGGAGAATAAAGTGAAGACAAGGATGTAAGACTTGTTACAATAGTTGAAAATCCAAAGGATCAACACATTGTCTTATGGCAATCAAAAATAACATTGAGGTAAACTCTAATTCTTCTAAAGTCAATCTACAAGATGAAATAGGGGATTTATAAGATGATTTTGAAAAACTAAGTTTAAAATACAAATACTTGAAGAAAGAATTTAAAAAATGCATATTAAAAAATAAGATCTTGCATAATAAGAATATTATGATCTACCAAGAACATGATATCATACTTACCATGCATAAGACTGTAGCTCTAGAAAATATGGAGATTAGGAAGGAATGTGATACGTTAAGAATAGATTTACAAAAATTAACCAATGGTAAAAGTAGTGTAGATAAATTACTTGGAAACCAAAGAATAGAAAATGATAAATCCGGATTAGGATTTAAGTCCTCTTATTCTACTAAATTCTGTTGAAAGTTTTGTGAGATTAGGATGTTTTTGAAGGATTTTGAAGAAATTTTTGAAAAATTCTCTTTCTTTTTCGAAATCCATTTTTACTTCTTTTTGGTCTGACAAGAAAGAAAGATTTAAACTCGAGTTTTGAACCTAAGTTATTAAGCCAAACAAAAGTCAAATAATAGAAGAACTCAAAATGGTTCAGCATCTCATAAACACAAAAACACACAACTAAGGCATGTACCTACTTGTATTCATTGTAACAAGATAGGATATGGTAAAAGTGCATGTAGAGCTAGATTTGGTAGCATGTATGTTTGGAAGACTAAGGGCTAACAAACTATCCCAAAAGGACCCAACCATCAAAAGGTACCAATGTATAAACCTCTTGGCTTTGTAGGCTCTCAAGATAAATGGAGTAGCCCAAGAAGAAGGAAGCAAATAGCTTATAGACAGTGGATGTTCCACACACATGGCTAGAGACAAGACTTTGTTCACCAAGCTCAAACTCCAAGATGGTGGAATGGTGTATTTTGAAAATAGGAGAGCCAAAATCCTTGAACATGGAGAAATTGATAACTCTTCTTTTACTATTAATAATGTATTATATGTAGAAGTGCTTAAGTACAATTTGAGAAGCGTTAGCCAACTATGTGATGCTAATTTTCCAGTTGAATTTGCGAAAAGAACATGCATAGTGAAAAAGGATGATAGAATTGTTTTTCAGGCTATAAAGAAAAATGATGTTTATAAATTTAGCACACATAATTTGATATCACAAAAAACTTCATGTCTAGTTGCCAAAATTGATTTGACACAATTATAGCACAGACGAATTGGACATATTAGCTTCAAAAATTTTAAAGATATTCTAAAAATAAAAAGGTTCAAGGTCTTCCAAAGTTAAATTTTGAAAACCATGGCTTATATGACAATTGTCAAAAGGCAAAGCTTGTTAAAACAAGCTTCAAGCCCAAAAGTAAAATCTACACCACCAAACCTCTACAATTGCTTCATATGGATTTGTATAGGGATATTGGTACGGCAAGTCTAGGTAGAAAACATTACTCTTTTGTAGTGGTAGATGACTTTTCTAAGTATACTTGGGTCATGTTCTTAGCCATAAGAATGATGCATGCCAAGAATTTATAAAACTTTGTATGAGATTAGAAAACCAAAACGAAGACACCATTAAGGAAATTAGAAGTGATAAGGGTGGTGAATTTGATGGTGAGTTTCAAGAATTTTGTGTATCCAAAGGGTACAGACACAATTTATTGGCTCTTAGAATTTCTCAACAAAATGGTGTTGCAGAAAGGAAGGATACAACACTTTAAGAAATGAGTAGATCCATGCTAAATGAATTTGAGCTACCTAAGTATTTTTGAGTGAAGCGGTAACTACCGCTTGTCATGTAATAAATAGAGTTTACTTAAGACCATCTCTCAAAAAGACTCCTTATGAGCTTGGAAATAAAGAGTACCCAACATTGGATATTTCAAGGCATTTGGTTGTAAGCGTTTCATACTTAACACCAAAGATAACTTGGATAAACTCGATTCCAAAGCAGATGAAGGAATCTTTATGGGTTCTGCTCAAAATAGCAAGGCATTTGGAGTATACAATAAAAGAAATATTAAAGTTGAAGAGTCAACTTATGTTAAGTTTAATGAATCTCTTGATGATGAACCAAGTCTAAATGATGATGAAGAAAGTGAAAGAATTGAGGTAAGTCATAAAGAAAAGTTTGAGAATCCAAAAAGAAATATCATTATTAATCTTAGGATTGGCCCTCTTGAAAGTGGATCAAAGATAGAAGAGGAGGAAAAAGTGAGAGGTGACACTTCAAATTTACCGTAATCATATAAATATAAGAAAGACCACACTAAAGAGTTGATATTAGGAGAAACAAGCCAAGACATATTAACAAGAAGAAAATTTCAAGAAAATGCCTTTATTTCACAAGTTGAGCCTAAAAATATAAAAGAGGATATAATTGATGAAGATTGGATAGTAGTCATGCAAAAAGAGCTAAATCAATTTGAAAGAAGTGATGTTTAAGAGTTAGTGCCTAAACCTCGTGATCACCCTATAATTGGCACTAAATGCATGTTTAGAAATAAAATGGATGATCAAAAAAACATAACTAGAAACAAAGCTATGTTAGTAGCTCAAGGATATAGACAAGAAGAACGTATAGATTATGATGAAACTTTTGCCCCGTAGCAAGATTAAAAGCCATTAGAATTGTACTAGCATATGCATGCGATACGGATTTTAAGCTATATCAAATGGATGTAAAATCAGCCTTTTTGAACGGAATAATTCAAGAAAAAGTATATGTAGCTCAACCACCGGGGTTCGAAAATCATGGTTACCCAAATCATGTATGCAAACTCAAAAAGGCTCTTTATGGACTTAAACAAGCTCCTACGCCATGGTATGAGAGCTTAAGTAAATTTCTTTTTGAGAATGATTTTTCAAGAGGAAAAGTTGACACTACATTATTTATTAAAAAACAAGGAAATAAGACTCACCCCAACTCACCTTGAAGGTGCTTTAATATTTTTCTGAATGGGTTGAACCATGAAAATTTAAATGTTAGATACAGAGTTACGTCTGAACTAAGGTATCAAGTCCGCAACATATAATCCACCAAGAAAGGATATAATTTCCAGTATATATTTAAACAATAGACAAAATAACAGATATTTGAGTAAGAATTTATCTTCCAAATCATTAATTAAATATACCTGATTCTATTGTGGTAAAGTTGTAGGAGAGATACATATACGTTATTGGCATAAGATATACACATTCTGCTCGGCACAGCCCGCACTCTTTCATTTCAGCTATAATATGAGCCAAGCTCGGCACATGTATTTTTTGGCATCTCTTGCATCGGAATTTTGAATGCAGCCTTGACTCATATCTGAATACAACACCCTTTTCGTTTCTTGATGCCAAGTTTCTAAGTGGGGGTCGTTAGGTGCGTAACAAATACTCTAGACATGGTGAATAGAGTGTTGGGCAATTTTGTAGAATTTTATGGTTTTTGACTTTCTTCAACTCAAATGAAATTCAAAATCAAAGCAATAATGAGAGATGAGAGACAATGAATGAGTACATCGGATATAAAGTGGTTCGAATCATAAATGATTCTACTCCCCTACTACTTTGTTGCCAAAGTGGATTTTCAACAACTACTCTTCTTATTATACTTAATAAAAACAAACACATCAATACTTACTCTAACAACTTAGTCTAAGAAACCACAACAACAAATTCTTCCACGAAACAACTTTGTGCAACTACAACGATTTCAGCTCTAAGTAAGAACAGCTTCTTTCTACCTCACAACGTCTGCAAAATTCTCTCATAGAACTTTCTCACAGTAGGTTTAAGAAAGTAATGAGGTGTACACTTTCTCTCTAGTCTAAACACAAGCAAGAGATCAAATATTTATAGTGCCTCTGATGTTAGACTTACAATCTCTTAATATACAACAATGAAGAACAAATAAGGGCTTAACAAGCTTTAAGCACTTTTACAAAAATGAGAGCAATTTACAACAACAAAGAATGAAGCTTGATGATGGTGAAAGTGTATGAATGCCTCATCTGAGCTTCTTTTATTTATAGGAGGTGTGATCCACGTTTTTTGAGCGTCCCCATGTCTTCAAGTCAATCCCAAGTCTTGATAATTTGAAAATAGCCTTTAGCCACTCTATAGATTGATTTGATCCTCCAAAGCCACCCTAGAGAATCTTAGACATGGATATAATAGTAAATGAAACATGTATAATGTTAGAGAAAAGTCCACAAGAAATTTTAGCAAGATTGGAAAGAAAAAACACCGTGAATATCCCTTGGATCTTGTTCCAACGGTCATAAAAATTTGAATTATGGGCGACATCGATCAATCAATGTGTCTGGGTTGAGAGATTGTTGTCCTCCAGAGAGGTTTCAGCTTTGAACCTGCCATACATCGATCGATCAAAGTCTCTCCTTGAGATACTGATGTGACACCGATCGATCGATGTCTCCATGACTGAGAGATTGATGTCCTCCAAAGAGGTTCTAGCTTTGAACCTCTTCCACATCAACCGATCGAAGTCTCTATGTTTAGAGGTTGAAGTCACATCGATCAATCGATGTTCCAGTTTTTGAGAGATCGATGTTGGATAGTAAGGTTCCAATCTTGAACCTTTTCAACATAGATCGATCGATGTCCATTCTTGAGAGACTGATGTATACATGAATCGATTTATGTGAGAGATCGATGTCTCACAGTGTGTTTTTTCTCATTTTGCTTCAAATCCCAAGTGTGAATTTCCTTTTAACATTTTCAAAGCATCTTTTTACATGATCTAAACATTTCATATCCCAACAATATCTTCCTTTTTGATGATTTCAAAACCAAGATTTTTAAAAGATGTTTTTGCTTGAAATTTTGCTGTTGAGCCAGCTAGGAGTTTTAAATTGAAATTTTACATTTCCCACTTAGTCCATGCACTCTATGCTCCCCTAAAGACATGAAACATGTGAACATATCCAAAACTCCCCCTCAACAAATAATCTTCCAAAAACCAATGGATATGATAAAAACTTTTCAAAACTCCCCCTCAGCCAAATCATGCTTCAATTTGAAGATGCAACATATATATCATGGCGCATTTCCATTTACCCTAGTTATTCATCATATATGCCAAAAATGCCAAATTCTTATTTCGTACCAAGTATTGCAAATCATACATGTCCAAAGTGACCACTTATACTCAAGGTTAAACCAACACATGCAATGTCATATTCCAAGCATTCCAAAAAAATACATCAAGCAAGCAATTCAAGCATATTTCAATGTAAGCACAAATACCAACTTCTCCCCCTTTTCAAAAACATCAAAATCAATAAGACAAGATAAGCACAAAATATCATTAAGAACCACGAAGTTTAGCAAATACATAAAATATGCTCCATGCTAAGCCAAAACCTATAGCTAAAAAGGGAAATGGGGATGAATGAGGAAAGCTGAGCTCTATTCTTCATCCGAGGAGAATGTCAATCTGAGAATGCACGCCTTGAGTTTTGCCTTGAGCTTGTTATATTTGGTCTCAAGTGTGGAAACTCTCTTCTTGAGATTTACATTTTCCTCCTCAAGGTCGTCCGTCCGAACTTGTTCCTTGGTCAGATCTTCTCTGAATTGATTTGAATATCTATAAAGCGTGTCAACTTCAACCTCAGCATCGAACTTGTACTCCGAGCTGCTGTCCTCCTTCACCGGGGCTTTTCCTTTATATAATCAGGAGGTGGGACTGGGTTGAGGTTGAGGTTCAGTGGGATGTATTGGAGGGGCTGGTTCTTCAGCCGGGATGTTTTTGGCCTCTTCGAACACCCCTTCTTTGAGTTTCCTTCTGTGATTTGTGGATTTGTTGGATGTTGGCTTTGGCATAGTAGTCCTTAGTGGCTATTTTCTCTTCATTAGCCTCATCCAAATTCATATTCGCCTACTTAAGCAATCTATAAATTAGATTGCTATATGGAAGTGCTTTGGACTTCTTGGTGACAGCTTCCAACACATTCATAAAAATATTTTGCCAAAATTTAACTTTTCCCTCATGGCTATATGTAAGCTATGTAAAAATCTATGTTACTGGATAATTTGGCCGACTTTCCATTTACACAAAAAGTGATAATGGCGAGCAATACACGATAAACCAAAGGCATATCGTTGGTCTTTCTCATAGTGTGGAAGCCAACTTCGTCTTCTGTCACCTTGTACTTGTAATTGTCCCATTTCCAAGGATCAAAATCATCTAAACTTTCATCAGGGACACCAATAAGCTCATTTATTGTTTTTGCATCAAACTCAACAAGTTGGCCACTATAACCGAATTTAGGGAGAATGGGAGTCCATTCAAATATTCTACCCAAAGATTTGCATAAAATAATCGGGTATAACGGGTAGACATATAATCCATTTCAAAAACATCCCAAATAGGTCTCCATTTTTAATCATCTAACCAATTGATGATCGGACTTAATTCATTATTGCTCAAAATGTCTTGAACTTTGAGCAATTTCAATGGAATGGTAGACCTTTTCTTATTTTCCCATTCGTCAAATAACAATGAGCCCTAAGTGAAATATAGGCGAATTTACCTGGACCCATGGGCTCTTCTAAAGCATTTCGTACTCACCAGACTTAAGCCATGGAAATTGTTGACTTATAACCTTCCCCTAAACTCGCCTAACATATTTTCCTGAGAAAGGTCCGTCTTTTTCCTTCGTCCCTTTGTTCTAGGACCGGTTGGCGCTTATGGACGGGAAGGTTGTGGCATTTCTTCCTCTTTATGACAGGTTCTTGATCTTTTAGATGTACTTTTGGTTCTTGACGCCATTCTTGAAAAAATAGGTTAATAGGACATGAAATCTTCAAAAAGATTGATAGAGATGAGGAGATTGATGTAGAAATTAAGTGGGTAGAGGAGAAACAGAAGTTTGTTGCAAGGATTTTGAGATAGAGAGGTCGAATTTTGAAGAGGGGTCGATTTGAGGATAGGTCACGATGTAGGGGATGATGAAATGAAGGGTTTCTGATTTTCCCAGATTTTATATGCCCAGCGCCCGATGACATCGATCGATCGATATTGGGTACTTTGATCGATCGATGTCAGTCACTTCGATCAATTGATGACTGATTTACTTCAGTCTCTCAATAGCTACATAGATCGATCGGCATATGCTGATTTCTGACTTTTTGGTAATTTTGACCTTCTAAAAATTGTTTATCATTCCTAATCTTGTTCTAATGGATTCGATTGTCTAGGTAGGAAGGGATTTGGTGAAAATATCAGCTAGTTGGTCATTGGTTGGAACAAATTCAATATATATCAATCCTTTTTGAATGTAATCCTTTATAAAGTGATGTCTCGCTTCAATATGCTTGGTTCTACTATGGTGTATCAGGTTTGATGTTATACTTATGGCTAAAGTGTTGTCACATAAGATAGGAACTTTTTCAAAATTGGCATTGTAATCATTGAAGGTGTTTATCATCAAAAGTAGTTGGACACAACATGAAGCGGCCGATACGTAGTCGGATTCTGCCGTTGAAAGTGACACACTATTTTATTTCTTGAAAAACAAAAAACTAAGTAATCTCTAAGGAATTGGCATGTCCCAGAGGTGCTTTTTCTATTGACTAGGTTTCTGACATAGTCGGAGTCACTATACCCTCTTAAGTCAAAACACCCATTTTTGGGATAAAATAACTCAAAGTTCAAAATACCTTTCAAATAACTGAAAATATGTTGAATGGCAACTAGATGCGATTCCTTAGGTATACTTTGAAATCTAGCACATAAGCACACAGCATGCAAATTACCCAGTCTACTAGCAGTTAAATAAAGTAGACTACCAATCATACCCTTATATTTGGTTACCTCAACCGGCTTTCTTTTTTCATCTTTGTCGAGCTTTGTACTTGTGCTCAGTGGTGTGCTCACACTCCTTCCATCCTCAAACTTGTATTTCTTGAGTAGATCCTTGGTTTAATTCGTTTGGGATATGTATACTCCATCTTGAGTTTGCTTGATTTGGAGTCCAAGGAAGTTATTGAGTTCACCCATCATGCTCATCTCAAATTCTCCTTCCATCAACTTAGCAAAATGCTTACAAAGAGAATCATTAGTGGCACCAAATATAATATCATGAACAAAAATTTGAACAAGTAATTGATTATTTCCTTGTTCTTTAATAAAAAGAGTAGTGTCGACTTTTCCTCCTGAAAAACCGTTTTCAAGGAGGAAGTTACTTAATCTCTCATACCATGTCCTAGGAGATTGTTTAAGTCCATAAAGGGCCTTTTTGAGTTTGAATACATGATTTGGATATTCATAATTTTCAAAACTCCGGGGGTTAAGCTACATACACTTCTTCTTGAATTATTCTATTCAAGAAGGTGGATTTCACATCCATTTGCTATAGCTTGAAATCTTTATAGCATGCATATTCTAGTAGCATTCTAATAGCTTTTAATCTAGCTACAGGTGCAAAAGTCTCATCATAGGTTATACCTTCTTCTTGTCTATATCCTTGATCTACTAACCTAGCTTTGTTTCTAGTTATATTTCTTTTATCATCCATTTTATTTCTAAATACCTATCTAATGTCAATTATAGGGTGATTATTAGGTTTAGCCACTAATTCCCAAACATCACTTCTTTTAAATTGATTTAGTTCTTCTTACATAGCTAATACCCAGTCTTCATCATTTATAGCCTCTCTTATATACTTAGGCTCAATTTGTGAAATAAAGGCTTTTTCATTAAATTTTCTCCTAGTTAGTATGCCTTGACTTATTTCTCCTAATATTAACACTTTTGGTTGGTATTTCTTATATTTATATGAATCCAGTAAATTTGAAGTGTCTCCTCTCACTCCTTGTTCTTCTACCTTAGGTCCATTTTCAAGTGGATCAATCCAATGTCAATAGCAATATTTCCTTTTGGATTTTAAAAAACTTCTCTATATAACTTACTTCGATTCTTTCTTCTTCATCATCATCATTTATGCATGGTTCATCATCAAGGATTTCGCTAAACTTAATATGAATTATTTCTTCAACTTTCATACTCCTTTTATTAAATACCCTAAATGCCTGCTATTTTGAGCATAACCCATAAAGATTCCTTCATCCGCTTTGGAATCGAGTTTATCCAAGTTACCTTTGGTGTTAAGTATAAAACACTTACAACGAAATACCTTGAAATAACCGATGTTAGGTACTCTTCCTTTTCAGAGCTCATAAGAAGTCTTTTTGAGAGATAGCCTCAAATACACTCTATTTATCACATGACAAGCAGCATTTACTGCTTCAGCCCAAAACTATTTAGGTAGCTCAAATTCATTTAGAATGGCTATACTCATTTCTTGAAGTGTTGTATTTTTCCTTTCCGCAACACCATTTTGTTAAGGAGTTCTAGGAGCCGAGAAATTGTGTCCATATCCCTTGGATACTCAAAATTCTTGGAACTCACCACCTCTATCACTTCTAATTTCTTTAATGGTGTCTTCTTTTTGGTTTTCTAATCTCCTATAGAGTTTTATAGCTCTTGGCATGCATCATTCTTTTTGGCTAAGAACATTACCCAAGTGTACTTAGAGAAGTCATCTACCACTACAAAAGTTTAATGTTTTCCACCTGGGCTTGCCGTACCAATATCCCCATACAAACCCATATGAAACAATTGTAGAGGTTTGGTAGTGGAGATTTCACTTTTAGGCTTGAAGCTTGTTTCAACAAGCTTTGCCTTTTGACAAGTGTGACACAAGCCATTGTTTTTGAAATTCAATTTCGGAAGACCTTAGATCTTTTCATTTTTGCAAATCTCTTTGAAATTTTTGAAACTAATATTTTCAAGTTGTTTATAGTTGTGTCAAATCATTTTTGGCAAATAGACATGAAACTTTTTGTGATACCAAATCATGTGTGCTAAATTTATAAACATCGTTTTTTCTTGTAGCCTCAAAAACGATTTGATCATTCTTTTTCACAATGCATTTTCTTTTCACAAATTCAACTGGAAAATTAGCATCACATAGTTGTCTAACACTTATCAAATTGTATTTAAGCCCTTTTACATATAATACATCATTAATAGTGAAAGAAGAGTTACCAATTACTCCATGTCCAAGGATTTTGTCTCTCCCATTGCCAAAATATACCGTTCCACCATCTTGGATCTTGAGCTTAGTGAACAAGGTTTTGTCTCCAGTCATATGCGTAGAACATCTGCTATCCATAAGCCATTTGGTTCCTTTTTCTTTGGCTACTCCATTTATCTTGAGAGCTTACAAAACCGAGAGATTTATACATTGGTATCCTTTTATGGTTGGGTCTTTTTGGATTAGTTTGTCGACACTTAGACTTCCAAACATACATGTTGCTAAATCTAGCTCACACGCACTTTTTACATGTTCTATAACAAGTGGGTATATACCTTGTTATAGAAGATGATGAGCCATATTGAGTTTTATAACTTGGGCTCAATAGAAGATTATGATGAGTTAAATCCTAAACCGGATTTATCATTTTCTACCATTTGGTTTCCAAGTAATTTGTCTAAATTTATTTTAGCATATGTCAGTTTTTGTAAGTCTATTCTCGATTTTTCACATTCCTTCCTCATCTTCATATTTTTTTGGAGCTACAGTTTTGTGCATGGTAAGTATGATGTCTTGATCTTAATAAATCAAAATATTCTTATCATGCAATCTCTTGTTTTCTAATATGCATTTTTTAAATTTTTTTTCTTCAAGTGTTTATATTTTAAATTCAGTTTTTTCAAAATCGTCTTGCAAATCTCCTATTTCATCTTGTAAATTAGAAGAGTTAGAGTTTACCTCAATGTCATTCTCAATTTCCATGAGACAAGTACGTTGTGCTTTTGGATTCTCAACTATTGCAACAAGTCCAACATCCTTGTTTTCACCTCTTTCTCCTTCCGATTCGGAAAGAAGATCATCCCACGTGGTTACCTACGTATTTAAGGCTTTCTTCTTTCGAGGAAAAACCTTCTTTTCTTAATTTTGCAGCTCTTAGACGTGGCAATAGGCAATGAAGTGACCGGGTCAACCACACCTATAGCAATTTTCACTTACTTCTTTATCCTTGGGTGGTCTCTTGACGAACTTCCTAGCTTGAGTCTTTTTTCTTGTGGCCATTCTTCTAAATTTCCTAATTAGAAGAGCAACTTCCTCATCCGATTCACCGGACTCTACTGCCAATCCTTTGTGTGACGCTTGTGTGGGCTTGATAGGGTTCATCCTATTTTGCTCATCAATAAGAATTTCATGAGTAAGAAGATTACCAGATAGCTCATTAAGAGTAAGAGTCTGAGATTCTTGGATTCGGTGATGGCGGTGACTTTGGGTGTCCATTCTCCTTGCAAAGAGTTGAGGAGTTTTGAGACAAGATCCTCATTTGAGATTTTCTTGTCAACCATAGAGAATTGATTCACTATTCGAGTGAATCGGTAGATTGTCTCCTCTATCTTTTCACCACTCTTCATCCCGAACATTTCATAAACCTTCATAAGCATAAGTCTTTTGGCCATTCTTACTTGCTCAGTCCCATCATGAATCATCTCGAGCCTTTTTCATGCTTTATGGGCTGTTTCGAGACCTTGAAGTCTTATGAGCTCAGTGGTGGTTAAAGCACTTGAAAGGAAATCTAATGATTTACCGTTTATGGCGAACTTTATCTTTTCTTCGTCGGTGTAGTCATCCTCATCTTTGAACATTGATTCTCTTTTTGAGTTGGTAATCATATGAACTTCGATTCCTTTGACAATAGCTCTATAGATATCAAAACCACAACCTCTCAAATGATTTATCATTCGAAACTTCCACAAATAATAATTTTGGGCATCACACATAGGTGCTTTAGTTTTTGATCCTGAGAATAGTGTAGTTGGCTTTGAAGTTGAGGTGTAGAATGAACAGGTTGTCATTTTCAGGATCTTTAACCTTGCTACTTGCAAAGATTGGCCAAGCAATCAAGGTTAGTCTCTGATATCAATTGTTAGTTCTGTAACAAACACTCTAGAGGTGGGGGTGAATAAAGTGTTGGGCAATTTTGTAGAACTTTCTGGTTTTTGGCTTTCTTCAACTCAAATGGAATTTAAAATCAAAGCAAGAATGGGAGATAAGAGACAACAAATGAGTACAATGGATATAGAGTGGTTCGAATCATAAATGGTGTAGGACTTGTATAGCACCACTAGAATGGGGGTTGAATAGTAGGTGCGGAAAAATTTGGATTTTAAAAAGTTTTGACCCAAAAACCTAACTTCTGAAAACAGTTTCTATTTTCAGATTCTGATTTGCAACATTTGAAAGACTGGTTACAAACCTTCAAAAATTCGGACATTTGGAGAGATTCTACTTTCAGATGTTCTAAGTATCTCCTAAAAATTTCAAATTAAAATTCAACCTCTAACCCTTTGAGAACACGTTTGTGGTCAGATTGCGAATCTGCCAGAAATAGTACTCCGATTTGAAAAATTTTATTCCGATTAATTCGTAACTCCAAATGGTCTGAAAATTTAATGACAAAACCCTTAAGATATGTATTTTATTGGATTGAAACATTTTTGAAAAATGCCTTTGGCAAGTATGTCAAATACGTTGATGTTCTCAACCTTTGCAACTCTGAAAATCAGATTGCACTAGTTTCAGAACTATTAATGTTTGATTGACTTATACTTGTCCAAATGGGTTGAAACTTGCACCAAATGAAAATTAAAAGGTGCGGCTATGTTTCTGAAACGTTTTGTAATTTTTAAAAGTCGTTTACTATTTTTAAGATTGCAACAAACTCAACACAGAAACTGAAAAACTGAAAGTAAAGTGCTGAAAGTAATGATACGAAGAATTTTACACTGGTTCGGTTAAAACAACCTACTCCAGTCTTTGAGGACATCTTCCTCGGTTATTACTAAATACAAAATAACACCTTACCATAAGGGTTTCTAGAGTTACACACCAACTCCACCCTTAAACAAACGTTACAAGCAATTACACGATCAAAAACACCACTACCGAACGGATGAAGGTTTGATTACACCTTGATCAACCTTTTACAATTTAAAACGTGTATGGTGGTCTAATCAAATCCTATTCCATATAATGAATATAAGAACAATAGGCTTCAGAGAAGAAGAAGAAGATGATGAAAGAAATGTAGAAGAAGAGAGTAGAAAGTCTTTTTGCACTTGATAGAATATGAGAGTTGTCTAGCATTTGTTTACTCTCTTCTCTTCTTTTTAATTCAAGTTGGCCGCCCCCAGGGTCTTCCATCACCTTGAAAATTCTTTTTAATGCCCTTGGAAAATTACCTTTTGTAGAGATGACACTATCTTGCTCACCTGGCACAACTTGATTGGATGAATGTCTTGGCTTTGCTTACTTGGCACAACTTGATTGCATGAATCTTGTCACCATTTAGTAGCTGTAAAATCTGATATTAAAGTGTAAAAACATGTGCCAAATCAAGTTCAAAATATTTCAAAATAATTAACAATTAATCCCTTCAATTTTGGAAGCAAATTTGATCACCATCAAGACACAAAAATCAGGCACCAATTGTCTCACATGCTGAATTTTCAGCATGTGTTACATTTGCTAGAAAGTTTGAATTGTACCTTGTGTGGCTTATTCACCACCAATCAAGATGCCAACTAAACTCCACATAAGCTCCACCAAGGTTGAGATAGGCATGTAACATGTCTTGAACATGTACTGAATTTCACTTTTGTAAACTTTGTCAAATATTGCACAATAATTACACATATATGGTAAATTCCAATCATCCCTAATTTAAATTTTCTAGAACACATTAACATGTCTTGAATGTGTAAAAAGTGTCTTGATACATGTTACATGTCATGCCAAAAACGTTCCATGTGTTGTGTTCGTAGAAAACCGAATTTTCGACTTTTGTCGAATACGTGATTTTTCTTCAATTAAATTAAAACTTTTTGCACATATTATATATATTATGTCACACATAATATACATAAAATAAATTGAATATTCATCTCTAATGGCTGATCAAAGTGGCTTCCTATGTGACAAAAAAATTGAATTCGAAATCTCCACAATTTGGCCTTAATTGGGGGTGATTTGTGTGTGCCAACATGGAATGATTTTATGACTGAATGTAACCTGTTAGCCACGAAATTTTAGCCTATTTGTGAGGTGTAGGGGGCTGGCCATCTATATATGGCAAGTACGTGCGAAGTTTCGGTAGTCACCCAATATGACAATTTTCGGTTTATAACCTTGTAACATGTCGTAATAATTTTGTCATCACCATGACTTATATCATATGATATAAGACCTGAATATACTCATAAATATGAGATAATTATAGTGGTGTGATGTTGACGTACATTTTGTAATATATATAACGTGTCGGTAGTACGTCGGAATATATGTGTATTGTGCCTTTTTATAAAAAAATCTGAATATAATATATATATATATATATATATATATATATATATATATATATATATATATAAACGTGTGAAGAGGAGTGGGAGGAGACTTTCCATTTCCAAGTTTGTTGCCATCATGTCTTCTCCAAATATATCTCCATTTAATGAGCTACTTAGTTCATTTAACTAAGTACTTCACTTAATGAACTAGTTTAGTTCATCAATGGTGGCACCTGAAAAAAATTAAACACAAAAAATGTTTGCCATTTGATGTAAGCTTTAAAATTTCATGGCTTGTTAGTACGTCAACATTATGTATAAAGTATATAAGGCAAGTTTATCATAAAAACGTGTCAAGTAATAAATTTGTCATGCATTTCTTGAAGCACGTTGTATTTAAATCATGTATTAGTAAATCACTCAAAATATTTTTCTCAACAATCCCCCCTTTTGATTATTTACAAAATAACTTTATTTCTTGATTTAAATTTAACTGCTCCCCCTCTAATTGTGCACAAATTCGAATTTTGAATTTTGAATTGTCTCCTCCTTGATTTGTGCAATCATAATCTCTTACCTCTTTAAATCACTCTCACTCCCCAAATCGCTCTCATTCCCCCTTAATCATGCACTCTCTCTCCCCCTTTATTTTGAAAATAAAATCAAAAGTGTATGTAAGAAAGAAATAGCAATTAGTATATCAACCAAAATCATGCATTTCAAGTGCGTTCTTAAGGGTTATTTATTCAACCCTTTGCAAATTTTCCTTTTGGTACCCAAATTTGGGTGACCTTTCTAGGTCTTCCAAAAGGTGAGAAAGGAGATGAAGACGCAACATAATAGACGTTATGTGAGTATGTGTTTGGCGTTTGGCCGAGAATCCCATCATGCACATAGTATGATCTTTGTTTTTGATATGTTCTTATATTGGTGTGCATGGAGTGTGATCTAGATGCATTTGTGGTAAATGAATGTCATGTATGTATTAATGGTTTCTTTTCATATTTGTACGGCACAAAATTATATCTCATATGATATGAAGATGAAGCACGATGAGATGACATAGGGGGGATCTAGGCGTCTTCTTAGGCGCCACATATGTCCTAGTTGCATCTATTTTCTTAGACAGAATGAACTTGGTTGATTTATTTAATATCTCATTTTTCTCAATGTATCCTAATCCGGTTTTGTCACTATCATGCTTTTGTGAAGAAATGATGCGATCTAACATGTCTTTACCTGTATCAAACTGTTTCATCATTTTTTCTAGATCTATATTCCTTGATTTCAAGTTTGAAATCTTGGATTTCATTTCATGGTTTTTTGTTGTTAATGATGTGACCTCTGATTTTAATGCGTTAATTATGCTAGACGACTCTTTTTTTGAATCGTTCAATTGAGCAACAAGGTTTGCGTTAGGCGATTCTAACAACTTCTTGTCTTCAATTAACCGTTTCTTTTCTTTTGCGGAGTCTTTGTGAATTTATGCAATTCTAAATATTGACTAAATAATTTATCGTGAAGGTTCAGAATTAGAGTCAGAATCAGAAGATACCTCGTTTGATGCTTTGGATACAAAGCATACTTGTGATATCTCTTATTCGGTATCAGTCTCAGAGTCGATGTGTCACTCCAAGTGGGGGCTTTGAGAGCTCTTCTTCTTTGTTTAGGTTCTGAGACGAGTCTAGTTTTGGTCCAATCCTTGTCAAGGCATTTGTTCGTTTGTTTGTCCTTGTTAGGGTAGTTATATGACAAGTGTTCAAGTTTTCCGCATTCATAGCACTTTACGTCCTTGTCATTTATTTTATTTTTATTTCTTTTAGTCGAAATAGCATTAGGTTTGCTTTTAAATGACTTTCTCATAAATTTTCTCAAACCTTTAGCCAATAATATTAGATCATCATTGTCTGATTCAGAATCACTATCATCTACGTGATCGGAAGAAGTTGAGACGTATTCATTTGATTTAAAAGAAATAGTTTTACCTTGTTTTGACGATGATTCTGATTTCCTTAATGTAAGTGTTTTTTTCGTATACCTTTAGCTATCCGATTAGTTCCTCCATTTTTATTGATTTCGTTTCTTTACTCTCCTCAATTGCCGTGACTTTAGGGTCCCATTCGGATGGGAGACTTCTTAATACCTTTTGGACTTTTTCCTGCGTAGAGAAAGCTTTGTCAAGAGACTCAAGAGAATTATAGATGTTAGTCAACCATAAATCCATATCAACAATAGATCCATTTGGCAATAATTTAAAAGATTCAAGAGCGGACATAAGCATGTTTATTTTAGACTCCTTAACTTGGCTAGTCCCTTCATGTTTCATCTCAAGAATTCTCCACATCTCTTGAGCACTAGAGCAATTTGACACGTAACATGATTCACTTTTATTTAGCCCATTTAGAAGTAGTTGCATGGCTCTAGCATTCATACTTAGTCTCTTTTTGTCATCACTAGTGTATTCTTGTTTTGGTTTTATCAATTTTAGTGTGACTCCATCAACAGTACATAACCTAGATGGAACAAATGGACCATCTTCTATAATAGACCACAAATCAATATCAATAGCCATAAGAAAGAGTTTTATTCTAAGTTTCCATTGGATAAAGGACTCACCATCAAAAAGAGAAGGCATTTGACTCGACATACCTTCTTGTTCGGTTTTGAAGCTAGTGGTTGCCATCTCACTAAGATCGTTGGATCTCCTTGTTGTGAGTGTGCTTGCTCTCTGATACCACTTGTAGAACATGTATAGCACCACTAGAAGAGGAGGTTGAATAGTAGGTGCGGAAATTTTGGTTTTTAAAAAGTTTTGGCCCAAAAACCTAACTTCTGAAAACAGTTTCTGTTTTCAGATTCTAATTTGCAACGTTTGAAAGACCTTGTTACAGACCTTCAAAAATTCTGAAATTTGGAGAGATTCTACTCTCAGATGTTCTGATTATCTCCTAAAAATTTCAGATTAAAATCCAACCTCTAATCCTTTGAAAACACGTTTGTGGTCAGCTTGTGCGAATCTGCCAGAAACAGTACTCTAATTTGAAAATTTTATTCCAATTAATTCGTGACTCCAAATGGTCTGAAACTTTAATGACAAACCCCTTAAGGTATGTATTTTAATAGGTTGAAACAGTTTTGGAAAATGCCTTTGGGAAATATGTCAAATATGTTGATGTTCTCAACCTTTGCAAGTCTGAAAAATCAGATTGCACTAGTCTCAGAACTATTAACGTTTGATTGACTTATACTTGTCCAAATAGGTTGAAACTTGCGCCAAATGGAACTTAAGAAGTGTGTCATGTTTCTGAAAAGTTTTGTAATTTTTAAAATTCTTTTACTACTTTTAAGATTGCAACGAATTCAACACAGAAACTGAAAAACTGAAATTAAAATGCTGAAAGTAATGACACCAAGAATTTTATACTGGTTCGGTTAAAACAACCTACTTCAGTCTTCGAGGACACTTTCCTCGGTTATCACTAAACACAAAATAACACCTTACCACAAGGGTTGCTAGAGTTACACACCAACTACCGAACGGATGAAGGTTTGATCACGAACACCACTACCGGACGGATGAAGGCTTGATCACACCTTGATCAACCTTTTACAATTTAAAACGTGTATGGTGGTCTAATCAAATCCTATTCCATATAATGAATATAAGAACAATAGGCTTGAGAGAAGAAGAAGAAGAAGAAAGAAATGTAGAAGAAGAGAGTAGAGAGTCTTTTTGCACTTGATAGAATATGAGAGTTGTCTTGCATTTGTTTGCTCTCTTCTCTTCTTTTTAATTCAAGTTGTCCGCCCCCTAGGGTCTTCCATCACCTTGAGAATTCTCTTTAATGTCCTTGGAAGATTACCTTGTGTAGAGATGACACCGTCTTGCTCAATTGGCACAACTTGATTGGATGAATGTCTTGGCTTTGCTTACTTGGTACAACTTGATTGGATGAATCTTGTCACCATTTAGTAGCTGTAAAATATGAGATTAAAGTGTAAAAACATGTGCCAAATCAAGTTCAAAATATTGTCAAATAATTAACAACTAATCCCTTCAATTTTGGAAGCAACTTTGATCACCATCAAGACACAAAAATCGGCCACCAATTGTCTAACATGCTGAATTTTCAGCATATGTTACATTTGCTAGAAAGTTTGAATTGTTACCTTGTGTAGCTCCCTCCATTATGTCACTAACCTTCTGTGGATTATTCTCCACCAATCAAGATGCCAAATAAACTCCACATAAGCTCCACCAAGGTTGAGATAGACGTGTAACATGTCTTGAACATGTGCTGAATTTCACTTTTGTAAACTTTGTCAAATATTGCACAATAATTACACATATATAGTAAATTCCAATCAGTCTTAGTTTGAATTTTCTAGAACACTTTAACATGTCTTGAATGTGTAAAAAGTGTCTAGATACATGTTACATGTCATGCCAAAAATGTTCCATGTGTTGTGTTCATAGAAAACCGAATTTTCAACTTTTGGCGATTACGCGATTTTTCTTCGATTAAATTCAAACTTTTGCACATGTTATATATATTATGTCACACATAATATACATAAAATAAATTGAATATTCAGCTCTAATGACTGATTAAAGTGGCACCCCATGTGACAAAAAAATTGAATTTGAAATCTCCACAATTTGGCCTTAATTGGGGGTGATTTGTGTGTGCCAACATGTAATGATTTTATGACTGATTGTAACCTGTTAGCCACGAAATTTCTGGCCATTTTTGAAGTGTAGAGGCTGGTCATCTATATATGGCAAGTACGTGACACGTTGATGAAGTTTCGATAGTCACCCGATACGACAATTGTTGGTTTATAACCTTGTAACATGTCGTAATAATTTTGTCATCACCATGACTTATATCATATGATATAAGACCAGAATATACTCATAAATATGAGGTAAGTATAGTGGTGTGACGTTGACGTACGTTTGTGATATATATAACGTGTCGGTAGTACGTCGGAATATATGTGTATTGTTCCTTTTTATAAAAAAATATGAATATAATATATATATATATATATATGTATATATATAAACGTGTGAAGAGGAGTGGGAGGAGACTTTCCATTTCCAAGTTTGTTGTCATCATGCATTCTCCAAATATATCATCATTTAATGAACTACTTAGTTCATTTAGCTAAGTATTTCACCTAATGAACTAGTTTCGTTCATTAATGGTGGCACCTAAAATAGTTCAAACACAACAAATGTTTGCCATTTGATGTAAGCTTTAAAGCTTCATGGCTTGTTAGTACGGCAACATTATGTATAAACAATATAAGGCAAGTTCATCACAAAAACATGTCAAGTAATAAATTTGTCATGCATTTCTTGAAACACGTTGCATTTAAATCATGTATTCGTAAATCACTTAAACTCTTTTTCTCAACAAATGATTGTACTCCACTACCACTTTGTTGTCAAAGTGGATTTTCAACAGCTACTCTTCTTATTATACTTAATAAGAACAACCACAACAATACTTACACTAACAACTTAGTGTAATCAACCACAACAACAACTTCTTGCACAAAACAACTTTGTGCAACTACAACTTCAGCTCTAAGCAAGAACAGCTTCTTGCTACCTCTCAACGTCAGCAAATTTCTCTTAAAGAACTGTCTCATCGTAGGTTTAAGGAAGTAGTGGGGTGTACACTTTCTCACTAGTCTAAACACAAGAAATGGATCAAATATTTATGATTCCTCTTATGTTAAACTTACAATCTGTCAATATACAACAACGAAGAACAAATAAGGGCTTAACAAGCTTTAAGCACTTTTACACAAATAAGAGAAATTTACAAAAATGAAGAATGAAGCTTGATGATGGTGAAAGTGTATGAATGCCTCATCTGAGCTTCTTCTATTTATAGGAGGTGTGATCCACGTTTTTGGAGCCTCCCCATGTCTTCAAGTTAATCCCAAGTATTGATGATTTGAATCTAGCCTTTAGCCACTCTATGGATTGATTTGATCCTCCAAAACCACCTTAGAGAATCTAAGACATGGATGTAATAGCCAAGGAAGCATGTATAATGTTAGAGAAAAGTCCACAAGAAATTTTAGCAAGATTGGAAAGAGAAAACACCATGAATCTCCCTTGGATTTCGTTCTGACGGTTATAAAAATTTGAATTCTGGATGACATCGATCGATCGATGTGTCTGGGTTGAGAGATCGATGTCCTCCAGAGAGGTTCCAGTTTTGAACCTGCCATACATCGATTGATCAAAGTCTCTCCTTGAGAGACTGATGTGACATTGATCGATCGATATCCCCATGATTGAGAGATCGATGTCTTCCAGAGAGGTTCCATTTTTGAACCTCCATACATCGATTGATCGAAGTCGCTTCCTGAGAGATTGTATGAAACCGATCGATCGATGTCCTCAAAACTAAGATATCGATGTCCTCCAGAAAGGTTCCAGCTTTGAACCTCTTCCACATCGATCAATCAATGTCCTTTAAACTAAGATATCGATGTCCTCCAGAAAGGTTCCAGCTTTGAACCTCTTCCACATCGATCGATCGAAGTCTCTACCTTTAGAGACTGAAGTCACATCGATCAATCGATGTCCCAGTTTTTGAGAGATTGATGTTGGACAGTAAGGTTCCAATCATGAACCTTTCCAACATAGATCGATCGATGTCCCTCCTTGAGAGACCGATGTATACATCAATCTATTTATGTGAGAGATCGATGTCTCACATGTGTTTTTTTTTCATTTTGCTTCAAATCCCAAGTGTGAATTTCCTTTTTAACTTATTTAAAACATCTTTTTACAGCATCAAAACATTTCATGTCCCAACACTCATTACTCAACTTGTAGAAAGGATAACACTTCAATATTTACCTGAATGAGATATGTCAATCTCACTTGGGCAACTAAAGACCATGTCACTTTTCTCCTTATGTACCTTTCTTGTCAATTTTCCTTTTTCTCTGTTTCTTTTCTAACCGTCTTCTTCCCTTATCTCTCTCGTTTTTCAAGAAAGGCGTTGAACGGGAAAGAAAAACTGAAAAGAAGAGGTTGAGATAAAACTCAAACAACAATGCCAAAAAATAGTTCAAGACTACAAAATTAAGGCCCTTTATTGAGTATTGAACAAATTGAAAAGATTTCGGCTTTGAGGCCAAGGGTCTTCAAGCCTAATCAAGAAATAGATTTCTGCTCTATGGCAAAGGCTCTATAAATGGCCTATTGACGAAATAGATTCTGGCTCTGTGGATGGCCTAACAAAAACATTTTGGCTTTATGTCCAAGGCTCTTCATAGCCTACCGAGAAGATTTCAGCTCTATAGCTAAGGCTCTTCAGGCCTAATGAAGATGGCTCAGAGGGATTCATGGCTTTGAAATAGCTTAGAAAGACTCGTGTCCATTAAAATTTGTGGCTTAATAGTCATGAAAAAATGGTTCATTGGCCTTTGAAGGATCAACGTCAATTTATAAAAATACGACCTTGGCTTTATGGCCTTGGAAGATTCATGAAGTTGCTTGCCTCTATAGAAAAAGGAATATTTAGTGACTCAATGGTCTTAAAGTTTATCGATGAAGTTTTTTGAAAAATATGGCACTTCGGCCGACATCCAAAAAGTTTATAGACTGTCTTTTGAAACTGGTACTTCAGCCGACATCCATAGAAACTAGAAATTGAAACTGTTTTTGAACCTAATGAAGAATAAGTTAGAAAACATGCACAAAAGAATGTTAGAAAAACAAATTTGGTTAGAAAGGCGAAGTAGAAGATATCCAAAGAAGGTGTTGCTGGAAGAACATTGACCAAGTTTCTACAAAGCAACAGAATTGAATGGTTGTCTTCATCTTGTTTAAGAGTTGCAGTGCAACATCCACAAAAGGTGAAGTAAAAAATTTCAAGAACCAAGATCCAAGTCTCGGAAGATTTCAGCTTAACGGCTAAGGCTCTTCATAGCCTATAGATTTTGAAATTGTGTGAAGATGAAGAAGCAAGTGAAGACTTTTTGAAAGGATTTTGAAAGAGGATGAATGTAGCGCCCCGCTCCCGAGCCCTAGCATCGGGAACAGTGCACCTGTCGTAGCCTACTATGAGGACTACAAAGCGTCGTTCAAACTCCTTTGGACGTCGGAACTGACGTAGAAATTTTCGCGGAAACGATAATTAAAGAAATAAACATCTTGATTAAATTAAATCCATCAGAATAAAATCAAGTACAAGGGTTGACGAAACCTGCTAAGTCAAATATGAAATACTAAGATCAACAATAAACCTAGGTGGAGGTCTATCTGACTATCCCAATAACAAGCTCTCGGTCAACAAGATCCCTTTTCGAGCCCAGCTCACTCTTCTCAGCTTGCGTAATCTGTCCCATCCTCGATAAATATATATTATCTTAATCCTGCTCACCTGTGGAGGGATGGTGGGGGGTGAGTGATGGGAGTCACTCGTAGGTTACCCGTCTCTCCCGAAAAGGGACTGTCACATACTGAGTCGGGTAACAATTAAGCACGTAAAGCAGGTAGCAGATAAATAAAGCAATAAAACATAAACATATAAATAATAAAGCAATTAAAGCATAAAATAAGGAAATAACACATACCCGACCCGATCCGTATCCCAAAACGAAACGCTGAAACAACTTAATAACAAGACAAATAATCACAACAATAATAAATGCAATGCGCAAGTTCATGATGCATGCACTTCTATCTTCGTGTCACACGCAGTCATTTAATGTCACACGCTATGCTCATTCTTTTCCATGTTATGCTATGCATGTCCCGGGTCCTATCGGATGAAGGTAACCATTATTACCAACACCCATCACACTAGCACACTTCCGTCAGGCCACACGGCTCATAGGCCAAATGCAATGCTCGTGCCATGAATGCGTCACACTAGCACACTTCCGTTTGTCCTATGTTGCATGCTCCGTTCTATGTTGCGTATTGCCTATATTGCGTAGTTACCCTATGTTGCATGGGGTTCATTACTGTATTTTATCTTCTACCGTTATTTTATCTTTCTAGACTTTATTTTAGGTTTCTACACTTTATTTTATTTTTCCTAGGCTTTCAAACACTTAAATATTTTATTTAATTATTTTTTTTATCTTCCCCTACCTTTTTTTTTGCTTTAATTTCATTTTCTTCTCTCTCCTTTTCCTCCTTCTTTTTTCCTTTTATATTAATTTATTTAATGAGTTTCTAAATTTATTAAATATAAAACAATATTAACATCAATTAATACCTTTTATCTATTTATTTAGTTATTTATTTGTTTTATTTTATTTATTTTTTTCTTTCGGCTCAGCACTTCCCTTTTTCCCTTATTTATTTTATTAATATATTTTTCCTTCTTATTTTATATTACTTTATTTTATATCCTTCTATTTATCATTATTATTTCTCCAATTGTTTCTGTTATTATAATTTCTTTAAAAATGAAATTCATTAATATCTGACGTAATATGGTATTTGGATTTGTTATTATAATTTCTTTAAGGACAAAATTCATTAATGTTTAACGTTATATTGAATTTGGGTTGCTGAAATGTCAATTCAATTTGCAAAAATATTTTGTTGCATCTGGTCTTTTTCTTTTCTACGATAAATTACTTAACCGTGCTGCCATCAAGAGCGTTTCTCGATGCTCTGAACCAGTTCTGACCTATTTCCGTGCTATGTGATCTATATCTAAGGCCAAATACGCAATCTCCATACCAAAAACATAATGAATTTGCAATAAGCATATCAAAAATAAACATACACTGATAATCAAATTATTTTCCAAAACAGAATGCGAGGGAATCCAAAGCAATCCGACAAAGGGAAGGGTAACCTACCTTCACACGGAGAATTCCCTAGATACAGTGGTTGGATTTGGCGTGGTGGCTTTTTCTCCTTCTCTTTTCCTTCCCCTGCTCTTGTCCGCTCCCTGCCACAGCTTCTTCCCTTTCACCCTTAATCGAGGTACACCGTACCGTGAATCAGCACTCTAGGTTTGCTTGAATGGAATTTTGCTCTTTTCTACCAAATTGTTCTTGGCCGAAAAGGGTTTCTGGGGAGGGGCGTTTTGCATTTTTTTGCTTTTTCGTTATTTTACCTGTTGATGGGGGCAAAAATTTTCCTTTGTTATGTTGTTGAAATGAGCGGATGGGAGAAATTTAAGCTAGCTAGGAAATTATTATTATTTTTTTAATTTAAGGAAGATAAGGCTGAAATTGTGGAGATGAGGTAGAATCTTGGGCATAATGGGTGGAGTCACGTGGGAAAACAAAACTGCCGGTGTATTTAATTTTTTTATTCTTTTTTTTATGTGCAAAGAAATATACTTTAACAATATTTGTTTATATATATATATATATATATATATACATGTGTTTTTCCCCCCTAGACGCGGCTATAACAGACATCCCCCCTTACAATAAGTTTCGTCCTCGAAACTTGTGTATTACGTGGTTCATAGCTTAGTGCAGTCTTATCTAATGCATTCACCTAGTACACGCCACCAATATCATCATACCAACCTTACCTTTTGGTTCTTAAGCCCTCAATTTTTCTTATATCACTTATCATGTGTCATTCACTTATATACTTATAATCTACCATCCCGAATTCTTAAACTCAACATTTATGATTCTCTTCGTAGATATATAACCAAACTAAATATCCTTTGAGTACTCCTATATGTTAATTATTACACTCCCTCAACACACACCGAGTCCTCAAATCACTTCTTATATATTTACGAACTAACTCTAGGGCCATATCTTTACTCATTCGGCATATTATTAGCAGCATAATATACGAATATGAGTATGGACATGTTTTTATACAAAAAAAACAGCTTGCATAACCATAATTCAGAATATGGCTTTAATTATTTAAAATAATATTCAATTTTTTTTAACACCAAATCTGTGATATTATTTTTTTCGAAAACAGTGTCTCAAATGGCCTATTATAGAGGAATATAGGTATAACTCACTTGTCAAAATATTTCGATGATGCAACATTAACCAATTTGAAACTCAACAAGTCAGAGGTATTTTAAGACGGTTTGAATACGGTATCTTTCCCCTTTCTAATAGGAAGTATATATTTTGAAAGCTATGTTTTGTTTCGCAGAATACAAAAATTGAAAACTTCACAAATATAAAGTTTTATAAAACAATTTTGAATACGATATCTCTCTTTTTCAAAAGGAAATAAGTATATTTGAAACTATTTCTGGTTCATAAAATTAAATAAGTTTATTGCAAGCAGATAAATAACTTCAAAAGCATTTAATGGTTAACACGATTGCAATATCGATAGTTGAAAAATAAAATTATTTTAGCAAAATAGATATAGCTAAACGAAAATTTGAGAAATAATATAAAAACTGTATAATCATATCGTTGTTCGAAAACATCATTATTTTAAAATATATCAGTTTTGTCAGGAGTAGTTGAAATTCCATTTTGTTGCATACGAATTTGGAAAGAAATATAGCCTTGTAAAGTAGTATACTATATAAGAGCAACTAGTTGAAATATTTTTTTTAACAAAAATCTTTGCAATACCTTTGAAATATAGAATGTATCTTAGTGTACGTACTTATAAGAAAACGTTTAACTAATTGAAAAAAAAATATATAGTCCAATACTTTGCACAGTTTTCCTAGGTGACCCCTTAATGTAAATGAAAAATATACCTATGTACCATTTCTTGTAATTCTTTAACTTACATTTTCCAATCCTAGTATTTCACATTGACTGTTGATCGACTTAAGGCATTCTAATCCACCATGCTTTCGTGCGCTACACTGATCCACTGTGCGTCTTGGTTATTTCAACCGCTGATTCTAATTTAGTTAGATCTTACCTGGGAAGCACCCACTACTTGTTCATGCTTACTCTATTTCAATGCAAGCTTACTCGCTACATCAATACTTTCGTATTTCTAGGAATCAACACTTAATACGTTGTTATTTCACTATATTTATTTTAGTAATGCCCGCTTATCAATATCAATCAATATTCCTAATAAGAATAGTCTCTTAGGCATATTTGATACTCTAAAATTCAACATTTTAATCATATCGTAAACCGCTTTGTACGATATTCTTTGCTAGCTCTACTGATCATAATGCTAATAAATCCTTTCTTAGTCTCAATCGTTCTATTATAAATCATTGCTTAGGAACTAAGACACCAAATTAGACCTAGTTGTGTTCCGACAATACTATCAAATTAGAGGCATGAATCCGCTTCATTTATGACAGTGGTGATAGGTCCCATGTTGCTGTTACAGTGGAGCTGTCCGAGTAACCGCCAGGTCCATTAATATGTCAACCAACGTTCGCAGTAGGATATTCGGTTAACATTCCTTGTATATTTTTAACTGTATACTATTTAATTAGGGTTACTATTCTCGTAGTTATGGGAATGTACAAAGGTTATGATCAAAACTTAGGTAGTATAATTTACCGAAACCATAAGTATATAATATCGTTCTAGGTATACGTACCCCTCAATCGCTCATCCTCTTAAATATATGGTCATAACTTATTTGTAGGATCGTTCTTAATATCATCATTTCTTAAGTCTAAGCTCACGACTTATTTCCAAAATCATGCTCGTTATATGATCAATGCATATGACTAAAATAAGTACTTTTGTCTAAGATCAATTCTTAAGCAAAATTGTCGCTTACGTCTAAAATCGTGACTCAGGAGCAAAATCGTAACTTAATTTCTAAGATCATGGCCTAAATCTTCATTTTCACCGTGGATCTAGAACCACTCCTTGAAGTTCATACTCTCGGCGTGTAATACTTCTTGGATTCATTCCGAAATTAGATTCAAGTGATCATCGGTGTCAATTGTGCTGTGCCACCATTCCTCTGCATCTCTATGTCGAAGAATTCCGGTCCGAGTGCGATGGTGGAGGCGGTGCCATCTAGTTCAACAGCTGGTGTTACTATGTTTGGGTGTTGGTAATAGTGACTATGGCATCTTCGCTTGGGGATGATCCCCTGATTCTTGTGGTTCTCACCACTATTTTCTCTATTACTAGCTTGTTCACGTCTTGCCGGTATTCTTCTAGAATTTAGAACGGTCAAAAATATATTTATTTAAATACAGGCTAAGTTAGAGGTATTTTGGGAATTTTTAACAACTTAAGGGATTGCAAGCAGATGTTCAGGGGTAATTTAGAAAATTTTGTCGTTTACGGAATTCATGTTAAAAGTTAGGGGCAGAATAGTAATTACATAAGGAAACGATCACTCACCCTCGTATCCCTTAAACTGACCATAACTTAAGTCTAAGATCATCACTTAACCCTATTTTGTTGCCTAAGGATAAAATCGTCATTTTGGGGAAAAGATCGTAGCTTATGTCTAAGTAATCTAGTTAATCCTGCGTTTCTGAGGCGGATCTGAAGCCTCGGCTCTGATACCACCTGTAGCGCCCCGCTCCCGAGCCCTAGCATCGGGAACAGTGCACCCGCCATAGCCTACTATGAGGACTACAAAGCGTCGTTCAAACTCCTTTGGACGTCGAAACTGACGTAGAAATTTTCGCGGAAACGATAATTAAAGAAATAAACATCTTGATTAAATTAAATCCATCAGAATAAAATCAAGTACAAGGGTTGACGAAACCTGCTAAGTCAAATATGAAATACTAAGATCAACAATAAACCTAGGTGGAGGTCTATCTGACTATCCCAATAACAAGCTCTCGGTCAACAAGATCCCTTTTCGAGCCCAGCTCACTCTTCTCAGCTTGCGTAATCTGTCCCATCCTCGATAAATATATATTATCTTAATCCTGCTCACATGTGGAGGGATGGTGGGGGTGAGTGATGGGAGTCACTCGTAGGTTACCCGTCTCTCCCGAAAAGGGACTGTCACATACTGAGTCGGGTAACAATTAAGCACGTAAAGCAGGTAGCAGATAAATAAAGCAATAAAACATAAACATATAAATAATAAAGCAATTAAAGCATAAAATAAGGAAATAACACATACCCGACCCGATCCGTATCCCAAAACGAAACGCTGAAACAACTTAATAACAAGACAAATAATCACAACAATAATAAATGCAATGCGCAAGTTCATGATGCACGCACTTCTATCTTCGTGTCACACGCAGTCATTTAATATCACACGCTATGCTCATTCTTTTCCATGTTATGCTATGCATGTCCCGGGTCCTATCGGATGAAGGTAACCATTATTACCAACACCCATCACACTAGCACACTTCCGTCAGGCCACACGGCTCATAGGCCAAATGCAATGCTCGTGCCATGAATGCGTCACACTAGCACACTTCCGTTTGTCCTATGTTGCATGCTCCATTCTATGTTGCGTATTACCTATATTGCGTAGTTACCCTATGTTGCGTAGGGTTCATTACTGTATTTTATCTTCTACCGTTATTTTATCTTTCTAGATTTTATTTTAGGTTTCTACACTTTATTTTATTTTTCCTAGGCTTTCAAACACTTAAATATTTTATTTAATTATTTTTTTATCTTCCCCTACCTTTTTTTTACTTTAATTTCATTTTCTTCTCTCTCCTTTCCCTCCTTCTTTTTTTTTCCTTTTATATTAATTTATTTAATGAGTTTCTAAATTTATTAATTATAAAACAATATTAACATCAATTAATACCTTTTATCTATTTATTTAGTTATTTATTTGTTTTATTTTATTTATTTTTTTCTTTCGGCTCAGCACTTCCTTTTTTCCCTTATTATTTTATTAATATATTTTTCCTTCTTATTTTGTATTACTTTATTTTATATCCTTCTATTTATCATTATTATTTCTCCAATTGTTTCTGTTATTATAATTTCTTTAAAAATGAAATTCATTAATATTTGACGTTATATGGTATTTGGATTTGTTATTATAATTTCTTTAAGGACAAAATTCATTAATGTTTAACGTTATATTGAATTTGGGTTGCTGAAATGTCAATTCAATTTGCAAAAATATTTTGTTGCATCTGGTCTTTTTCTTTTCTACGATAAATTACTTAACCGTGCTGCCATCAAGAGCGTTTCTCGATGCTCTGAACCAGTTCTGACCTATTTCCGTGCTATGTGATCTATATCTAAGGCCAAACATGCAATCTCCATACCAAAAACATAATGAATTTGCAATAAGCATATCAAAAATAAACATACACTGATAATCAAATTATTTCCCAAAACAGAATGCGAGGGAATCCAAAGCAATCCGACAGAAGGGAGGGTAACCTACCTTCACACGAAGAATTCCCTAGATACAGTGGTTGGATTTGGCGTGGTGGCTTTTTCTCCTTCTCTTTTCCTTCCCCTGCTCTTGTCCGTTCCCTGCCACAGCTTCTTCCCTTTCACCCTTAATCGAGGTACACCGTACCGTGAATCAGCACTCTAGGTTTGCTTGAATGGAATTTTGCTCTTTTCTACCAAATTGTTCTTGGCCGAAAAGGGTTTCTGGGGAGGGGCGTTTTGCATTTTTTTTTCTTTTTCGTTATTTTACCTGTTGATGGGGGCAAAAATTTTCCTTTGTTATGTTGTTGAAATGAGCGGATGGGAGAAATTTAAGCTAGCTAGGAAATTATTATTATTTTTTAAATTTAAGGAAGATAAGGCTGAAATTGTGGAGATGAGGTAGAATCTTGGGCATAATGGGTGGAGTAACGTGGGAAAACAAAACTGCCGGTGTATTTAATTTTTTTATTCTTTTTTTTATGTGCAAAGAAATATACTTTAACAATATTTGTTTATATATATATATACATACATATATATATATATATATATATACATATACACATGTGTTTTTCCCCCTAGACGCGGCTATAACAATGAAAGACTGGCTAGGTAAGTTTTTTTAAGAAAAAACTAGCAAGATATATTTTTCTTTAGATACCATATGGAAATTTAGATGAACATTTGTAGAAATTTAGAAGAACAAGTTTGGAAACTGAATATAAAATGTATTCAGACTTAGTCTCGTTTTCAAATGTATAATGGTTTGCCTTTTATAGAATTTAAGAGAAGAGGCAAGAAACTTCAATATGTAGGCGGCTCTCTAATGACTATATTCTATTTACAATGACTAGTTTCTCTAAACCACTAAGATAGTGGATTTTTTAAAAAAAATTGGGGAGGAGAATCGAACTCGAGACCCAGGGATGGGACAAATACTACTCAACCGCTAGACCTAAAGGTTTTTCGCCTAAGCTAGTGGATGTATATGAATGTATGTATATATAGTATATTTGTATGTGTACATGTGTATTTTGTAGTATTTTTGTGCCTTTTGTTCTACTCAGTTGTCAATGCTATGCTCATCTGTCAATGCTTTGCTCTGCTCAATATATCTGCTTATTGATGCCGCCTCTTCTGAGATCCTCGTATTCTACTCAGTTGTCATTGTGCTCGTCTCAGCTTAGCACATCTGCTCATTTCTGCCACCATCTCATTGCCTTATGAGATCCTTCTGTTGTAGTGCCCCGCCCGGGACTAGGGTCTCGGCACAGTGCACCCGTCGCACTCTACTACGAGAAGTACAAGGCGTCGATACCATACATGTGCATGTCGACAAGAATCATGAATCGGTATAGCAGAAGCAATATAAAGATAAACATACGACATGCATATAAATACAAATCGTCATAAGTCCGTACAAATCATAATATAGAATGTCCCTAAAATAATCTAAGTATACCATGATCAAAATATCTAACATATCCAAAAGATAACTCCGACATACTTTTTTACTCACGGGTAATCTAGCCAGGATTCGTCCTCTATGAATACCGTGTCAGTGTCCCTGTTCTCTACAATGTAATAAGGCAAGTATGAACGATAACACTAACACCCAGAAAGTAGTCTGTCTAGATACGTCATGTGGATCATGCATGGAGAGACCGGGTGATAAAATAATATAGCATAAATAATGAACATTTTATGCCACGTCTCTATTTTTAATAAGTAAAGTGACATAACATAAACGTAAATAATCAACATATAACACATATATAATTAACATCATCCTCAAAGTAAATATTCTATACTATTAAGTCTATAAAACGCCACTTTCATGCATATCCATTCTTAAAGTCTCAATCAATGTCTAAGATAATCATCATACTGAATCTTATCATCTAGATGCATCAAGTCCCTACACGAGTCATGCAAATGTGATATTCTTATGATGCGATGTCTTAAAAACAATGCCATAAAAATTCCGTAACGATGAACGAGAAATCATGACATTCACATCCATTTTCCATAAACATTTTCAAAGCATAACATTTTCATAAACATGGCATTTTCATATGATGGCTATAGCACTTTACCTTGCATGCGAATGATACGTCATAGTAACAGAATAATCTCCTATATAGTCACATATATAATATGAATCCTGATGCTCCAAACATGGTGTTACATCATAAGCACATAAACTAATGGTGACTCGACAAGCCGAAGATCCATTGTCCTTGACAAGGTGTCACATTCAGGCCCATAAAGAAGCATACTATATGCCCATGACATGAACCCCCTTGGCTTCCGATGCCATGACGGCCTCCAATCATCGATAACACACTATATGCCCATGACACCAACCACATCAGACATAGTGTCATGACGGCCCCCAAATGATCATATACATATGATAACATGTCATGAGATATCTGACTACACGATATTGTTCGATATACAAGGGCGAACTTTTAAAACATTTCATGAGATGCAACAACGTATGCATATGCCTCGGCCTACTTATGAATTTCATCATCTATATGCTCTTAAACATTCTCATATCATCATGTCATTAAAACCCCACATATATACACATAATACATGCCTTAAATCTTGAAAATATACCACCTTAGGCCCTTCCCCAAACTCTCAGCCATTCATGCCCAAAACAGCCCACTTTTTCTTTTATTTTATCCATCACCATTTTCTTAAAGTATACATCTTACACATAGTCCAAATGGCCAAAACCCTAATTTAATATTCATATTCACGTACTTTAATATATCATAAGAAAATACATAAAGTAGTCATATTCTCTATCATACTTTATTTCATATATATATATATATATATATATATATATATATGTATATGTATATATATATCCATAAACATGTACAAAGCTATTTGTTCCATACCAAAAAGGACATTAGGCTGTGTGCTACACACACACACACGTATATATAATATCCTTTTAGCTGAATTAAATACATACACATATCTATAATTTTCTCAATCATGTAACCCACTTCTTTATATATTTTAGCCTTATGACTGATTATTTACATAACATAAATATCTACATTTATAACTTGTAACAAAGTTTATTTCCTTCTTCATTTTGGCCTGGCCGAATATATATATCTTTACATATGTCACATACATCTTATCTTTTTCACATCTTCTATATGTATCTTTTCATAAACATTTCTTCTAACTATATTGCATATTAGTTTCTATCAACATGATGACTTTCAATATCATGATAAAACACATAAACATACAAAAATGATAGAAACCCTAAAAATAAAGTAAGGATGATCTTTGGCCGTGTGTGTATATGTAGGCATATGAACATAAAGATCATCAAGAAACAACTTTTGTGAGCTAGAATCATAGTCATGAATAGATTGCCTCATAACATGCTAAGTCAATGCCACAAAAGTTCTCAAAACCGAAATAAATGAACAAATATATAAATGATGATCTGCATGGAAAACATATGAATACATGCATCAAGATGTCTTCCTAGTGACCTTTTACTAACATAGCATATGTCTTTATTTTTCTTCTTTAATATCTACATACATCACCTAAGAGTTTTCATTTTATTTCATTTATACATATTAGTCCATATTTTGGTGTTGGCCAATTTTATAGGGTTCATATTCACATTTTACACATCACATAGAAACATAGCTTTTACATATTCTTGTTACCAAAACCTTGAACCTACTTCATGAATGATCCATCTTTTAATAGGGACATATATACTTAGATCTTTGAAAATCCATGAAGGATCTAGGAAGAGTACTTGTCTTTCTCACTTAGTATTTAGAGTGAAGATTCCTTCACTTGACTTGAAGAAAACTTCCTCCTTTACCTTCTTGGTTGACCACGGTTTTGGAACACAAAATGGAAGAGTTAGTGAGCAACTTATAGAAATGGATAAACAGAAGAACTCAAACTCATTTTACATGAAGTTCTTACCTCGCTACTCCTTGGTTCTTGGCTCAACAAAATTAAGCCAACACTTTTTGGATGAAGGAGGATGTTCTAACTAATGTCTTGGAAGACTTGTTTCCTTTTCTTGGAAAGGAAAGAGTGTGTGTAGGAATATGAAAATGTGCTAATTGTGGAAGTGAGAAGAAGAAAAGGCTTCTCTCTTCTATAATGAAGGGGACGGTTGGGAGAGTTGAAAGGAGTGGGAAGAAACTATCATGAGGTTTGGAAGATTTATGGGAGAAGATGGAGTGGTTGCTTGTCTTGAAAGTGTAAGACAATGGAGTAGTTGCTTGTCTTAAAAGTGTAAGACAATAGAGTGTATAAGGAGAAAAAAATCTCTTCCCTGCTTGGACTATAGTGGCCGGCCCAATGGGGTAAGAGGGAGTGGTTTTGGTTTGTTGAAAATTGTAAAAAAGGTATAAGAATGTGTAAGGAATTGAAGGCTTTTTGGTGAATGGAAATGATGTGTTCTTGTGGAAGAAAAATCTTCCTTTTCCTTTATCTTATGCATGGCCGAAATTTGTGAGTGAGAGTGGGTACAATGGAACAAAATTCTATCATTGGTTTCTACAAAATTTTCTACACTTGGTATTTTGTTGGGTGTTAATCTAACCACAATTTCTTCTTTCTTTTTCCTACCTTTGACCATCTATAACGTGTGTGAGTGTGTGTGTGTGTGTATTATAATTTTTCCCTCTTGTCTAAAATATCTAATCATGTCTAGCTTTATTTTTTCTTTTATTTAAATAACCCTAATTTCTTGTGTCATGTGTTTTTGTTTTGATTTAATTTATCCTAATACTTAAGTTGTTACCTATTAGTCTTGTTTTAAATTTATCATGCCATCGTAACGTTCGTTATAGAATTTTGTCGCATATCAATATATCACATGTTTTAATACTGGTGCAAAATTTAGACGTTTCTAAATACGATATTAAACGCGTGCCGACGTTACGAAATTTTTTGAGGCGTAACATGTGTTATGTTTGGTTGTCATTGTGCTTAGCTCGCCACATCCGCACATTGTTGTCCACCATTGCCTCATTGTGCCTTCACCTCATCACCTCGACCCAGCATTTCATCACCTCAGGCCGGGCACTTTATCACCTCGGCTCATTGTTTCTACTTGGCACTACACATCACTCCAGCTCGGTACTTCATCACCTCGCTCAGACACTTTATCACATCGGCTCAGTACTTCAATGTATTTTATTTTTGCATTCTTCACCTTAGTTTGGCACTTCGGTTTGATACTTCACTCTGCACTTTATTTATATAGGACTATATTTCAATAGCCATTGCTTTATCCATGTAATCTAGCTTGCAATTGAACGCGTCAAATATTACTATGTTAACAACTACCAAGCCAACAATTTTTTGCATTTGATTGTGTTGAATTTGAAATCTTGTTCATTACTAAGCTAACAATCAATAAACGGGGATGAGGCCTCCCGTCTTCTTGTCTTTTAAGTTAAACTAAGCTCGAATTTTTTTAATAAAAAAAACAAAAAAAAAAATCAAATTTGGTTTTAAGATAAGGAAAAAAAACAGAAAAAAACAATGATTTGAAGACAATGCATCCTATCTTCAATAAACATGTGTAGTGATACATAAAAGCTGAACAAAAGTAAAAGTAAGCAGCAAGCAATATTATGATTAATGATTACATATTTATGCATAATATTTATTACAAGCAGATGTCAAAGATCAAATCGATGGCTTTGGTTGGTCATCCATAAATTTAAAATTAATCAGCATGCATGAAAAAGTTATATAGTAATCACCTTCACATGTTATAAAAGAAAGCCAATCCAGAATAGAGTGGTCAATGGTTGACAGAGATGCCCACTGATGCATAAGCAATTTAACAAGGTCAGAATGATTGTATTCATTTACACCAAGAGTTTTGGTGAAAATTCTCCATTTATAAACTTATAATATTTATTGCATAACGTTCTAATTTATTAATCACCGACAAAAATCCATTCCAAAGCCCACATAATCACTTATTTTTAATCCATTTTAAATAGATTAATCATCCTCAAGAGCAACCTTAACACCTCCAATTCTAACATCATTACACCCAATGATTGGAACCAAAGTCACCAACACAAACTCCTCGTCTTCAGCATCCAAATCTTCCAATATCCCAGTCAACGGCAAACTCAGCCGAGTCTTTATCTTTTTCGAGTGTTTATGCTTATGTGGCACGTTAACAAAGCTGCCGGCGAACTCCGTCTTCTCCGGCCCGCTCTTTCCTTCCTCCTCATCATTTATGTACACGTCAAATTTCGCAAACACGTCTTTTTTAACCTCGATTTTTTGTATTTCAAGAATTTCTTCCTTTTCGCTTTTTTCCTTTTTGCTTCTCTTTTTCTTTGGCCTTTTCACCATGACTTTCACCACCTTGTCTAGCGTGGCCGGAAACACATCTTTGGGTCCCGGGATGTCGGCGGCTTTCGCCACCCCGAGCTTTTGCGCTTGCCTTATACTCTGTTTCAAATTTACAAACTGAGTTATAGAACTTCTCAAAATGTAGGAGAAAGTGTATTAAAAACTAAAAGGATTTCGTGGATGTGGTGTACAATATTTTGTCACTAAATTGTCTAGCTAAGTTTTGTGATCATTAAAAAGGGTGGATGTTTATTGAACTTTTGATTTGCAAAAAATTAAAACTCTTCGAAGAAAATCAAAATGAGCAAATTTGCTACCGAAATTTGCGACGCCATTTATAGCGATAGGAATATATTTGAATATAGATTTAATTGTTTAATGGATTGGATTTAAAATATTTTTAATTTAATTGTAATATGTTCTGCATTTTTTTATAAGAAAATTTGCGATCGTGCTTCCTAATTTGCTACCGTCTAGGCATGGTCATAACTGGTTACTAATTTTTTGGCGGTCGATAATTTGTGACTGTCACAAAGAGTCATAAATTTGCGACTACCAGAAAGGGTCACAAGAGTGTTACGACCGTTTTCCGTGGCAGACGAAAATTTCGGTTTACGACCAGCGATATGCCATTGACATTTTGTGACCGTTCAGCGGTCGCAAATGTGAATTTGGGACCATTTCGACGAAAATCCGAAGTTTTGGCCTATTTTCGGCTTTCCTGACTATTTTAAAGCCACATATTGTACATTATATATTAAGGAACACATAAAGAAGACAGGATTTAGACTACAACTCATAAAAAATAAATAAATAAAACAAAGAAAGTGCAAAATAAATGAGTTATCCATATAGTCACTCACAAATGATGAGAAAAAAGTTTGATTGTTGTTATTGTTGTAGTTCTACCTTAAGTTAAAACATGCATGTTACTTTGTATGACGACTCTATTAATAGTTTCCGGTGACCAATTAAAATATGTGTCGGGATTGAAGGAATTAGAAATTCATTCAAGTTAAAGTGTGATTTACAAGTTTGTTTCCCTTTTATATAGGTGAAAAACTACTTCTAACGGCTATTTTACAACTTGAACAGTGGTCACTGTCAACCTACTGCAAACTACAACGTCTGTGGTAATGCCTAGTTACTAACGCAACTCGGCTATATACATAAATAATTTAAGGTAATGTTTACTAAGTATGGTAGGTCGGCCTTTTCATCTTGTGATTTACTTACTCACCTCAGCTACTTCTTTACATTTCTTCTGGCACATCTTAGTTACATGATTCACCTCAGCTCTTCTTCTGTTCAGCACGTTCATACTAATCTTTTCTCGTCTTGGTTCTATGCTTCACCTCAGCTCCTCTTCAGTTCAGCATGACTACCTTTATCCTTCACTTCTGTCAGTCCAGATCAGCTCGGCTGATAGTTTGTTTTCCAACATGTTGGTTGCTTGGATCAGGTCGGCTGACCTAGGTTCACCTTAGCACTTCAGTTCAGCTCGGCTGAGACTTTATTTCCACACTCTCCCTCAAGCTTAGTTGTATATATTCATACAACCAAGCTTCGACATTAAGTATTGAAAGGTACTGGTTGAGATTGGTTTTGTGAGAAGGTCAGCTACTTGTTGGTGGAGATGTGTACTAACCTGACCTCGTTTCCTTCTATCTTTTCTCGAATAAAATGTCTATCGATTTCTATACGTTTTGATTTGTTGTTCTGAACAGGATTCTCTGCCATGCTTATTGCCGAGACATTAATGCAGTAGATTTAGATTGGCAGACTTGTCTTTATGTGAAGATCTTCAAGTACTCTTCTAATCCAAATTCTTTCACATATTCCTAATGCAAAGGGCTCTCAGCTCAGCTTCTGTGTTGCTCCTCGATACTACAGGTTGTTTCTTGCTCCTCCATGTAACTAGGTTTCCCCACAGGAATGTTCCATAGCCTGCAGCTGATCTCATGTCAGCTTTGGATCCAGCTCAGTCTGCATCTGTAGAAATCTTGACACTTTGATCCGTGCTCTTCTTGAAGCTCAGTCCTTGACCAGGTGCATTCTTGAGGTACCAGAGAATTCTAAGAGCAGCTTGGAGGTGCTCGTTAATAGGATTGTGCATATATTCTTATGCAAAACTGACATCATAGTAGATATCGGACCTAATATGTGATTGATAGACTAATTTTCTTACTACACTGATAGCTCAGCTTATTTGTTGGTGTAGTATACCATTGATCTCTTGGCTTATGTTCGGGCTCTACTGGGTATACTTGCAGGTCTGCATCCGAGCAGACCCGTCTCCTTTAGGAGGTCAAGTGTGTATTTTCTTTTGGGAAATAAACATTTCTTCTTTATTCCTGGCAATTTTCATTCCCAGAAAGTATCTGAGCTTACCTAAGTCCTTCATTTCAAACTGCTCAGATAGGTGAGCTTTAATATCATAAATTCCATTGTTATCATTTCCTGTTATTATGATATCATCTACATATACTATTAGTATAGTCAGCTCTCACTTAGGTGAAATTTTAGTAAATATGGTGTGGTCACTTTGGTTTTGGTTAAATTTCAGGTCGGTCACTACTTTGGTAAAGGTTTTAAATCATGTCCGAGGTGATTGCTTCAGCCCATACAGTGACTTTCTCAACTTGCAGACCTTATCCTTATTTGTTTCATTACTAAATCCTGGTGGTATAATCATATACACTTCTTCGACCAAATCTCCATTTAGAAACGTATTTTTCATATCAAGTTGATAAAGTTCCGAGTCTAGATTCACAGCTATAGAGAAGATAATCTAATGGTGTTTAACTTAGCCACTAGAGTGAATGTTTCCAAATAATCTATTTCATAAGTTTGTATGAAACATTTAGCTACTAATCTTTTCTTATGATTATTCACAGTTCCATCATTATTGTATTTTATGGTAAATATCCACCTGCATCCTACTGGTTTGTTTGTTGCCAAGCTGGGAGTTAACTCCCAGGTTTGGTTATTTTCTAAGGCGCTCATCTCTTCATGTACTGCCTTTCTCCACTCAGGTCAGCTGAGTGTTTCTGCTATAGTGTTGGGTATAGAATTGTTATTGAGTGAGCATATGAATGTCTTAAAATTGCATTCAGCCTATTGTAGGATATATAATCTTCAATGGGATATTTGATTGCATGTGGGTATCTAAGTACATTCTCTTGTTCCTTTCCTTAGAGATATCGGTCCGTTGTCAATTTGGGTTCTATGATCATACTAAATATATTCTACGGAGTTCTCCTCTACTTCAGTCAGAGGTAATTGTTCAGTTGTGGCGATTGGCTGCTGCATCCCAGATCTTCCTGGTCAATGGGAATGATAAGAGGAGTGATACTAGATGAAGAATCAGTGGTGCCGACCTGAGGTGCCCAATAGCCAAGCTGTGGCGTGCAGCTCGACTGAGTAGTTGAGCTCGGCAGATTTGGAACTTGGAAACTGGGCTCATATTTACCACTCCTTAATCTTTCTGTTTCTCCTACAGATCTATAAAATGCATGTTTTTTTATTGAATGTAACATCTAGAGTTACACATATTCGTCTATTAGATGCACAGTAACACTTGTATCTTTTTTGAGAATTAGAATATCCTACGAAAATACATTTAATAGCTCTCGGATCCATTTTGCTCCTAAAGTTGGGCTGAATGTGTACATAGGTGGTACATCCTAAGAGTTCCAATTGCAGTTCTGACAAGAGCTTAGAGTTTCGGTATTGTCTAAGGAGTATTTCTCTGAAGACATATGAAGTGTTTAAATATGAAAATAAAACTACAGTTTTGTACATAAATATCTTGCTTGGGCAGCAGACTTCATTCTTTTCTGAGACCAACTTTCTTCATCTATCAATCAGGACGAGTCCTATAAAAACTAAAGCATGACCGAGAATGATTTCCAAAACTTATCATTTCTTTAGATATTTAGCTTGGCAATCCCTTATTGTTAACTAATTTAGGCTCTTGGACTGGAAGCCCCAATAGGACTTTGCTTATAAATGTTTTAAAATTCTAGCTCAATTTCTTCGGTCCCTAAGAATATTTTTCTTATTATATGTAAGCTCTGGAAGAGTCTAAAATATATCCTCTCAAGAGAGGATGTGATCTTCTGTCCCTTAATCCCCTCACCCCATGCGTTACTGCGCGACACGTGGCAGCAGGAGTTGGTGGTGAGACTAGATGCGGATGACCCTCATCTAGCCTCACGAGGGATGAGATCAACTCACCCACTTTCCCCTCACTCCACGCGTCACCGCGCGACACGTGGCAGCAGGAGTGGGTGATGAGGCTAGATGAGGGTGACCCGC
>AP025056.1:20335088-20520191 GCA_036186865.1 Eustoma russellianum | reverse complement strand
CTGAAGGTATGATAGCTAAAGGTCAAGAGCATAAAGTTTGCAGGTTGAAAAAGTCATTATATGGATTAAAACAAGCTCCTAAGCAATGGCATGAGAAATTTGATAATGCTTTGCTATCTAATGGATATGTTGTAAATGAAAGTGATAGATGCATTTACAGTAAGTTTGAAAATCTTGATGGTGTCATTATTTGTTTATATGTTGATGATTTGTTAATCTTTGGTACAAATCTTGATGTTGTAAATAGTACTAAAGTATTTTATCATCTGTTTTTGAAATGAAAGACATGGGGAAAGCAGATTTGATACTTGGTCTTAGACTGATAGAGACAATTATCTTTTGCAAAA
Source organism: Eustoma russellianum (assembly GCA_036186865.1). Classification (NCBI taxonomy): domain Eukaryota; kingdom Viridiplantae; phylum Streptophyta; class Magnoliopsida; order Gentianales; family Gentianaceae; genus Eustoma; species Eustoma russellianum. The sequence continues at coordinate 20,519,844 of AP025056.1, read as the reverse complement.
ATTGAGTTCTCAGCATTATTGTGATCTTCTTCTTCTCTTTCTCTACCTTCAATGTTCACCCCAGTTTTCTACATTCCATACCAATCTCTTCCGACCTTATACACGCTCTATATAAGTTTGGAGCACATGAAACGTACTTTAATGTACTTTTTCTAACAATCCCCCACATGATCCAAACTTATATATGAACCTTTCATATGAAACAACGGACTTCTTCTCATCAAAATAAGATGAAGACAACAGTAAACGTCTGAACTATCCGATGTACATCTGAAGATCTAAGAAATCAGTGACATCATAGAATTGAACTATCTATACATCTGAAGATATATATAGGGTGACAACCGTCTTGAACCACATATTTCACTACTGTTTATATGATCATACAAATGACATGTCAACACCTAACTTCATACAAGTTCGCGATGTGGTGCATTAATGGCCCTGCACCCAATCCCAGAATTCATAAGCGCTCTAGAGAGTTTTCCAGGCTCTCATAGGAAGCGGCCCCACTTCCACACTTATATAGGTGATATTCATCAAGTGTGTATTACAACACACCACCATCTATAATGGCTATGAATCATCCATTAAGAGATTTACATCTCACCCTCAAAAATGTAATAAGTACTATCCACAAGTGCATCATTATAGGAAGGACAAATAATAGTACTTTATAGAATTCTTCTATGACGTGTTCTTACCACATTGAACTCCGTTTGTAGGATCTCTACTAATAGCGAGTTGGGTTCCTGTCATAGAGAATTCACCTCAACGGAACAAGTCCCATTCCTCTTGATGTCTTAAGAACCAGTTTTCGATTCAAGCCTTTAGTTAAGGGATCAGCCAGGTTCAACTCGGTTTTGATGTATTCCAAGTTAACCACCCCAGAACTAATCAAGTCACGCACAATATTGTGCCTCAAACGGATATGCCTGCTCTTTCCATTGTATATTTTGTTCCTTGCTCGAGCAATAGCTGCCTGTGAGTCACAATGAACAAAAACAGATGGCATAGGCTTAGTCCACAACGGAATATCAACTAGTAAATTCCTTAACCATTCCGCCTCTGAACAAGCAAGTTCTAAAGCAACAAATTCAGACTCCATTGTTGATTTAGCCTTACAAGTTTGTTTAGAGGACTTCCATGAAATTGCACCACCACCCAAAGTAAATACATACCACTGGTGGAATTTATCTCATCATTATCTGTGACCCAATTAGCGTCACAATAAAACCTTCCAGAACTGCATTGGACTTCCGGTAAAAGCAAGCCCCAAGTCCATATCCCTCGTAGATATCTCAATAGCCGTTTCAAAGCATCCCAATGCTCTTTACTTGGACTATGAGTATATCTAGCCAAACGATTAACAGAATATGCAATATCTGGCCTAGTACAATTCATGAGATACATGACATTGCCAATGATCTAGCATATTCCACACTGTGACACACCATCATGTTATTCTTTTCTAACCTTATGGATGCATCATACGGAGTACTAACAGGTTTCACATCAAAATGGCTGAATTTTCTCAAAACCTTTTCACATAATGCGACTGAGAAAGCATATAACCCCCACATTTCTCTATCAGTCTAAGACCCAGTATCAAATCTCTGCTTTCCCCATGTCTTTCATTTCAAAAACAGATGATAAAAATACTTTAGTACTATTTACAACATCAAGATTTGTACCAAAGATTAACAAATCATCAACATATAAACAAATAATGACAACCATCAAGATTTTCAAACTTACTGTAAATGCATCTATCACTTTCATTTACAAACATATCCATTAGATAGCAAAGCATTATCAAATTTCTCATGCCATTGCTTAGGAGCTTGTTTTAATCCATATATGACTTTTTCAACCTGCAAACTTTATGCTCTTGACCTTTAGCTAGCATACCTTCAGGTTGTTTCATATAGATTTCTCTTCTTCTAAATCTCCATTTAGAAAAGCTGTTTTAACATCCATTTGATGTATGACTAACTTATAAATTGAAGCTAAAGCTACTAACACTCTAATAGAAGTAATTCTAGCAACAGAGAATAGTATCAAAGAAATCTATTCCCTCTTGTTGGGTAAACCCTTTAGCCACAAGTCTAGCTTTAAACTTATCAATTGTCCCGTCCGCCTTTAGTTTCTTTCTAAAGACCCACTTGCAACTGATAGGTTTACAACCTCTAGGCAAGTCTACGAGTTCCCAAGTATTGTTGCTAAGTATAGACTCAGCTCGCTATTGATAGCTTCTTTCCAAAACTTAGAGTCTATAGACATTACCGCTTCTTGATACGTTGTGGGGTCATTCTCTAAAATGAATGCAGTGACAAAATCATTTCCAAAGGACTTTTCTACTCTTTTCCTTTTACTTCTTCTAGGTGAAGTATCATTACTAGACACTTTACTAGACTCACCTTTTTCAAATTTAGGACTAACTAACGACTCTTTCTTCATAGGAAAAAATATGCTCAAAAAATTCAGCATTCTTAGACTCAACGATAGAACCATTATCAACCAACATGAATCTATATGCAGCACTATTTTGAGCATATCCTATGAAAACACAATCATTAGTCTTAGGACCAATTTTACTTCTTTTGAACTCTGGAATACCAACCTTAGCTAAGCACCCCCCACACTCTGAAGTAATTCAGGTTAGGTGCGAAGCCTCTCCAAAGTTCGTAAGGAGTTTTATTGGTCTTTTTATGTGGAATTCTATTCAAGATATGACATGCTGAAAGGATAGCTTCTCCCCACATATTATTAGGCAAACCTGAGCTAATAAGCATGGCATTCATCATATCCTTAAGCGTTCTATTTTTCCTTTCTGCGACTCCATTAGATTGAGGAGTGTAAGGAGGTGTGAACTCATGTATAATTCCATTATCTTCACAAAATCTTTGTAAAGACAACACATTATACTCACCACCCCTATCTGTCCTCAACCTTTTGATTTTTCTATCTAGTTGATTCTCAACTTCATTTTTATACCTGATGAACATGCTTTCAGATTCATCTTTATTTGCTAACAAATAAACTCTAGTATATCTAGAAAAATCATCAATAAATGTTATGTAGTATCTTTTACCACCTTTACTAGTATAACCTCTAAAGTCACCAAGATCACTATGTATGAGGTTCCAACTTATCTGTTGTTCTTTCAACAGATTTAAACGACTTCTTGTGATGTTTTGCTTCTACACAAAACTCACACTTTTCAAAGTCATCTTCACATACATACGAGATTAGGTTGGTGAACTTTAGTCTTTTCAACGCATCTTTATTAACATGTCCTAACCTTGCATGCCAAATATTCAAGAGTCAACAACATAAGCAGAACTTGATGCATTCTTATTATTCATAATACACACAGCATCTAGAACAAGTAAGCCCCCGGAGCAATACCCTTTCCCGACAAAGTCCCCACTCCTAGACAAAATAAGCTTATCAGACTCAAGAACAAGTTTAATGTTAGCCTTGTTCAGTAGTACTCCGGAAATCAAGTTCCTACGCATCGCAGGAACATGTAACACATTATTCAATTCCAGTCTCTTGCCAGAAGTCAACTTGAGGAGCACCCTTCCTTATACCAGAACCTTGATACCGTGTGCATCTCCCAAGAAGACTTGCTCGCCATCATCTATTTCTTGATATTCAAAAAATAGATCTTTACTGGTTGCAATGTGCTTGGTAGCCCCAGTGTCTACCACCCATTCCGAAGCACCACCGACAAGGTTTACCTCAGATAAGACGACCGCAGCAATGACTTCGTCACTTGTCCTAGTTGTCTCCACAAGATGTGCTTGACTGCTGGACTGGCCTTTCCGCTGGTTTGCACTTGGCTGCTCTGTGTCCCAGCTTTCCGCACACCCAGCATGCGCCTTTCATCTTCTTCTGCCCTTGTCCCTGCACAAATGTCTTACCTTTGCCATTTTGCTGAGTCTTTTGCCTCTTGGGTTTGTGCTCCACCACATTGGCTCGAGAACTTCTTTCATCTCGTTCATTGTCATCAAGCCGATTATTCTCCTCAATGCGAATGTGCTTGATGACTGCATCCAAGGTTAATTTGGCATCATCATGTTTACCTCTCTTCTTGTATTTGCTCCAAGAAGAAGGTAACTTTTCCAACAAGGCCGCTGCTTGAAAAGTTTCATCAACTTTAATGCCTTCTTGCTCCATGTTATCCACCAACTGTTGATATTGGGTGAATTTGATCATTGATCGGTATGTGGTCTACCATTTGGAACTTCAGAAACTCGCTGACCACATACTTTCTTTTTCCAACATCTTCAGAACCATATTTGTTCTGAAGTGCTGCCCAAATATCCTTTGCTGACGTAAATTTGACATAAATGTCAAAATAGAGAGTTGGAGAGGAAGTGCAGAATGTGTCCTCTACACGTAGTATTGTCAGCGTCATACTTTTTGCCTTCTGTTTCGTCTGTTGGTCTGTCTTTAGCAAGCACATACGAAACAGAAATCATCTCTAGAAAGAATAACACCTTTGCAGCCCAACGTTTGAAGAACTTGCCATCGAACGGTTCCATCTTAGACATATCAGGACTGGTGCTTGTCTTGTTGCCATATTCTCAACCTCAAAATTGCTTTAAGACTGTGAAAATGAAGAATGAGAATATGGTAATCACAGAAAATGAAGCCGAGACGTGACAAAGTAGTCACTGTCCTTAAAGCAATTTGCTCCTACCAAAGAGCAAGGTAGTCTTCAAGCAAATGCTTCCCAGGATATAACGGCTATCTTTCTTCCCTTGCTCTAGAGGAGAAGAGTGAACTTGCTTGTTGAAGGTAGAGAAAGAGAAAGAAGAAGATCACAATAATGCTGAGAACTCAAATTTTGCAAAAGATGATTGTCTCTATTGAAAGTAGCAAGGTCTTCTATTTATAGACCTTAGAAGTGTTAAAAACATTCTTTGAAATCACTCTCAGCCTTATTCTAACCTCCAAGAGCCGTTGATTACCGGTTATTTAGCCGAAGGGAGATGATTCTTGGATTAAAAACTGTGACTGCTGATGAACAGAGCTGGTCTGTTGGACATCGATCGATCACATCGATCGATCGATGTCACTTCGATCGATCGATGTGATCGATCGAAGTCGAACAGACTACATCGAACCCTCACTTTCAAATTTACTTAGATCGATCGATGTGACTACGATCGATCGAAGTCATCGTTCGAAGTCCTCAGATCCACATCGATCTCTAACATAGATCGATCGATGTACTTCGATCGATCTATGTTGGAGATCGATGTCCAACTGATGTTCACCCAGTTTTCTACATCCATACCAATCTCTTGACCGACCTTATACACGGCTCTATATAAGTTTGGAGCACATGAAAACGTACTTTAATGTACTTTTCTAACAATATAAACCACCTAACCCTAAGAGATATTTCGCCGGTCATACTTGTCCGCCGAGGTTACTTCGTTCTTGAGGTGGGGGATTGGTTTTGTTCACCGTTGGGGTTTGCATGACATTATTGTGGAATGATACGAACGTGTTGTTTTGCATAGGGAAAGTTTTGGGGCTCTAATGATGAACGGGGAAGAGGACATGGTGGAGGACATGGCCCACAAGTAATCGTCGGCGGCGGGAGGTGGTTGAAGCAGTGAGGTGTGGTAGAAGAGCCATAATTCTGTGCTTGAGGGTTGTTTCCTTTTTGGTAGTTATGCTTAATTTATTGAGAGTGAATCATTTATAGTAAGAATTGTGTAGGAGGTATTTTTAAATATTTTTTTAAAAAAAACGAAATCTACATGCAGAACCTTTGCTTATACGGCGTGTAATAATCATACTTATGATAATAATCCAGAACTCCTTGACCGTAGGATATAAACATATAATAAACCGGACCTTTTTTTCAAACAAAATTTTTCATTAGTATGTCATTGCGATTTTAGTCAATCAATCAATATCGTATCCAGTATTTCAACGACAGTAAAAGTTATCGCTAGAGTGTAGGGAGGCTAACTGGCAAGCAACCATACCTCTATCCCAAGGGATAGAGAATTTGCTTCCAGTGAGACCCCCGGCCTCTATATGTACCTGCAATAAACGTCACAATAATAGTGATATGATGTGCTAGGTGTGTTAGTGAGGTAATTCAGAAAATACAAAGAGCAGGCTGCCGATATTAAAATACTCATAACGTGTATATGTACATATAATATAAAACAACGGCAGAACATAAACAAACAAGTGCAAAGTCAACTTAAACATATACAAAAGTTTTACGATATTAAAATAGTTATAATAGCGAGCATACACAAATAATTGAAAGAAAAAGACCAAAAAAAAATATGCAAAGTCAAACTAAAATGTAAATACTATCTAATCCTCTAAGTATGCTCTAAGGTGTCGTATATCTTGTCTACCCCTCCTTAACCTTAATCCTCTGCCTCCATGAACTCTTATCTTTGACCATGTCCTTAGAGAGGTGTAACTCTAGTAAGTCATGTCTAAATCTGCTCATCTCACGTTAGTTTGGGTCTGTCTTTACTCCTTTTCCCTTTTACAGTAAGGCTTTCAATTGCTCTGACAGACGTCGTTGTCTGTCTCCTCTTCACATGCCTAAGTCGTCTCAATCTTCCCTCCCTTATCTTATACGTTACACTAGTCACCCCTAACCTTTCTCTGTATACCTCATTTCTTATCTTGTCTAGCCTTGTATGCCCACACATCTATCTCAGCATCTTCATCTCTACCACTTTCATCTTCTGTGGTTGTGTCCTCTTAATGGCCCAATAGTCTGTTCCGTATAATATTGCCGGTCGTAGTGCCACCCTATAAATTTTTCCTTTAATTTAATTGGAAAATTCTTGTCACACAGCACACCTGAAGCCGCCCTCACCCTACACCAACCAGCCTGAACTCGGTATGCTACGTCACTCTCTGTGTCCACATCTTTCTGTATAATGATCCTAGGTACTTGAAACTTACTTACCTTTGGGACCACTTGACCCTCGATGGTGAGTTGGTTATTCTCATCGTCGGCTGCGCCGCTGAAGCCGCAGTGCAGATATTCGGCCTTGGAACGACTAATTCTTAGGCCTTTTCTCTCTAAAGCACCTCGCCACTCCTTTAGTCTCATACTCAGATTATGTCTACTTTCCGCGACTAATACAATATTATCAGCAAAAAGCATATACCATGGAACTGTCTATTGGATCGACTTTGACAACTCATCTAGGACAACTGCAAAAAGGAATGGGCTCAAAAGCTGACCCTTGATGGAAGCCTACCTCCAATGGGAAGAAGTCTGTATTCCCTACAGGCGTATGAATGGTTGTTTTCGTCCTAATATACATATCCCTAATTATGTCTATATACTTCATAGGAACCCCTCTTGCGTCCAGACTATCCCATATCAGTTTGCGTGGCATACTATCATACGCTTTTTCAAGATCGACGAAAACCATATGTAGATCGCGCTTCTTCTCCCTATACTTCTCCATCAATCTCCTTAAAATGTGGATTGCTTCCGTAGTTGACCGTCCTAGCATAAAACCAAATTGGTTTACCGTAACTTGAGTTTCTCCCCTAATTCTAGTGCCCATAACTTTATAGTATGACTTAGCAATTTAATCCCCATATAATTCTCACAATACAGCGCGTCTCCTTTTTTCTTATATAGAGGGACCATTACGCTCATTCTCCACTCATCTAGCATTTTTCCTGTTTTGAAAATAAGGTTGAATAGAGTAGTTAGCCATTGAACCCCTTCCTCTCACAAACACTTCCACGCCTCAATGGGTATGTTATCCAAGCCAACTGCATTAGCTTTTCTCATCTTCTTAAGTGCTATCTTTACTTCTCTGTATGTGATGCTACGACCCTCGCAGGTATTACATTGTCGTTTTTGGGTAGTGATTCTTTCTATTTCTTCATGGTCGACTCTTACACTGTTAAAAAGGTGTGAAAGTATGTTTCCCATTGCCCGTTGATGTCTTGTTCTTTGACTAAAACATTTCCATCTTCTCCCTTTATAAACTTCACGATGCCTAGATCTTGCCTCTTTCTATCTCTATCTTTGGCAATCTTGAACATATCACGCTCTCCATTTTTGTTTCTAATCTTTCGTACATCCTTTTATAGGATGCGTTCTTTGCCTCCATCACTGTCTTCTTCACCTCCTTCCTAGCGATTTTGTAATTCTCATTCACTCTCACTTTCTTCTCCCCGTCTGTGCAGCTTAACACCTCTCTAAAACTCTTTTGCTTGTTTCTTATTTTTTGTTGCACATTCTCGTTCCACCATCACAACCCTTTGTGTATGGTTGTCTTTCCTGTTGTTACCCCAAAAGTTTTCCTTGCCACATGAGTGATGGTAGTCGCCATAGCCACCCACATCTGGTTTGTGTCTTCAACTAATGGATCTGATGTCGTCGAGATGACCTTGTCTCTAAATATGTTAATTTTTTCGTCCATCAAACTTCCCCATCGAATCAGGTGGTAATTTTCTACCCCTCGTGATCAGCTTTTGGCTCAAGGCTATAACTACAACTAGTAAACGGTGTTGCATCAGTGTTGTCTCCTCTGGTATAACCTTGCAGTTCCTCCACAACTGCCGGTCTTCACGTCTCATCAGAAAATAGTCGATCTGCGTGTTACGTCCTCAGCTGCTAAAAGTGATCAAATGAGATTCCTTTTTCTTAAGGAACGAGTTTATAATACCTAGGTCGTGGGCCACCGGAAGGTCTAGTAGATTCTTACCCTGCTCATTTCTATCTCCATAGCCAAAACCCGCCATGTGCCGACTGAAAACCATCAGTATTCTTTCCAATGTAGCCATTAAAATCACCTCCTATATAGATTCGTTCTTCTTTAGGTATTGTCCTCAACACTACATCTAAGCAATCCCAGAACACTTTCTTCTCTTGTTCTCCTAGTCCCACTTGGGGTGCGTAGGTGCAAACCACTGCCACCACCTCCTTGTTTAATGCTAACTTCAACACCATAAGTCTATCTATATCTTATCACATCGATCACGTTCGTGTATAATTCTAATTTTACTAGAAATCCTACCCATTCTTGGTCTCGTGGGACCCCATGTAGAGCAACTTATACTCATTACACTCTTTACCTTTGTTCCCCTTCCACCTAGTCTCTTGTAGGCATGCTACATCGATCCTACGCCTCTTAAGTACATTTACTACCGCTAACAATTTATCACTTAGAGTTCCTACATTCCAAGAGGCTATATGTAAACTATCCTCCTTTTCCTTCCCCTTAACTATGTCCCTCTTCCTTAGACATGGTCTCTCATAAAAGTCATAACTCCTTTTATCAATGATTGCAACTAAAATCAAATGTCCAAAATACAAACACAAGAAGTTTTCTGCTTACCACTAAAACAAAATTCGTATATATGCTACTGGAATCGAAAACCAATGGTAAAAAAACAAGATTAATTGGATGATAAGAAAAAAAATAGAATTATATCACCTGCTCAAACCAATCTTCCTAAATGAAGATTTTTCCCCTAAAAAGTTTCAAATTTTTCCAAACCAATTAAGAATGACAACCAATTATTTCAAAATAAAAGGGTATATTCGAAAACCCACCTAATGGAATTGAAGATTCTCGGAAAGCTGAGGTCCTACCACCTCTCTCATCCTCTCAATTACCTCTTCCACAGAAGTATCAAGATTATCGATTGGTGGGTTATGGAAAATAGTCAGAGAAGGTGCGGACAGGAGTGGAGCGGCTAGAAAGAGGAGAGAGAAAATGACGGGGTATATGACCGTTTGCGGTGGAGATGTGACCGGTGTCACGGATGAGATCTGAGGAGGCCTCGTATGAGGCAAAATATGAGGTCTCCAATCACGCGAAGCCACGTGTACAAAAGAGCCCACTGTTTATCTTTTTCCTTTTTTAAAAAAGCCTCTTTTGTACACATGGCATCGCGTGATTGGAGTCATCATATTTTGCCTCATATAAGGCCTTCTGTGATCTCATCCGCCGTTGTCATTGCGATTTTAGTACTTTTTATATTATACTCCCTATAACATAAATATTATCTTTCTTTCTATTTTGGTCTGTTCCAAATATATCATGACTTTTTAAAGATAGCAAGTATTAATATTCAAAATTTCTATACTATTTATTCAATTAACACTTACATATGATTCCTCTCTATTTTACTTTATGTAACCTGTTAAAGGTAGAATAGACATATTAACCTACAAAGTTTGACTTCATTAAATTGTGTTCAAATCAAAATAGGACAATATTTTTGAAACACTAAGAAATATCAGATAATAAGTAACTATTATAACGACTATAATATAATATAATTACAAAACCATTATAAAACTATATATATAAAATGTTGTATGTAATGCAGTTAGAATATAAAAGCCTGCAAAGATTATCTTAAGGAAAGGGAAAAAAAAAGTTTAAGAGTTATGTGGTCCAATTTGCCGTTGACACCTTACATGAGTTCTCTAATTAAAAAAAGTCTTATCAATTTATGAGCTCATTATATTATTGATTTGCATAACACTTATTAAAGTTAAAATGGTGAGGCCCTCTGAACTCGGACGGGATCTGGCGAGGCAAAAGCTTAGGCCAAAAATGAGGCCGCCACTCCAGTGCTGCCACGTCGCTGAAGCTTCCTCATTTAAAAAAAAAACATTTTTTAAGACGGACCAATAGGATGGCGCCACGTGGAAAGTTAAAAAAAAAGGATATTCCCACAAAACCATCCCCTGTTTCCCATTCGTATCCCCCATTCCCCAATTTCAGAAAATCCATAATCCCCATCCCCTTCTCATCCCGGCTATCCCTATCCCGCCTCCCACCAACATCAATCTCCTCCCTCTCCGGCGTATAATCAACAACCCCCCACCACCATCCCGCCTCCCAGCAAAGACTCTTCTGCGGGCAACTACAGAGAAATCAAGCGGCGGTAAACAGTGTCTTGAAACAACCACCACCGATGCAATCAGCAGGTGATTTGAAACAACCACCACCGTCGCATTATTCAAACAGTTCTCTATCCCTATTAAAGTTGTATCTAATGCACCAAATTTCTAAAAGGCGTTACGCTATTTGATTTTATGGAAAGCCGCCAACCCGGATTTGCCTCCTCTCAGGCTAATTGTGGTAATTTACAGTGTTACTTCAACAGAGTTTTGAGCCATTAAGTTAATATGGTGGCTACTACATGTGAACAATGTTGAAAGAGGTAGGTGGAGGAAGCAGGATTATGTGGGAGGGGACGGGAGAGAATTAGGCAAAATTTTGATTTTTTTTTAAAAATTTATCTCCTGCCACGTGGCAGACTCCTATTGGAGGTCATATTTGCCCTCATAGTGAGCCTGCCCTGATCCGAACCAGAACTCGGACTTAAGTATCACCTTTTGCCACTAGAAGAAAAAACAAAATCATCTTTATTTTGCAGTGACGCATTGCAAGTGCCCCCTGTTAAGTTTTTGCCCACAAACAAGTGATGTGATATTTTGGTCAATTACCGGAACCATTACGTATTATAGATCCAATAACTTCTGCTCCATAATAGAACCATTCCATCAATTGGACTTTCAACAACAACAACATTACCTATTACCTTAGAGGCTTCTGCCAATGACAGAGTATGAAAGATCGGATGTACGCAACCATATTTATATGTTAGAAACACACAGAGGTTGTTTCTCAATAACCCATAATGATGCGTCAAGCTATGTCGATCAACTGCTACTTCACAATATAAGAAGCGCAGCTAATTTAGTGAGTCATTTTGCTTTATTCCATCATATTCCAAAGTCAAAGGAAAATGTGTCATTGAAATGGACTTTAATGACCGGAATTTTATTTTGCACTAGAAAGGATGAGCTTGTTTAACTTCAGCATATTCTCTCAAATATGCATCTACTACTATTACAACTAAAAGAGTAGAGCCATTGGTTTTCTCTGAAGAAATTAATGATACAAAAGTCAAACCACATATTAGTCTTAACCAAAATATATAAAAGCTATATTCTTCATATCAAACTTTTCCTAGTCTGCAGTATATTAGATCTAATATTGTCCCAAGTAAGAGATTGATAATCATCCCACTAGTTCTTTTTTTCCAAGTATAAAAGTCCCTAAGTTTTGTCTTAAGACAAAATAAATCTATCCACATATAAACTTTTTGCCATTGAACGGAGATAAATCCTAAGACATGTTCAAATGGACATAGGAAATACAGTAGCTAACCAAAAGATAAAATTCCCGCCGGGAGACACGCGAGGCTCCACAGACCAACCTAGTATTAATTAATTTTTTTTATATAAGGACGGACGGTAAGTTTTATTAATATATACCCTCACTTGTGTCAGAGGAATACCTTGGTTACATCGTATGTGAGAGACTCTCCCATTTAGAAAAAAAAAATGAATATATGATAAATGCAAATATCCTGCAAAGATGAAATGCATAGAAGGGAATACCTATACAGTTGAAATAAATTTGCAAGTCTATGAAAATTAGATAACCTAAAAGGGGATAAGATCACCTCACCGCAAAGGGGATGCGGTGACGCGCGACCGCACGACATGTGGCAGCAAGGAGGGGTGGTGAGGTTAGATGAGGGTGACCCTCTCCTAGCCTCACCACCCTCCCTTGCTGCCACGTGTCGTGTGGTCACAAAGAGGTGAGGAAAGTTGGGGTGAGGAGATCCCAACCCACCTAAAAGGTAGCAGCATGCAAATCTTATCCTGAAAACCTGTGGATGTGTGCTGTAGCCGTGGATCTTCGGATGCCGTCTCGGTGCAAGCCAGTCGAAGATCAGACATATAAACAAAAGCATGTACAATGAAAGAATTATGTCCAATAAAAAAAACATGTGAAACATAGTAAAGCAACAAGTAAGCCAAAAAAATACCGAGGTTGCCTGTATCCTCTGATACAGACAACACTAAATAAACAAGGCGATGATCAAGCATGGCGGAGATGGCCCAATGAAACATCCGTAGCAACGCAGCCTCGGATTAGAGATTGATGATGTCGGATTTATATCACCAAGTATTTGTTTGATGTGGTGCCGTTAGAACTCCGTCAGTTGTCCTTAATGAGCGAGTTGCTGACCTGCACAAAGAATAAGGGTCAGGGGACCAGGGATCTATGGCCCCGGGTAATACCCTCCGACGTTCAAGTCAGTTAAGGCCATTTTAGGAGAGGTTTATATATGATGAAGGTTGTGTAAATTGAGATTTTCTGGTAAAACCTGCGTTTCTACTGTGGAGAAGATGAGTTACTGGCGTGTAGTTTTTCAGAGCTTGTTGTTACTTGTCCTTCTCTCTCCTGCTGCTCGGCCTTTTTATATGGCGGCTTGGGCCAATGCATGGGAAGAGCTCGGATATCGTGACAGGCAAGGAGGTCATTTGGATGACTCTTGCTCTTGCATGCTCGCCACGTGGCTCGGTGCTGGGCTGAGTAAGCTAGCTTGTGACAGCTGTCTGGGAGTTTCACCTGGTAGAATTACCCAGGGTTAACTCCTAGAACCGAGATGAAATCCTCTAGAAGCATTCAGAAGTGCCCGAGATGGCTGACGATGTGGGGTCAGCATGCCGAGATGAAAGTGGCCGACTTCGAAGAGCATTGGTGGGCCTTTCATGGTGCTCGTAGCTGACGCCGCAAAAGGTGGTCCGAGATCGGTGGGTAGATCAGATCCGAGGCCGAGTTCAACTCTTTGGCCGAGATGGAGCTGCGGGCCGAGATGAGGCCTTGAGGCCGAGACGAAACCCTTAAGCCTAGATGAGGCCTTTAAGCCAAGGTGAGATCTTTAGCCCCCAGGGGGCACTGAGACCGTATGGCCGAGATGGCAAAGTGGCCCTGTGGCCGAGATGGACTGTTTGTCCGCATGCGACTTGGTTAACCTCCAGGCCGACCCGCAGTACTTAGCCAATTTTACGCCCCCACTCCAGCGTTGACCGTTATTGACTAACGAGGGGTATTTTTTGGCTCATCACTTGCTCCCCAGATTAGTCTGGCCGAGCTGACCTGAAAGGGCAGGCTGATCTGCTCAGATTTTTCCCGGGTCGCCCTTCCCTTAATGACGTGTTAAGGTCTGATTAGGCCGCTTAACGTACTTATTAAGGACACAATGTACGAAGCGCTAATGATGACTTCTGGCTGAACTGACCAGATGATACTGACTAGATTCTTAGACACGTTTTCTGTTCTGGCACGTGTCTGTTTCTGGTTGGCTCGGTCTGCGCATTTACTGTCCGCGCAGAGCACGAAGCATCAGCTGCGCAACTTTTTGGATTCCGCCGTTTCACGAATCGAGGACCATTTATTTCAGGCGACTCTTGGGCTGCCGAGATGGTGCCCTACAAATAGATCCTCCCCAAATCATTTCTTCCTTTATTTGCTCCCGCATTTTCACTCCGGCAATTTAGCTTCTTCTCCGGCGTGTTTCTCTGATTCCGGCGACTTCCAGCTTTTTCCAGCCTGTGCTCCGTCTGCATCCAATCTTCTTCATCCTTCAACCTTTCTGTAAGTCTTCCTCTTTCTTCCTTTATCATGTCTTCTGCATCCCTAGATTCCCAAAACTTTTCCGAAGGTGGTTCTTACGCCGCCGGGGGCGAAGAAGTCGTTGTTTCTTCGTCGCCGTCTGGCAGAACTGCCTCTGCCGATGATCTTCCCATCGGCAGTTTACTTCAGTCTACCGGGGACTTTGCTCATTCCAGCAGAGCCCTGACCGTAATCCATTCCTCACCGGAGCCAGTGAGGGTTGCCCCTGCTCCGGCATCTGTAAACCCTCCGGCCCCTGCGAGGGATCCTTCTCTGTTCTCTGGAGTAATAGAGAGAGGTCGGCCTTCTCCTCTGGTCCAAGAAACTTCTTCTAGTTTGTCCGAGGCCGACCTGGATAGGATTTGCAAACATTATAAAATTAATAGAGCTCGTTTTGGCCCTCTTCTTCCCTTGTCGGGTCAGACCGCTTACGATCCCCCTAGGGATTATGAAGCAGTTTATGAAGACTACTTCAAATCTAGTTTCAGTCTCCCTATTCCTGAGCCCCTTCTCTGTATTCTGCGGGCTTATGGGCTCAGGCTTCCTCAAATTCAGCCTAACGGCCTTAAGCTCATTCTTTGTTATATTCTTTTCCTTAGAATTGCTGAACTTCCTTTCAATACCAGTATTTTCCGAGCCCTTTTTGCATGTCGGACTTCGCATAGCTGGTATTATTTCAGCAAGCGAACGTCTGACATTGATTTTCCTTTTGCTACCAATATTCCTTCCTCCTACAAAAGATGGAAGGAAAAATTCTTTTATGTTAAGAGATCCGAGCTGCCCAGCAGAAGTATTTGGAAGGCTGGCAGAGATGATAACACGAGGCCAAGCCAAGATCACTGCAATGAAGCAGACAGACTTCGAGCACTTCCCATAGTCATTGACTGGCAGAAGGTGGACTCAGAGATCTGGTTAGCAGCCGATCTGGAGCATTCGGCTGTGGGCAACCTATATTTGCCACTCTCCCCGGATCAGCTAACCATCATCCGAGGTGGATATTGTGGTTTTTCTTTTCTCAGCTATCTTCTTTCTCTCTTTTTCAAGTGTTTAACTATTTAACTCTGAATGCAGGTGCAATGGCTGGTCCTTCTACCCGAATGGACTTGATGGCTGAGACTCAAGCCAGAAAAAGACTTCGGAGAGAGAGGAGGTTAGCCACACTTGGCTCTGGGGGGGCTTCCGCTTCGGCTGTGCCCCCAGTTTCGAGTGTGGCTCCTGCTAAGCCCGAGCCGGCGGAGCTTGAATCAGGTAAACCCTTTCTTCATACGTAAGAATTTTCTAAGTGTTTGATACTTGGGTTCTGAATCATTTTTGTTCCTGCGCAGCTCTGCCGATTACTATTGCTGACGATGAGCCCGATACCGAGGTCCCACCTCAGACCCCAACTGATGCTGAAATCCCAGCAAGTGCTGGTGAAGGCTCCAGCCTTCGCCCCCGAAAAAGACAACGGGGCAAAGGCTCCAGCAGTCGTGATCCGGGGCCGTCTCAGCCCCCGGAGATGATCACTGCTGACCCGGCTGAAGAAATCTTGCCTCAGCCGGGAAACGTCCAAGACCCAATATTGATTGGGTTTTCTGAAGGGGATTCTGCTGAGAATCCTGCTGTGGCCAAAAGGCTCAATAGAGCAGCAGTCCTGTCCCGGGACTACCAGAAGTTCAGGGCAACTGGCTTTGCCGAGTTGACTCACGCTTTCATGTCTAACATCGCTCTGGTAAGCAAATCTCCCTTTGAGTACTCTGCTTTTTCTTGTCAATAGACTCTTTTTCCTAACTCTATCTTTTTGGCAGATCCGAGGCCAGGAGATGGAGTTGGTGACTCGCTGTAGGGAATTTTTTGGTGGGCTTGAGACCATGAAGAAGCAGCTTGAAGAAGCTGAGAAGAGGAGAACCGAGCTGGCCCAGGAGAACACTGATCTGCGGGCAGGTAACACTCAACTCCTGCGAAGGGCCGAGGATGCTGAGACAAGGTTGGCCACCTCCAACTCTAAGGTGGATGAGTTGGGAAACAAGGTGGCTGACCTAGAGCTGGCCTCCACTCAATCTCTCAATGAGGTTGAGTACTTGAAGAAACAAATGGCTGAGATGGCGCAGAAGAGCGAGAACGATCAAAAGATAATTAATCTGCTGCGCGAGAACTTGATAGAAGCTGAGATCAAAACACTTCAAGACTTCAGAAAATCCAAGTTCTTCGAAGAAAACATGATCCATCTGCAAGGCTCAGCCATGGAGGCCGGCCAAACGAAAGCCATTGATGTCTGCTCAGCTGTGCACCCTGATCTGAACAAGGAAGACTCTTGTATAGCCGAACTGTACAATCCCCTAGCTGCTCAAGACTTTGAAGAAATGTTCCAAAAAAATTTATTGATGGAGCTGACTTGAGGGATGAAGATCAGGAGGATTAGGCTTAGGGTCTTTCTTGTTTATCTTTAGTTTGAGCAGACATCAATTTGTACTTCAACGCTTAAATCAATGAAAATTTGAACTTTGTGGCTCAGTTCTGTCTTTTGTCTTCAGTACTTTTTCTGAGTTTATTTTTCAATGCTATCATTGCTAACTTCTCATGTCAGTCTTAATAAACTTGATTAACTTCATTGAAAATAAACTAAGTCTTCAAGTCAGAGTAAACCTGTTTCTTGGGCTGAGCTAACTCATAAATAAGTTTGAGATAAACTCTGCCTTGTTGTAATCAAGTTCTGACCTGGATCGTAATTGTGCTTTCAATTCTTGAATATGTAATGTTGCTTTTAATGCAACTTTATCTGGCCGGACTAACTCATACAAGGCACATGAACCTTGCTCGTTCTTACTCCGACCTCCTTGTGTTAGGAGGATTTTTAATGCTTGTCTGTACAAGTCTTTCCTTTAACAAATTTTTACCTCAGACCTGCTGAGGCTTTTATAAGTCATTTTTCAGACTTTTGCCTCGGACCTGCCGAGGTCTTGTTTTCTTCTTTTTAGTGGGTAAGTGCCTCGGTCTTGCCATGGTCTTACTCTTACCTTTGATAAGTTCCTGCCTCAGTCTTGCCGAGGTCTTAACCTTCTTGTTACCAAGTTTTTACCCCGGTCTGGCCAGGGCTTTTAGCGCACTTTATTGCGAGTTTCTGCCTCGGACCTGCCGAGGTCTTAACCTGTTGTTTAGCGGTTTTTTGACTCAGACCTGCCCAGGTCTTGATACGCCCTTTAGCGGGCGTTCGCCTCGAGCCTACGAGGTCTTTCGCCTCGGACCTGCCGAGGTCTTAATGTACCCTTTAGCAGGCATTTGCCTCGAACCTGTGAGGTCTTTTGCCTCGGACCTGCCGAGGTCTTAATGTACCCTTTAGCGCGCATTTGCCTCGAACTTGCGAGGTCTTTTGCCTCGGACCTGCCGAGGTCTTAATGTACCCTTTAGCAGGCATTTGCCTCGAACCTGCGAGGTCTTTAGGAGCCTTCCACAGAGCTCAGATTGTGCTCAGACACTTGACTCTTGAAAGATGCTTCCAAAGAATCGTATTGATATACAAAATCATTACAAAGTGCATCACTGATGAAGTAATCTGAGGTGGGAAGTATGCCACGTTCGGGGAAGAGTTCGCCCCTCTAAAGTCTGCAACTTGTAGGCTCCTGTCGGAAACACTTCAACAATTCGGTAAGGACCTTCCCATTTAGGATTGAAAGTTCCTGCCGGGATGACATGGCTGACTTCGTTGTTGCGCATCACAAGATCTCCCACTCGAAAGGATCTCGGACGTACCCGAGAATTGTAATGCTGGAAAATCAAGTTTTTGTACTAAGGCATGCGAATACGTGCTCGGTCTCTTTTCTGCTCGAGTTCATCCAAGTTCAGTCGTAGTTCTTGGTTATTATCAGAAGCTGAGTAACAATCCACTCGAGTTGAAGTAGAACCGATCTCCGCGGGAATAATGGCCTCTGTGCCATATACTAGTGAGAAAGGAGTTTCCTTTGTTGAAGTCGATGGTGTTGTCCGGTAGGCCCATAGGACGCTGGGTAATTCTTCGACCCAGCTCGTGCCAGCTTTATCCAGTCGTTTTTTAAGACCATCCTTGATGATCCTGTTGGCAAGTTCCACCTGACCGTTTGATTGAGGATGGGCTACCGAGGTGAAGCGTTGCTTGATATACAAATCAAGACATCAACTATTCACCGGATCCTCAGCAAACCGTCTGCCGTTGTCTGAGATCAGGATCTGGGGTAGGCCGAATCGACAAATAATGTTTTTCCATAGAAATTTTTTGACTTGGGCCCCAGTTATGGTGGCTAGTGGCTCAGCCTCTATCCATTTAGTGAAGTAGTCAATCGCTACCAGCAAGAATCTGACCGAGCCGGGGGCTCGGGGTAGAGGTCCCACTAAATCCATACCCCATTGCACAAACGGCCAAGGACTGGAAATACTTGTCAACTCATGACTCGGCAAATGAGAAATTGGAGCATGAGCTTGACATGACGGGCACTTTTTAACTAGCTCTTCTGCATCTTTACGAATAGTGGGCCAGTAATATCCGGCCAAATAGCACTTGCGGGCCAGTGAACGCGCTCCAGAATGACTTCCACATATACCCAAGTGCATCTCACGGAGAATATAATCTCCTTCATCCTCAGGTACGCACCGCAACCACAGCTGAGAAAAAGATTTTATGTACAAGTGATCGTTAAAAAGTGCGTACCTGGAAGCTTTCAGGCGGAGACGCCGAGCTTGTGACTTGTCCTCGGGCTGGGTCTGATGTTGTAGATAGGTGACTATCTCGTCCATCCGAGTGTTACGATAATCTTGTTGTAGGACTTCATTTCCATCGAAGGCGCGATGTTTCACCAACTCTACAACGATCTTTTTCCCAATAGTAGCCGAGGTGGATGAGGCCAACCGAGATAACGCATCAGCTCGTTTATTTGTCGACCTGGGGATGTGCTCAATCTCAAAGCGTTCAAACATTCCTTTCAGATGTTGAACCTTAGCCAGATACCGCTTCATGTTGTCCTCCTTAGCTTCATAGTCTCCATTAATTTGAGAGACTACAAGCTGTGAGTCACTTCGGGCGGTTATTTGCTGTGCCCCCAGTTTTCGAGCTAAACTCAGCCCAGCTATCAAAGCCTCATATTCGGCCTCATTGTTAGTGGCCTCAAAGTCAAAGCGTAAGGCGTACTCCATCTCTTCCTCGTTTGGGTTAACTATTAGGAGCCCTGCTCCACTTCCCTCCTTTGAAGAAGATCCATCTACGTATAAGATCCAGCCCTGAGCTAGGGGAGGATCTTCTTCAACAGATATTCCCTCAGCCAAAAAGTCGGCTAAGGCTTGAGCTTTAATCGAAGTGCGTGACTTATAGTTGATGTCATACTCAGCAAGCTCCATTGCTCACTTAGCAGCTCCACCTGAGGTGTCTGGCCGAGATAAAATTTGCTTCAAGGGCTGATCCGTCACCACAATTATGGGATGAGCTTGAAGATAGGGTCGGAACTTTCTGGCCGCCACTATCAATGCTAATATGACTTTTTCAGCGTTGGGGTAACGCACCTCGGCCCCATGCAAGACTTTGCTTGCAAAATAAATGGGTTTCTGTACAGCATCCTGCTCTCTGAGCAGAACTGCACTCACTGCTTCGTGGCAGGTGGACAAATATATGTACAAGGTTTCCCCCGGAAGAGGAGATGTTAACATTGGCACCTCGGCCAAGTGTGCCTTCAGGTCATCAAATGCTTTTTGGCACTGATCATCCCAGAGGAAAGCTGTTCGTTTCTTCAAAATTTGGAAGAAAGGCAGTGACCTCTCAGCTGACTTGGAGAGGAATCTGCTCAAGGCAGCAATTCGGCCTGTCAATCGTTGCACCTCTTTGATGTTCCGAGGCGGGTGCATACTTTCCAAGGCTTCGATCTTGGCCGGGTTGGCCTGCACTCCTTCCTTAGAAACCATATATCCCAGAAACTTCCCCGTTCGCACCCCAAAGGTGCATTTCTTTGGGTTCAGCCTCATACGGGATTCTCTTAGGATGCTGAATACTTCACGGAGGTTTGAGATATATTGGTCTAGAGCCCTGCTCTTGATCAACATATCGTCGATATACACTTCCATAATACGTCCAATCTGGTCTCGGAATAATGAGTTGACCAAACGTTGGTAAGTAGCCCCAGCGTTTTTGAGTCCGAAGGGCATGCTGACGTAACAGTAAGTGCCCATCTCTGTTATGAAGGAGGTCTTTTCTCGGTCCTCTTTAGCCATCATGATCTGATGGTAACCTTTGAAAGCATCCAGGAAGTCAAAGACCTCATACCCCAGTGTAGAGTCCACCAATCTATCAATCTTTGGTAGGGGGTAACAATCTTTTGGGCACGCTTTGTTCAGATCGGTGTAGTCAACACACATTCTCCAGCTCTTGTCCGGCTTGGGAACTACAACAGGATTGGCCAACTAGATTGGATACAAAACCTCTTCAACAAACTTTGCCATTAGGAGTTTTTCTACCTCCCCTGCTATCACCTTGTTCCTTTCTGGGGCAAAGTTTCTTTTCTTTTGCTTAATGGGCCTGACCTGAGGATCCACATTAAGCCGATGTTCTGCTAGAGAGGTCGGGATTCCGGGTATGTCCTCTGCTGTCCATGCGAAAATCTCCGCGAACTCCCTTAGCAAGTTCCGAAGCTGAGCCAACGTCTCAGTTGGCATCCAGGTCCCAATTTTGATTGTGTTCTCAGGTCGACCTGGGTCTAGGATGAATTCCTGAACCACGTCATCTGTATGCAAACGCTCATCAGTTGGGGGAATGAGATCATCCAGAACAACCTGCTGGACGACCCCACTCCCTTGGGTGGCCACTGCATAACAATTTTGGGCTATAGGAATATCCCCCTGTAAAGTAACTACTCCCCCTGGAGTAGGAAACTTCATGCTGACATGCAAAGGAGATATTACAGCCTCCAGAGCTACCAGCGCTGGTCGGCCTAAGAGAATGTTATAGGCCGACCTCTCTTTGACCACCACGAAATCCATCCATAAACAACGGTAAGCCGGAGGTTTGCCAAAGCTGACACTAAGTGTGATCTGGCCTGCTGGCCGAACAGGCATACCAGTGAATCCAAATAAAGGAGAAGCTACTGGAGTCATTTGGGAGTCTGCCAAACCCAACTGTTTATATACATGATAGTACATAATATTCACAGCACTCCCAGTATCTACATAAACTCTTCGTACTTCTACGATTCTATCTGGTGCCATATGTATACATAATCCAATTACTATACCCGTATTATTAGAGTCTATTGGAATAAAATCTTCTGGTCCATAGACCAGTTCCCGAGCTAACCTTCGCTTTTTTGGGGGAGGCCCAGATGACGTCCCTGACGTACTGGGACCCCCTGAGTTTGCTGAGGCGGACCTCCAGAGATGGTATAAATTATAGAGTTAATTTGAGGCTGCACTGCGGCCTCTTGTCGATCTCTGTCCCCATCATTGTCCGACCTGGGATGTACTGGTGGGGTCTTAGGTCGGCATTTATCCTTCTGAGGATTATTTCGGAAACTCAGACGATTATGGAGTCGTGAGCGCGGGTCATAGAACTGTTTCAAGTGCCCCAACTCAATCAGCTTCCGAATTGCCTGGGCCAGTTGCCGACAATCTTCCGTATCATGGCCGACATCTCGATGATATCGGCAGTACAACTACGGATCCCTCTTATCTCTGGGACCTGCCTGAGGTTTCGGGTCCGTTCTTAAGCCATCTCTTTCCATGACAGCTAAAATTCTATCTTTTGAAGCCAGAAGGGGCAGATCTTCTCTACCTCGTTTACCTCGGCTCCCAAGGCGATCGAACGTACTGCGCCGATCACGCTTGTCCTCATGTCGGTCCGTTTTGGAACTAGGCCGAGGTTCGTGCCGAGTACTCTGCTCGGCCTCTTTCTTTAGTCGGTTTGCCTCTTCTCCGCGGGCAAACTGATGCGCCTTTTCCAGGCATTCTCTCAGCATGGTGGGTCCCTCTTCTGTGAGCTGGGGAAAGAGACAACCCGTCATGAGACCATTGATAAACGCAGCAGCCTTCACTCCTTCATTCCGGTCACTGACCTGCAGTGACTCGTCTGAGAAGCGCTGCATATATTTCAGAACAGACTCTTCAGGACCTTGCTTCAAGGTCATAAGGTGTGAAGAGTTCTTTATGAACGGCGCACTTGATACAAACTGGGATTTAAACTTCTGCGCCAACTGTCTAAAGGAGTCCACCGACTGAGGTGGGAGCTCCTAGAACCATCTTCTTGCCTTTCCCCGCAAGTACATAGGAAAGGTATTGCAGCGGAGCGGATCTGGAATATTCTTTAGGCTCATGGCCGTCTGGAACTGGAAAAGATGATCAGTTGGATCAGACGTCCCGTCATAAGTGTCCATTTTTGGCACCTTAAAGTTGTCGGGTGCTAGATACTCTGCGATGTCCCAAGAAAAGGGGCTTTCTTGGATCACCCTCATATATTCTGGTCGGGGCTCTTCAGGTCGGCTCCTCGGCCTGCGAGGGTCAGCCTCCTGATGAACACTCTTAAAAGATCGGGGCCTTACACCCAGGCGATGCCTAGGTATAGGCACCGATTCCACTGTAAGGGCTCTGTCACCACTTCGTCTTGCATCTGCCATAAAACCCTGAGGGTGATGAGAAGATTGTCGTTGGGTCTTCTCCTTTGGGTGGAAAGAGGTAGAATCCTCCTCCATATATTCCATCTCAGGACACTTCCCTTTGAGCCGCTCCACCACAGCTTCAAACACGTCCAAATTCTCGGCCACATACTTCATGGCCTTCTCTTTCTCATCCGCGGTTATCACCGGGACCTTCTTCGCTTCCGGCTCTGGCCTCCTGGAATCCTGTCCAGGATGAACAGAGCGGGTGTCTTTTCGACGGTGCAGATTTGAGGACTCTCCTAGTCCTTCACGAGCTTCTTTTCCCATTTGAGCCGACTCAAAAGCTTTAAATAGTGTGATTAGGAAGACTTAAATGACGGAGGTTCAGGCCCTTCCTCTAGCGCCAATATGATGATGTCGGATTATATCACCAAGTATTTGTTTGATGTGGTGCCGTTAGAACTCCGTCAGTTGTCCTTAATGAACGAGTTGCTGACCTGCACAAAGAATAAGGGTCAGGGGACCCGGGATCTATTGCCCCGGGTAATACCCTCCGACGCTCAAGTCAGTTAAGGCCATTTTAGGAGAGGTTTATATATGATGAAGGTTGTGTAAATTGAGATTTTCTAGTAAAACCTGCGTTTCTACTGTGGAGAAGATGAGTTATTGGCGTGTAGTTTTTCAGAGCTTGTTGTTACTTGTCCTTCTCTCTCCTGCTGCTCGGCCTTTTTATATGGCGGCTTGGGCCAATGAATGGGAAGAGCTCGGATATTGTGATAGGCAAAGAGGTCATTTGGATGACTCTTGCTCTTGCATGCTCGCCACGTGGCTCGGTGCTGGGCTGAGTAAGCTAGCTTGGGACACCTGGCTGGGAGTTTCACCTGGTAGAATTACCCAGGGTTAACTCCTAGAACCGAGATGAAATCCTCTAGAAGCACTCAGATGTGCCCGAGATGGCTGACGATGTGGGGTCAGCATGCTGAGATGAAAGTGGCCGACTTCGAAGAGCATTGGTAGGACTTTCATGGTGCTCGTAGCTGACGCCGCAAAAGGTGGTCCGAGACGGTGGGTAGATCAGATCCGAGGCCGAGTTCAACTCTTTGGCCGAGATGGAGCTGCGGGCCGAGATGAGGCCTTGAGGCCGAGACGAAACCCTTAAGCCTAGATGAGGCCTTTAAGCCGAGGTGAGATCTTTAGCCCCCAGGGGGCACTGAGACCGTATGGCCGAGATGGCAAAGTGGCCCTATGGCCGAGATGGACTGTTTGTCCACATGCGACCTGGTTAACCTCCAGGCCAACCCGCCGTACTTAGCCAATTTTACGCCCCCACTCCAGCGTTGACCGTTATTGACTAACGAGGGGTATTTTTTGGCTCATCAGAGATGGTAAAGTTTGGCTGTAAAAAGTTGGGTTGCACCATGCTCCAAGCCATATTTTGCCATCAAATGTGCAGCTTTATTTATCTCATGGTAGGTGTGTGTAACTGATGATGTCGGATTATATCACCAAGTATTTGTTTGATGTGGTGCCGTTAGAACTCCGTCAGTTGTCGTTAATGAGCGAGTTGCTGACCTGCACAAAGAATAAGGGTCAGGGGACCCGGGATCTATGACCCCGGGTAATACCCTCCGACGCTCAAGTCAGTTAAGGCCATTTTAGAAGAGGTTTATATATGATGAAGGTTGTGTAAATTGAGGTTTTCTGGTAAAACCTGCGTTTCTACTGTGGAGAAGATGAGTTAGTGGTCTGTAATTTGTCAAAGCTTGTTGTTACTTGTCCTTCTCTCTCCTGCTGCTTGGCCTTTTTATATGGCGGCTTGGGCCAATGCATGGGCAGAGCCCGGAGATCGTGACAGGCAAGGAGGTCATTCGGTTGACTCTTGCTCTTGCATGCTCGCCACGTGGCTCGGTACTGAGCTGAGCAAGCTAGCTTGGGACACCTGGCTGGGAGTTTCACCTGGTAGAATTACCCAGGGTTAACTCCTAGAACCGAGATGAAATCCTCTAGAAGCACTCAGAAGTGCCCGAGATGGCTGGTGATGTGGGGTCAGCATGCCGAGATGAAAGTGGCCGACTTCGAAGAGCATAGGTGGGCCTTTCATGATGCTCGTAGCTGACGCCACAAAAGGTGGTCCGAGATCAGTGGGAAGATCATATCTGAGGCCGAGTTCAACCCTTTGGCCGAGATGGAACTGCGAGCCGAGGTGAGACCTTGAGGCCGAGATGAAACCCTTAGGCCTAAATGAGGCCTTTAGACCGAGGTGAGATCCTTAGCCCCCAGGCGGCACTGGGACCGTATGGCCGAGACGGCAGAGGGGGCCCTGTGGCCGAGATGGATTGTTCGTCCGCATGCGTCCTGGTCAACCTCCTAGCCGACCCGCCACACTTAGCCATTTTTACACCCTTACTTCAGCGTTGACTGTTATTGACTAACGAGGAGTATTTTTTGGCTCATCACTTGCCCCCCAGATTAGGCTAGCTGAGCTGACTTGAGAGGGCAGGCTGATCTGCTCAGATTTTTCCCGGGTCGTCCTTCCCTTGATGACGTGTTAAGGTCTGATTAGGCCACTTATCGTACTTATTAAGGGCACAATGTACGAAGCGCTAATGATGACTTCTGGCTAAACTGACCAGATGATACTGACTAGATTCTTAGACACGTTTTCTGTTCTGGCTCGTGTCTGTTTCTGGTTGGCTCGGTCTGCGCATTTACTGTCCGCGCAGAGCACGAAGCATCAGCTGCGCAGCTTTTTGGATTCCGCCGTTTCACGAATGGAGGACCATTTATTTCAGGCGACTCTTGGGCTGCCGAGATGGTGCCCTATAAATAGATCCTCCCCAAATCATTTCTTCCTTTATTTGCTCCTGCATTTTCACTCCGGCAATTTAGCTTCTTCTCCGGCGTGTTTCTCTGATTCCGGCGACTTCCAGCTTTTTCCAGCCTGTGCTCCGTCTGCATCCAATCTTCTTCATCCTTCAACCTTTCTGTAAGTCTTCTTCTTTCTTCCTTTATCATGTCTTCTGCATCCCTAGATTCCCAAAACTTTTCCGAAGGTGGTTCTTATGCCGCCGGGGGCGAAGAAGTCGTTGTTTCTTCGTCGTCGTCTGGCAGAACTGCCTCTGCCGATGATCTTCCCATCGGCAGTTTACTTCAGTCTACCGGGGACTCTGCTCATTCCAGCAGAGCCCTGACCGTAATCCATTCCTCACCGGAGCCAGTGAGGGTTGCCCCTGCTCCGGCATCTGTAAACCCTCCGGCCCCTGCGAGGGATCCTTCTCTGTTCTCTGGAGTAATAGAGAGAGGTCGGCCTTCTCCTCTGGTCCAAGAAACTTCTTCTGGTTTGTCAGAGGCCGACCTAGATAGGATTTGCAAACATTATAAAATTGATAGAGCTCGTTTTGGCCCTCTTCTTCCCTTGTCGGGTCAGACCGCTTACGATCCCCCTAGGGATTATGAAGCAGTTTATGAAGACTACTTCAAATCTGGTTTCAATCTCCCTATTCCTGAGCCCCTTCTCCGTATTCTGCGGGCTTATGGGATCAGGCTTCCTCAAATTCAGCCTAACGGCCTTAAGCTCATTCTTTGTTATATTCTTTTCCTTCGAATTGCTGAACTCCCTTTCAATACCAGTATTTTCCGAGCCCTTTTTGCATGTCGGACTTCGCATAGCTGGTATTATTTCAGCAAGCGAACGTCTGGCATTGATTTTCCTTTTGCTACCAATATTCCTTCCTCCAACAAAAGATGGAAGGAAAAATTCTTTTATGTTAAGAGATTCGAGCTGCCGAGCAGAAGTATCTGGAAGGCTGTCAGAGCTGATAACACGAGGCCAAGCCAAGATCACTGTAATGAAGCAGACAGACTTCAAGCACTTCCCATAGTCATTGACTGGCAGAAGGTGGACTCGGAGATCTGGTTAGCAGCCGATCTGGAGCATTCGGCTGTGGGCAACCTATATTTGCCACTCTCCCCGGATCAGCTAACCATCATCCGAGGTGGATATTGTGGTTTTTCTTTTCTCAGCTATATTCTTTCTCTCTTTTTCAAGTGTTTAACTATTTAACTCTGAATGCAGGTGCAATGGCTGGTCCTTCGACCCGAATGGACTTGATGGCTGAGACTCAAGCCAGAAAAAGACTTCGGAGAGAGAGGAGGTTAGCCACACTTGGCTCTGGGGGGGCTTCCGCTTCGGCTATGCCCTCAGTTTCGAGTGTGGCTCCTACTGAGCCCGAGCCGGCGGAGCTTGAATCAGGTAAACCCTTTCTTCATACGTAAGAATTTTCTAAGTGTTTGATACTTGGGTTCTGATTCATTTTCGTTCCTGCGCAGCTCTGCCGATTACTATTGCTGACGATGAGCCCGATACCGAGGTCCCACCTCAGACTCCAACTGATGCTGAAATCCCAGCAAGTGCTGGTGAAGGCTCCAGCCTTCGCCCCCAAAAAAGACAATGGGGCGAAGGCTCCAGCAGTCTTGATCCGGGTCCGTCTCAGCCCCCGGAGATGATCACTGCTGACCCGGCTGAAGAAATCCAGCCTCAGTCGGGAAACGTCCAAGACCCAATATTGATTGGGTTTTCTGAAGGGGATTCTGCTGAGAATCCAGCTGTGGCCGAAAGGCTCAACAGAGCAGCAGTCCTGCCCCGGGACTACCAGAAGTTCAGGGCAACTGGCTTTGCCGAGTTGACTCACGCTTTCATGTCTAACATCGCTCTGGTAAGCAAATCTCTCTTTGAATACTTTGTTTTTTCTTGTCAATAGACTCTTTTTTCTAACTCTATCTTTTTGGCAGATCCGAGGCCAGGAGATGGAGTTGGTGACTCGTTGCAGGGAATTTTTTGGTGGGCTCGAGACCATGAAGAAGCAGCTTGAAGAAGCTGAGAAGAGGAGAACTGAGCTGACCCAGGAGAACACTGATCTGCGGGCGGGTAACACTCAACTCCTGCGAAGGGCCAAGGATGCTGAGACAAGGTTGGCCACCTCCAACTCTAAGGTGGCTGAGTTGGGAAACAAAGTGGCTGACCTAGAGCTGGCCTCCACTCAATCTCTCAATGAGGTTGAGTACTTGAAGAAACAAATGGCTGTTTCTTGGGCTGAGCTAACTCATAAATAAGTTGGAGATAAACTCTGCCTTGTTGTAATCAAGTTCTGACCTGGATCGTAATTGTGCTTTCAATTCTTGAATATGTAATGTTGCTTTTAATGCAACTTTATCTGGCCGGACTAACTCATACAAGGCACATGAACCTTACTCGTTCTTACTCCGACCTCCTTGTGTTAGGAGGATTTTTAATGCTTGTCTGTACAAGTCTTTCCTTTAACAAATTTTTACCTCAGACCTGCTGAGGCTTTTATAAGTCATTTTTCAGACTTTTGCCTCGGACCTGCCGA
Source organism: Eustoma russellianum (assembly GCA_036186865.1). Classification (NCBI taxonomy): domain Eukaryota; kingdom Viridiplantae; phylum Streptophyta; class Magnoliopsida; order Gentianales; family Gentianaceae; genus Eustoma; species Eustoma russellianum. The sequence goes on along the minus strand of AP025056.1, from coordinate 20,491,347 downwards.
GGTCTTGTTTTCTTCTTTTTAGTGGGTAAGTGACTCGGTCTTGCCATGGTCTTACTCTTACCTTTGATAAGTTCCTGCCTCAGTCTTGCCGAGGTCTTAACCTTCTTGTTACCAAGTTTTTACCCCGGTCTGGCCAGGGTTTTTAGCGCACTTTATCGCGAGTTTCTGCCTCGGACCTGCCGAGGTCTTAACCTGCTGTTTAGCGGTTTTTTCGCTTCGGACCTGCCAAGGTCTTGATACGCCCTTTAGCGGGCGTTCGCCTTGAGCCTGCGAGGTCTTTCGCCTCAGACCTGCCGAGGTCTTAATGTACCATTTAGCGGGCATTTGCCTCGAACCTGCGAGGTTTTTTGCCTCGGACCTGCCGAGGTCTTAATGTACCCTTTAGCGGGCATTTGCCTCGAACCTGCGAGGTCTTTTGCTTCAGACCTGCCGAGGTCTTAATGTACCCTTTAGCGCGCATTTGCCTCGAACCTGCGAGGCCTTTTGCCTCGGACCTACCGAGGTCTTAATGTACCCTTTAGCGGGCATTTGCCTCGAACCTGCAAGGTCTTTAGGAGCCTTCCACAGAGCTCAGATTGTGCTCAGACACTTGACTCTTGAAAGATGCTTCCAAAGAATCGTATTGATATACAAAATCATTACAAAGTACATCACTGATGAAGTAATCTGAGGTGGGAAGTATGCCACGTTCGGGGAAGAGTTCGCCCCTCTAAAGTCTGCAACTTTTAGGCTCCCGTCGGAAACACTTCAACAATTCGGTAAGGACCTTCCCATTTAGGATTGAAAGTTCCTGCCGGGATGACATGGCTGACTTCGTTGTCACGCATCACAAGATCTCCCACTCGAAAGGATCTCAGACGTACCCGAGAATTGTAATGCTGGGAAATCATGTTTTTGTACTGAGCCATGCGAATACGTGCTCGGTCTCTTTTCTGCTCGAGTTCATCCAAGTTCAGTCGTAGTTCTTGGTTATTATCAGAAGCTGAGTAACAATCCACTCGAGTTGAAGTAGAACCGATCTCCGCGGGAATAATGGCCTCTGTGCCATATACTAGTGAGAAAGGAGTTTCCTTTGTTGAAGTCGATGGTGTTGTCCGGTAGGCCCATAGGACGCTGGGTAATTCTTCGACCCAGCTCGTGCCAGCTTTATCCAGTCGTTGTTTAAGACCATCCTTGATGATCCTGTTGGCAAGTTCCACCTGACCGTTTGATTGAGGATAGGCTACCGAGGTGAAGCGTTGCTTGATATGCAAATCAAGACACCAACTCTTCACCGGATCCTCAGCAAACTGTCTGCCGTTGTCTGAGATCAGGATCTGGGGTAGGCCGAATCGACAAATAATGTTTTTCCATAGAAATTTTTTGACTTGGGCCCCAGTAATGGTGGCTAGTGGCTCAGCCTCTATCCATTTAGTGAAGTAGTCAATCGCTACCAACAAGAATCTGCCGAGCCGGGGGCTCGGGGTCGAGGTCCCACTAAATCCATACCCCATTGCACAAACGGCCAAGGACTGGAAATACTTGTCAACTCATGACTCGGCAAATGAGAAATCGGAGCATGAGCTTGACATGACGGGCACTTTTTAACTAGCTCTTTTGCATCTTTACGAATAGTGGGCCAGTAATATCCGGCCAAATAGTACTTGCGGGCCAGTGAACACGCTCCAGAATGACTTCAACATATGCCCAAGTGCATCTCACGGAGAATATAATCTCCTTCATCCTCAGGTACGCACCGCAACCACGGCTGAGAAAAAGATTTTCTGTACAAGTGATCGTTAAAAAGTGCGTACCTGGAAGCTTTCAGGCGGAGACGCCGAGCTTGTGACTTGTCCTCGGGCTGGGTCTGATGTTGTAGATAGGTGACTATCTCGTCCATCCAAGTGTTACGATAATCTTGTTGTAGGACTTCATTTCCATCGAAGGCGCGATTTTTCACCAACTCTACAACGATCTTTTCCCCAATAGTAGCCGAGATGGATGAGGCCAACCGAGATAACGCATCAGCTCGTTTATTTGCCGACCTGGGGATGTGCTCAATCTCAAAGCGTTCAAACATTCCTTTCAGATGTTGAACCTTAGCCAGATACCGCTTCATGTTGTCCTCCTTAGCTTCATAGTCTCCATTAATTTGAGAGACTACAAGCTGTGAGTCACTTCGGGCGGTTATTTGCTGTGCCCCCAGTTTTCGAGCTAAACTCAGCCCTGCTATCAAAGCCTCATATTCGGCCTCATTGTTAGTGGCCTCAAAGTCAAAGCGTAAGGCGTACTCCATCTCTTCCTCGTTTGGGTTAACTATTAGGAGCCCTGCTCCACTTCCCTCCTTTGAAGAAGATCCATCTACGTATAAGATCCAGCCCTGAGCTGGGGGAGGATCTTCTTCAACAGATATTCCCTCAGCCAAAAAGTCGGCTAAGGCTTGAGCTTTAATCGAAGTGCGTGACTTATAGTTGATGTCATACTCAGCAAGCTCCATTGCTCACTTAGCAGCTCCACCTGAGGTGTCTGGCCGAGATAAAATTTGCTTCAAGGGCTGATCCGTCACCACAATTATGGGATGAGCTTGAAGATAGGGTCGGAACTTTCTGGCCGCCACTATCAATGCTAATATGACTTTTTCAGCATTGGGGTAACGCACCTCGGCCCCATGCAAGACTTTGCTTGCAAAATAAATGGGTTTCTGTACAGCATCCTGCTCTCTGAGCAGAACTGCACTCACTGCTTCGTGGCAGGTGGACAAATATATGTACAAGGTTTCCCCCGGAAGAGGAGATGTTAACATTGGCACCTCGGCCAAGTGTGCCTTCAGGTCATCAAATGCTTTTTGGCACTGATCATCCCAGAGGAAAGCTGTTCGTTTCTTCAAAATTTGGAAGAAAGGCAGTGACCTCTCAGCTGACTTGGAGAGGAATCTGCTCAAGGCAGCAATTCGGCCTGTCAATCGTTGCACCTCTTTGATGTTCCGAGGCGGGTGCATACTTTCCAAGGCTTCGATCTTGGCCGGGTTGGCCTGCACTCCTTCCTTAGAAACCATATATCCCAGAAACTTCCCCGTTCGCACCCCAAAGGTGCATTTCTTTGGGTTCAGCCTCATACGGGATTCTCTTAGGATGCTGAATACTTCACGGAGGTTTGAGATATATTGGTCTAGAGCCCTGCTCTTGATCAACATATCGTCGATATACACTTCCATAATACGTCCAATCTGGTCTCGGAATAATGAGTTGACCAAACGTTGGTAAGTAGCCCCAGCGTTTTTGAGTCCGAAGGGCATGCTGACGTAACAGTAAGTGCCCATCTCTGTTATGAAGGAGGTCTTTTCTCGGTCCTCTTTAGCCATCATGATCTGATGGTAACCTTTGAAAGCATCCAGGAAGTCAAAGACCTCATACCCCAGTGTAGAGTCTACCAATCTATCAATCTTTGGTAGGGGGTAACAATCTTTTGGGCACGCTTTGTTCAGATCGGTGTAGTCAACACACATTCTCCAGCTCTTGTCCGGCTTGGGAACTACAACAGGATTGGCCAACTAGATTGGATACAAAACCTCTTCAACAAACTTTGCCATTAGGAGTTTTTCTACCTCCCCTGCTATCACCTTGTTCCTTTCTGGGGCAAAGTTTCTTTTCTTTTGCTTAATGGGCCTGACCTGAGGATCCACATTAAGCCGATGTTCTGTTAGGGATGTCGGGATCCCACGCATGTCCTCTGCTGTCCATGCGAAAATCTCCGTGAACTCCCTTAACAAGTTCCGAAGCTGAGCCAACGTCTCAGCTGGCATCCAGGTCCCAATTTTGATTGTGTTCTCACGTCGACCTGGGTCTAGGATGAATTCCTGAACCACGTCATCTGTATGAAAACGCTCATCAGTTAGGGGAATGATATCATCCAGAACAACCTGCTGGACGACCCCACTCCCTTGGGTGGCCACTGCATAACAATTTTGGGCTATAGGAATATCCCCCTATAAAGTAACTACTCCCCCTGGGGTAGGAAACTTCATGCTGACATGCAAAGGGGATATTACAGCCTCCAGAGCTACCAGCGCTGGTCGGCCTAAGAGAATGTTATAGGCCGACCTCTCTTTGACCACCATGAAATCCATCCATAAACAACGGTATGCCGGAGGTTTGCCAAAGCTGACACTAAATGTGATCAGGCCTGCTGGCCGAACAGGCATACCAGTGAATCCAAATAAAGGAGAAGCTACTGGAGTCATTTGGGAATCTACCAAACCCAACTGTTTAACTCTTTGGCCGAGATGGAGCTGCGGGCCGAGATGAGGCCTTGAGGCCGAGACGAAACCCTTAAGCCTAGATGAGGCCTTTAAGCCGAGGTGAGATCTTTAGCCCCCAGGGGGCACTGAGACCGTATGGCCGAGATGGCAAAGTGGCCCTGTGGCCGAGATGGACTGTTTGTCCATATGCGACCTGTTTAACCTCCAGGCCGACCCGCCGTACTTAGCCAATTTTACGCCCCCACTCCAGCGTTGACCGTTATTGACTAACGAGGGGTATTTTTTGGCTCATCAGAGATGGTAAAGTTTGGCTGTAAAAAGTTGGGTTGCACCATGCTCCAAGCCATATTATGCCATCAAATGTGCAGCCTTATTTATCTCATGGTAGGTGTGTGTAACTGATGATGTCGGATTATATCACCAAGTATTTGTTTGATGTGGTGCCGTTAGAACTCCGTCAGTTGTCCTTAATGAGCGAGTTGCTGACCTGCACAAAGAATAAGGGTCAGGGGACCCGGGATCTATGACCCCGGGTAATACCCTCCGACGCTCAAGTCAGTTAAGGCCATTTTAGGAGAGGTTTATATATGATGAAGGTTGTGTAAATTGAGGTTTTCTGGTAAAACCTGCGTTTCTACTGTGGAGAAGATGAGTTAGTGGTCTGTAATTTGTCAAAGCTTGTTGTTACTTGTCCTTCTCTCTCCTGCTGCTCGGCCTTTTTATATGGCGGCTTGGGCCAATGCATGGGCAGAGCCCGGAGATCGTGACAGGCAAGGAGGTAATTCGGTTGACTCTTGCTCTTGCATGCTCGCCACGTGGCTCGGTACTGAGCTGAGTAAGCTAGCTTGGGACACCTAGCTGGGAGTTTCACCTGGTAGAATTACCCAGGGTTAACTCCTAGAACCGAGATGAAATCCTCTAGAAGCACTCAGAAGTGCCCGAGATGGCTGGTGATGTGGGGTCAGCATGCCGAGATGAAAGTGGCCGACTTCGAAGAGCATAGGTGGGCCTTTCATGATGCTCGTAGCTGAAGCCACAAAAGGTGGTCCGAGATCAGTGGGTAGATCAGATCAGAGGCCGAGTTCAACCCTTTGGCCGAGATGGAACTGCGAGCCGAGGTGAGACCTTGAGGCCGAGATGAAACCCTTAGGCCTAAATGAGGCCTTTAGACCGAGGTGAGATCCTTAGCCCCCAGGGGGCACTGGGACCGTATGGCCGAGACGGCAGAGGGGGCCCTGTGGCCGGATGGATTGTTCGTCCGCATGTGTCCTGGTCAACCTCCTAGCCAACCCGCCACACTTAGCCATTTTTACACCCCTACTTCAGCGTTGACCGTTATTGACTAACGAGGAGTATTTTTTGGCTCATCAGTAACCTATCTGAGTAAGCCGAATGATAGAATGTAAGCGACATAAAAGTGGCGCATGTGGCAGCCAAGAGGTTGCTAAAACAAGGCGAAATAAATCATAGCAGTCCATTTCCAAGATAAGTATGGGGTATCTGAGTAGGAAAAAACGTAATGCGAAAAAAGCAGCCTGTGTTTCTGCGCCAAACAGGGAAACAGGAGAGAGACGGAAATTGCACCGCGACGATTTCCCAATGAATCCCGAAGTACAGCGCCACCTACGGCGAAGTTGCAGCCTACCGCCGCATCCGTATTAAGTTTCAGCTATCCACTCGGTGGAACAAGCCAATGCACAACCTGAACGCGTTTGGTATGAAGAATAGGTAGCAAGCCTGCTTGATGTAAAGTAGGATAGTTTCTGGCCAACTTAGCCCCATCAATTGTTTTTCCAAACACATATATATCATTCCGTATGGATGCCATAGTCGTTTCCATGGTCCATGAGATGTCATCACTGATGAGCCAAAAAATACCCCTCGTTAGTCAATAACGGTCAACGCTGGAGTAAGGCGTAAAAATGGTTAAGTATGACGGGTCGGCTCGGAGGTTGACCAGGCCACATGTGGACAAACAGTCCATCTCGGCCATAGGGCCCACCGCCATCTCGCCCACAGGGCCTCTCGGCCATCTCGGCCATACGGTCTCAGTGCCCCCAGGGGGCTAAAGATCTCATCTCGGCCTAGAGGCCTCATTTAGGCCTAAGGGTCACATCTCGGCCTCAAGGCCTCATCTCGGTCTACAGTTCCATCTCGGCTAAGGAGGTGAACTCGGCCTCGGATCTGATTTACCTATTGATCTCGGACCATATTCTACGGCGTCAGCTACGAGCGTCATGAAAGGTCCACCAATGCACCTTGGAGTAGGCCACTTTCATCTCGGCATGCTGACCCCACATCATCAGCCATCTCGGGCACTTCTGAGTGCTTCTAGAGGATTTCATCTCGGTTCTAGGAGTTTACCCTAGGTAATTCTACCAGGTGAAACACCCAGCCAGATGTCCCAAGCTAGCTTACTCAGCTCAACACCGATCCACGTGGCGAGCATGCAAGAGCAAGAGTCATCCAAATGACCTCCTTGCCTGTCACGATATCCGGGCTCTGCCCATGCATTGGCCCAAGCCGCCATATAAAAAGACCGAGCAGCAGGAGAGAGAAGGACAAGTAACAACAAGCTCTGAAAAACTACACACCAGTAACTCATCTTCTCCACAGTGAAAACGCAGGTTTACCCGTAAACCTCAATTTACAAAACCTTCATCATATATAAACCTCTCCTAAAATGGCCTTAATTGACTTGAGCGTCGGAGGGTATTACCCGGGGCCATAGATCCCGGGTCCCCTGACCCTTTCTCTTTGTGCAGGTCAGCAACTCGCTCATTAAGGACAACTGACGGAGTTCTAACGGCACCACATCAAACAAATATTTGGTGACATAATCCGACATCATCAATCACCATATGTTAGAGAAGTGTAATTGCGTCAAATATTGAAAACAATGATTCCGGGGATAACGATTTGCAAAACGCCCATTAGGATAGTGGAATTAGAGGAGATCCTTGACATAAGGTGAGTGCGACCTAGTGTGTGTGTGTATATATATATATATATATGTTACTATTAAAAACCCAGTTCATAAAGACTACTACTCTCCATGTAGCAGTCCATGCTGAGCCCTAATACTCGAAACGGTTCACCTACTGTATTCTGCTAAGAGAAATACAAGCCGTCAATGCCAATCAAATACACGTCAGCGATGTTGTAGGACCTCAGACGCTACCAACTCTCCCAAAACTAATTGGTGATAGGAGACGCGCATACCCTAGCCTTATAGTGCATTCAACACAAACAAGCGCCCACGGCATTCGACTGTGACTTGGCTCACACGGCCTACGCGCCAGGGATAATTGTTGCACCCAACAATCTCCCCTTCAGCAATTGCTCCCGCTGGGAATCGAACCCGTGACCTTCGCTCTGATACCACTTGTAGGACCTCAAACGCTACCGACTCTCCCAAAACCAATTCGTGATAGGAGTTGCGCATACCCTAGCCTTATAGTGCACTCAACACAACAAATTTGACTTGGCCCACGCGGCCTACGCGCCACGAGATAATTGCTGCACCCAGCAAATGTGACGCAAAATGATGTCAGTGAAAGCCATAAAATAAAAATCCTCAATAACCTTTAAGATATAAAACTAGGTAAATCCAAATCCAATACAAAATCGTTGCAAGAATCTAACTCTAGTCCACAAACAGAAACCTTAAATCCATAAAATAATGTCTCAACAAAAGTACATCAATAATTCTTCTCAACAAATCCTCAGGTCATCAGTATTCCCACTCAGAATTATCCTCGACGTACATTAGGTTGTATCCCTGATTGTCTACAAAACAACATTAGGGTATAGTATAAGCGACAAAACATCGCTCAGTGAGTAGCTTTCCTGTACCCACTATGGGATATACAGAGAAACAAGTGTAAATATATAATCAAATAATATATAAAATAACGAGTTTCTTATTTTACATTACCATAATACCCTTCATATTCAAACAATCATCCAAATCAACCAAATCCAATCATCCACTCAATATACAATCAAAACTTAGTCACAATCAAAATCCAATGATGCAATTTGTCAAATCGATGAATGCAAAGTCAAAGTCCAAAACCAAATTCCAATTTTCAAATTTTCCAAATCCAAAGCAAATCCCGTATAAAATCTAAATATCCAAATCCGAATCCAACTCGGTACCAAATCTAAATTTCCAAAACCGATTTCAATGTAATGGTTATAGCACTTTTCTTATAAGTGACTTATACCGCAAGACTTATAAATTGATCACCTCAATAGTCAATATGCTCAGGCGCTCTATCGAAATAGCCAATATGCATGGGCGCCCTAATCGCAGCCAATATGTCTGTGCACCCTGTCTCAAACTAGGTGGTTACGCCCGAACGCGCCGTTTGTTCGGGATCAATCCAGCTTGCCGATATATTTCCCTTATAAAGGTGAATTTCGCGATATGCAATACAAAATTTTTCCAAAACCGTTTTCAAAATTAAACTTTAACAAATTCCAAGTATTTTTCAAAAAGATTCCAAATATTTCCAAATATCCAATATTTTTCAATTTCCCAAAATTTCCAATCACCAAATAATTTCAAATATCCACACAGTATTCCAAATACCAAACACAAATATACCAAATACCAGGCACGAATATACAAAATTTCCAAATAATCCTATTTCATGTGTATCTATATACATATGCATGCACATGTCCTTACATGTGCATATACACACATACATGCATATATGTATATATATACATACACGTACTTCTCTCGGCCCCTTTTTTCTCTAATCCACTACCCAACTCACTTCACCCCCGCCCCCAACAACCCTCGGCCCCTTTCTCTGCCCCCGCACCAGAACCGCCTCCCCTACCCCACTCCCTCGGCTAGCCCCTCTCTCTTCTCTGCAAACCCCTAATTTCACTCACCCCACTTCATACCTCTCGGCCTCCCTAATATTTTTTTCACATCAAACACCATAAGTAGCTAGTACAAATCATGTCTAACACACAATATCAAAACATACGATGCATGCACCGCCACATCGTCAGTGCGTGTAGCTCACGCGCCGCCGTCAATCACCAGAATTCAATTTACACAGTTATCAACCTTATTCCACTATCAAATTATGCAAGATCCCAACTTGCATCACCATCAAATTTATCCAAATTCAATACCAAATCACCAATTCATCTCACATAAAATCACACATGTATCATAACTTATAAATCATACACCTATCAAAATTATGATATCACCTATGCAAAAAAATTATGTTTGGCCGAAAGTATATCTCTTCCATATTCATTCTTTTTGTATTTGGCCTCCACACAAAATTTACAATTCATGCATATGTATATACTACGGTCATACATACATATATTCTAATATTATATATCATATTCATATGAAATTATAGATCAATCTTATATCAAAATATTGCTTTGGCCGAAGCCTATACACAAGGTATGACTCTCTGCATACATACATATATAATAACACCAAATTTCCATCCGTATACCCACATATATATACACGGCCATATAGTTATGTACACATATAAATACATCCATTTATGCAATCAAATATACACATGCATGGTCCTTGAATTTATACAAAAATATTATACGTAGTTCGCAAAATTATAGCGAATACAAATAGGGCGCTTATTTGGATATGCATATACTAGCCGATTATTCGATTAGGGTTTGATGGATTGAAAATTTTTTCTTTCTTCTCCAAGAGGTGGCTGCCGATTATTGTCTATAGTGTAAGGAGGGGCGGCTGTTTTGAACAGTGCGGGTGGTCGATTTTTCTATGTAGAGTGTGTAGGGTTTGGCTATGCGTATGTGTATATATAGATATGTATTTAGGTTTCCTAATAGGAATAGGAGATATACTTATTTAGGATTAATCTTTTAAGTTTTTATTTCTATCCCATATTTCTATTCCAATCAAATTAATTCATGATACCTTTGTCAGGAAATAAGACCCTATGGAAGGGTAGTTTTGTCATTTTCTTTTGTTTTTGTCTTATTCAAAACGGTGCACATGTTTTACACCCCAAGTTTTCCTTTCTCTTTCTTTTCTGTTGAGCGGTTGCAGAGCTAGAGAAAAACACCCCTTTCTCCATCGATTTTTTCTTGTTGGAGGGGAAAGCATCTTAGATAAATATTGAGGTGAGTTGTGGATGGAGTTCCTGAAGAATTTGGTAAACAATCTCTGAGAAATCAGATTCTTGAAAGTTATAGCATCTTTCATTCCTCTATCTTCTCCATTTTTCCTTCTTGTTATTTACTCATTTAAGCTTGAAATTAATTGCAGCCATAACAATTGGTATCAGAGCCATCAATCCTTAGATTAGATGGCAGATAACACAAGATCGAGAGCACTTGAGGAGTCTGTTCATTCCTTTAACCAGGAGCTTAGAGATTTGCATCATTCGGTGGACGCAAGATTTGCAGAGGTGACTAGCAAGTACGAGGGAGTGCAACATAGCTGATTCAAATTACTACTGATAATCAGAAAATGTTGAGGCTGATTGAAGGTTTCATAAAAGGGAAGGAAGCAGAATCTTATCCTCGTGAACAATCACTTGAAAATTCATAGCATGCTCCGGATGCACCAGTTATGGGAGCTGATCATCCTGCATGCAACTCTAAAGCGAGGTTAGACCAGTTGGTGAAGATACCCAGGATGGATTTTCTAGAATTTGTAGAGGAAGATCCAACTGATTGGGTGAGTAGATGTGATACTTATTTTGAGTTGCAAGATATGTTGAAGGACATAGTTAAGGTTAAAATAGCGAGGTTGCATCTCTGCCGAGATGCCGCTGTGTGGTATTCAAGCTGGAAAATAGGTAAAGCTAAGGTTGTGATGCGTGCAAGACGTGGGCTCTAACAATTCCACCTTCCAAACGTCCTTCACAAAGGGTTAGGAACAAGGAAGAAGACTTCCCCTTGCTTCCTTAGTGTTAAAAACGTGTGGACGTTTGAATTTGAATTGCTTGCAAGATCCCATTCTCTCCATGTCCAGCCGTGTATGAGAGTCAAATAATGTCTTGGAGGAGTTGATTTGATGAGTAAGATATGCTTGGACTTGAATTCAAGAGATGGTGGACGTTTGAATTTGAATTGAGGTTGATCTTGAATTCAAACTTGCATTCAATTTGAATTGTTTTCTAGCTCTCCAATCTGGCGTGTTCCATGGATAATGAAGTGTAGAAAATCTGATTTTGATGATGATAAGATGGTTGGACTTGAATTCAAAAGATGGTTCAAGTTTGAACTCAAACTAAGTTTGAATTTGAATTCAAACTTGGATTCAATTTGAATTGGAATCTATCCTTCCTTTATCCTCCAAGATGGCGTGTTATAGGCTGGAGATATAGGCTGAAATCTTCTTGAATTTTAAGTTTCCAATTGGTTGAAACTTGAATTCAAATTATGGTTGAATTTAAATTCAATTTTAACTTCAAATTGATCTTCATCTTCTCTTCAATTTTGGCCGGCCCCCTTGTTGATATTTGGAGATGATTTTGATTTTAATTTGACAAGAGATTCTATCTTGGACACATTTGAATTTGTCTTTGTGGAGACAAACATTCCTTTCAAGACAACATTCCTTTTGTCTCCTTCTTTTGTGACACACGCCTACTTTGTTCCATTTGGGCCTTCATTTTATTTTGGATCTTCCATGTACCTAATTTACCTACAAAGAAAACACATAAAACAAGGATCACAAGAAGCAAGATAAAAATTCAAAACAAAGAACGTACACACGCATGCTTATACACGCTCAAGGTGAAGGTTCAATGAAATGAACCCAAGGAATCTTAGGTTCATCTTGAACATGCTTGTACAAGAAGGTGGCAACTTGATGACAAAGTTCTCTTGCCCTCCTTCTTGTCATAGGACCCTTGACCTCTTGATGGGACCCTTGATCCTCATCGGACCTTTGATCCTCATCAATCCCCCCTCCTCAAAAGGATTCGTTCTTGAATCAAAAAGGTCATCAATGAAAGGGGTGAGGTCAGCAACATTAAAAGTAGGCGAAATTGAACCATGCCTCTCGGGAAGATCAAGGATGTATGCATTGTCACCTATGCGTTTCAAAACTTTGAAAGGTCCATCTCCTCGAGGTAATAGTTTTGACTTTCTCTCATTGGAAAATCTTGCTTTGCGCAAATGTAACCACACTAAATCTCCAGCTTTAAACACAACTCATTTTCGATGTTTCTTAGCTCGTCTTTCATAAGCTTTGTTTTAACTTGTTCATGCAGTTTCTTTATCTTTTCCGCTTTTTGTTTACCATCAATACTTGAACGTTCATGCACGGGAATAGGGATCAAATCAAGGGGAGACAAGGGATTAAAGCCATACACGATTTCAAATGGACTATGCAAGGTACCGTGATGGACACTCCTATTGTATGCAAATTCTATATATGGTAAACAATCTTCCCAATGTTTAATATGTTTTTGTAAAATGGCACGCAAAAGTTGAGAAAGAGTATAATTAACGACTTCAGTTTGTCCATCAGTTTGTGGGTGTGCAGTGGTTGAAAACAACAATTGTGTACCAAGTTTAACCCACAAAACACGACAAAAATGACTCAAAAATTTCGTATCTCTATCACTTACAATTGTACGTGGCATGCCATGCAATCTCACAATTTCTTTGAAGAACAAATCAGCAACATGTGTGGCATCATCAACTTTCCTACATGCAATGAAATGTGCCATCTTTGAAAATAGATCAACCACAACATAAATGCTATCGCGTCCTCCTCGAGACCTAGGAAGTTCTAAAGCAAAGTCCATGGAAATGACAATCCAAGGGGCATCAGGGATGGGTAAAGGCGTGTAAAGGCCATGTGGTTGGGACTTGGATTTGGCTTGTTTGCAAGTGATGCAACTACCATATAACCTTTCGACATCTACGTGCATGTGGGGCCAATAGAAATGTTCTTTAAGAATCTCAAGGGTTTTGAACACTCCGAAATGACCCATTAAACCTCCCCTATGGGCTTCTCTAGTCAATGCTTCTCGTAGGGATGTTTGGGGAACACACAACTTATGTTCTTTGAAAAGATATCCCTCATGTATGTAAATTTCCCAAAGGGTGTGTCTTTACAAGCCTCAAAAATGGTGCCAAAGTCATGGCCATTTGGATACAATTCCTTAAGTGATTCGAATCCTAAGAATCGTGAGGATAATGTAGTCACTAACGTGTATCTCCTAGAGAGTGCATCAGCAACTATATTGTCCTTTCCTTGTTTGTACTTAATCACATAAGGGAATTGTTCTATGTACTCTATCCATTTGGCATGTCTTTTGTTCAGCTTTCCCTGCCCTTTAAGATACTTAAGGTTTTCGTGGTCAGTGTGGATTACAAAATCTTTAGGTTGAAGATAGTGTTGTCAAGTTTGTAGGGATCTCACGAGGGCATAAAGTTCCTTATCATAGGTAGAGTAATTCAATGCAGCGCCTTTCAACTTCTCACTAAAGTAGGCAATGGGTTTCTTACCTTGGGTCAACACTGCGCCTATACCCACTCCACTTGCATCACACTCGATCTCAAAGGTCTCGTCAAAATTTGGTAGCCTAAGTATGGGTGCAGTGGTCAGCCTACGTTTAAGCTCATTGAATGCCTGTTGTTGTGGCTCTTCCCACCTAAAAGGCACATCTTTTTTAACAATTTCATTTAAGGGTGCCGCTACGGAAGAAAAATCATTGACAAAGCGTCTATAAAAACTTGCAAGTCTATGGAAACTGCGAACTTCCCCTACAGTCTTAGGTATAGGCCACTCCACAATTGACCTAACCTTTTCCTCATCCATTTCTACTCCCTCAGTCGAAATGAAAAAGCCTAGGAAAACTACGCGTTCTAAACAAAAAGAGCACTTCTTAAAGTTGGCGTAAAGTTGTTCTTGCTTAAGTTTGTCAAAAACGGCCCTAATGTAGTCAAGATGATCTTCTATGGTTTGGGAATAGATTAGAATATCATCGAAATAAACAACAACAAATCGTCCTATGAATGCGCGTAAGACTTCATTCATTAGCCTCATAAAGGTGCTAGGGGCGTTGGTGAGCCCGAAGGGCATCACTAACCACTCATAGAGCCCAAACTTGGTTTTGAATGCAGTCTTCCATTCGTCCCCTTCTCTAATGCGTACCTGGAAGTACCCTTGCTTAAGGTCGATTTTGGTGAAGAATTTAGATCCGTGCAGTATATCCAACATATCATCCAGCCTAGGTATGGGGTACCTATACTTGACGGTAATTTTGTTTATGGCTCGACAATCGGTACACATTCTCCACGTTCCATCCTTTTTGGGTACTAAAATGACTGGGACGGCAGATGGGATTAGGCTCTCTCGGACTTGTCCGCTTGCTAGGAGCTCCTCTACTTGCCTTTGGATTTCCTTGGTTTCTTCGGGGTTGGCTCGATAGGCTGGCGATTTGGTAACACGGCTCCTGGGACAAAATCGATTTGGTGTTCTATTCCTCTAATGGGTGGTAATCCGGATGGTGGCTCGGAGGGAAATAGAACTTCGTACTCTTGGATAAGGGATGCAACAGAGGTAGGTAGGTTTGGTGGGAGTTCTTCTAGGGAAAGGTGACACGACTTAGGAATGATGATGAGGACAGTTTGGTTGCTATAAAGGGCTCGTGTGACCTCTCTTTTCTTTGCGAAATACCCACACTTCTTTTTGGATTCGTTGACACTTATGGCACTACCCCTTTTCCCTTGCTCTCTTGTTTTTTGTTCTCACTTTTCATACATTCTACGAATTTTCTCTCAGCTTCTTTCTCCTTAGGATCGGTTCTAGACTTAGACATGCGTTGGTGATCCTCGTGGACTTTGTGTGGTGGAAGTGCATGCAATTTGTACAGTTTTCCATTCAATTTGAAATAACGATTCAAATAACCATCATATGTCACATGTCGATCAAATTGCCATGGCCTACCAAGTAAGATATGACTAGCATGCATTGGTGCAACATCACATAAAACATCATCTTTGTAGCTACCAATGCTAAGAGAAATCAAAACTTGTTTACTTACGCTAACTTCACCGCAATCATTTAGCCATGCAAGCTTGTAAGGATGCGGATGATTAGTCATAGGCAAATTCAGTTTTCTCACCAATTCTATACTAGCCACATTCGCACAAGAACCGGAATCAATGATTATGGTGCACATTTTACCATTTATCATGCAATGAATATGGAAAATGTCTTCTCTATGTTGTTCATGATCATCTAATTTTGGATATGCATTTAAAGCTCTACGCACAACAAGAAGCTCCTTAGTGTCAAAATCATCTAATGCGCCTAGATCCTCTTCAGGTTCAATTTCATTATCATGCTCAGACTCGTTTTCATGATCGGACTCAGACACATATTTGTTTGTCTCCTCAATTAACATGATTCGTTTTGCATTAGGACACTCTTTTCTTATGTGACCACGTCCTTGACACTTATAACATTTAATGTCTCTAAACCTGTTTGAGGGATCAGAAGAATTTCCGATGGGAGTCTTGTGTTGGGTGCGATCATCACGCCGTTGTGTAGACTGTACACGATTGTCCATCCTTTGCGACGCTCCTTGGTCACGTGTTTGGCCTCCTGTAGGCCATGAACTTCATGTTCCTGAAGGCTTGCTCGAAAACCTTGATGAAGAATGATTAGTACGATAAGTGGAATTGAAATTGGAGGAACTACGTACCTTTAATTGATGTTCAATCTTTTCAACCATATAGACCATGGTTGTGAGGTCGAGATAAGGTTGAAGATCAACCCTTTGCGCAATTTCCCTGTTTAAACCATGTAAGAATTGAGCCTTGGTGGCTTCTTCGGGTTCCTACAAGTTAGACCTTTCCAACAAAATTTCTAAGTCTTTGTAATACTCGTCTACACTTTTGGAACCTTGTCGTAAGTTTTGCAAACTCGTGAAAATAGAACTCTCATAATTGTTTGGGATAAAACGTTGTCTCATTTCAAACTTCATTTCTTCCCAAGTGGCAATTGGCGGTTGTCTGGTCTTAGTTCTATTTTGACACAAATTTGTCCACCAATTTAGTGCATAACCAGAAAACTCAATAGAAGCATACCTCACTTTTTGTAATTCACTGAAATTGGTACAAGAAAAGATTAAATCCACTTTTGTTTCCCATTCTAAATATTTCTCCGTATTACTTTTACCAACAAACGTGGGAATATTTATTTTGGTTTTGAGAAAATCGTCATCTGTGGGAAAAGGGGATTTTGCGTCTTTGATAACCACGGGGAGGGTGGTCATCAAAGTCATAATCATCATGCTCATATGGAATGTAATCATCATTGTACCTTCTTGGAGTATACCTTCTTGGTTGTGTTGGAGGAACAAACCTTCTTGCCTTGATGTGTGGTGGTCTAAGGTTGTCATCCTCAACTTCTTCTGGGGGTGGTGCCTTGGTTGTGGTAGGGGAACGGCCCTGCTTGTATCTTGGCCATCACTCGTCTTGTAGCTCCGTTCAACATCCTCCAATCGATGCTTGATTACCTCATTGTCATGCATGAGTTTCTTAAGCATCTCCATCATTTGTTGTTGCGTGTTGTCCAAGGTTTCGGCTTCCTTTGATTTGCTAGAAGCGGAATGAGTACTGCTCTCCATTTTACCTAAGGAATTGAAACGAAAACAAAAGAAAAAAGGAAAGAAGCAAACTAACACAAAGAGAACAAACGTTAAGTGATTAGTAAAAACAAACTATGAACACTCCTCTTTCTCTTCTTTTCACTCTCTTACCACTTTGCTTCTTGGATAACCTGAAGTTAAGAAGGCTCAAAGTGATCAATTAAGAAAGTGTGTTGCCAATGCTTCTCCAAATTATAACGATCTTCACTTGTTTCTCCTTTTTGCTTTCAAGTTGCACCAATTAGTATCAAAGTAGGATCAAGAAAAATGGAAACAAACTTGAACTTTCTACTAAGATTCAAAGAAAATAAGCAACCAAAATTGATGTATAAGGCTGAACCAAAGATGAACTAAGGGTTGCCGTGGGCAATCTTTAGTTAATTTTGATTCTATGCACTTACTATCCACAAAATGGTTCAAGTCATGCAACAATCGAGCAACCAAGTGTGTGATTCGTTCAAGAAAAGCAGGATAAGGAGAATATGATGTGGGAGGATGATTGTATGTAGCAAAAACGAAATACGGTATCCAAGGTTTTCAAATTGCACCAAAAAAATTTCCACGTAATGCACAACGTTTGCCCTTTTTCTTTTCTCTTGTTCTTTTGTTTTTCTTTTCCTTCCTTGCTATTTCACTTGAGCAAGGTTCAGATTCTCCTTTTTTTTACTAGGGGCAGAATTGAAATTTCACGCGTTTTGCACTGAGCACTTTCGTTTTCGGATAAAATAGGGAAATGTCTTTAAATTGTAGTTTGCAACCTTGAATTGCAACAAAATAACCTTGGAAAGTGAGGGAAATCAGGGTAGGACGGAATGGGGATTAGGGTTAGGTTTTTTTTTCAATTTAGGGTTTTTTGAACGTTTTGGGGGATTTTCGGAATGAGGTTTTGGGCACTGAATGGGCGGTGTAAATGTGCTATTTGGGTTGGGAATTGATGATTTATGTGGTCAATTTGGATAATGGATGGTTGTAGGACAGAATTGAACCAAAATTCAAATTCTAGGGTTAGGTTTTCTTTGAATGAATTGGAAACTTTTGGTTCTGATTTTTGTTGGTAGAATTGGTTTGGGGCTGTTTGATAAGAGTGTAAATGAGGTTGTTTGGGATCAGGTTGATGAGTTTTAGGATTGGGTTAGGATGGTTGCTGGTTGGGCCGTGGGGTTGGGGATGACTTTAGGGTTTTTCTTGTTGTTGAAAAAGGGTTGTGAACACAAACACACGTATGACTACTTGACTTAAAGCATGAAATCAATCACAATGCGAATCACAAGATGCATATAATCATCACCAACTAAAAGCTTCGGTAGCAACAAGATGATTTCAAACCGAGGTAGCTTTATAGGCTGATGGTTGTAACGTTAAAAAGAAAGCTGAATGGGACCTAAATGCAACAAACCCTAATTTGTTCAAGTTTGAACGACTCAAAATCAGATGTGACGCCAAAAGGAAATAAAAGAGGTGACACTTGAATGATGAAAAAAACAAAATGCAGCAAAATGCAAAGACTCAAAGCAATGTTTTTTTGGACCTTTTTTAGTATGAAATGAAAATGACGTGTAGAATTAGGCGTAGAAGAAGGACACACTGAACTTGAAATGACTAGACTCAAACGAAAAGGAAATGATAGATGGTGGAATTGATTAACCTGTGGCTCTGATACCAATTTGATGTGTGCAAGACGTGGGCTCCAACAATTCCACCTTCCAAACGTCCTCCACAAAAGGTTAGGCACAAGGAAGAAGACTTCCCCTTGCTTCCTTAGTGTTAAAACGTGTGGATCAATGAGCAAGACCAACACTTCAAGATGGTCGTTGATCAGGAAAACCAATACTGCCCTCCTGGATGGCACCTTTTAGCAATGGCAACACCTTCAAAATGCTCAACTTTGAAGGATCTTAACTTGGGTTTTTAATGCAAAACCAAGAAAACAAAGTCTCACACAAAGTGAAGGAAATATCAAGGATTTTATTTCATCAAAGTTGTGTTTACAATCGGCCAAAGGGGTCTATTTATAGGCCTTAACCCACGTCCTATCAACCATCAAATGACCAGAAATTATTTCAAAATAAGCTAGCTAATAATGTTTGAAACTTGAAAATTATTTGAATTCAAAAGTAAAACAAATCCTAGCTAAAATTTGAATTGCTTGCAAGATCCCATTCTCTCCATGTCCAGCCGTGTATGAGAGTCAAATAATGTCTTGGAGGAGCTGATTTGATGAGTAGGATATGCTTGGACTTGAATTCAAGAGATGGTGGATGTTTGAATTTGAGTTGAGGTTGATCTTGAATTCAAACTTGGATTCAATTTAAATTGTGTTCTAGCTCTTCAATCTGGCGTGTTCCATGGATAATGAAGTGTAGAAAATCTGATTTTGATGATGATAAGATGGTTGGACTTGAATTCAAAAGATGGTTCAAGTTTGAACTCAAACTGAATTTGAATTTGAATTCAAACTTGGATTCAATTTGAATTGGAATCTATCCTTCCTTTATCCTCCAAGATGGCGTGTTATAGGCTGGAGATATAGGCTGAAATCTTCTTGAATTTTAAGTCTCCAATTGGTTGAAACTTGAATTCAAATTATGGTTGAATTTAAATTCAAGTTTAACTTCAAATTGATCTTCATCTTCTCTTCAATTTTGGTCGGCCCCCCTTGTTGATATTTGGAGATGATTTTGATTTTAATTTGACAAGAGATTCTATCTTGGACACGTTTGAATTTGTCTTTGTGGAGACAAACATTCCTTTCAAGACAACATTCCTTTTGTCTCCTTCTTTTGTGACACACGCCTACTTTGTTCCATTTGGGCCTTCATTTTATTTTGGATCTTCCATGTACCTAATTTACCTACAAAGAAAACACATAAAACAAGGATCACAAGAAACAAGATAAAAATTCAAAACAAAAGAACGTACACACGCATGCTTATACATGCTCAAGGTGAAGGTTCAATGAAATGAACCCAATGAATCTTAGGTTCATCTTGAACATGCTTGTACAAGAAGGTGGCAACTTGATGACAAAGTTCTCTTGCCTTCCTTCTTGTCATAGGACCCTTGACCTCTTGATGGGACCATTGATCCTCATCGGACCCTTGATCCTCATCTGGTTGGGTGGGAATCTTTCTGTAATGAGATTTGCCAACGATTGCTGGGAAAAGTAAGTTGGATTTCATGGACGAGTTTCATAATCTCAGGCAAACAGGAACTGTCGATGCTTATCAAACCCAATTTGAGAGGCTGCGTGCTATGGTGCATGGATTGAACCCCAACTTTGATGAGGAGTATTTTGTTCAGGGATTTGTCTCTAAGTTGAAGGATGAAATGAAAATCATGGTTAAGCATTCAAAGCCTTCGATTTTGAATCAAGCCCTTAAGCTAGCTCGTGCCTAGGAATCCCTGTTGCAATGTACGAAACCAAATCCAGTTCCCAAACCTCCTACAGGGGAAACAAGATTTTCTCCTGCTTACAACAAACAAGATCTGAGGTGGCATAACCCGTATAAGCCTATTGGTGCAAGTGAGATACAATAGAAGAAGGCAAAAGGATTATGTTTCAAATGTGGCGACAAGTATTTTCCAGGACACCAGTGTAAGAATAAGCATCTCAATTTTATGGTAGTAGAGGACGAGGTAGAAGAACCCCCTGATCCAGGAGAACCATCCATAGAAGAAAATGAGGTCCAATTATCTGTTAATACTATGTTTGGACAGATAACTTCTAGTACTATTAAAATACAAGGATTAATCAAGAAGACCTCAGCCATTGTGTTGATGGACAGTGGAAGTACTCATACGTTTATTGATACTCAATTGGCTAGTTCCCTCAACTGCATCATTGAGCCTACTAATCCATTGGTTATCACGATTGCAAATGGAAGCAGGATGGTTAGCAGTGCAAAATGCCCTAGTTTACCTTGGATTATGCAAAGACACCGATTTTCTCATGATGCCAGGTTGTTAGCATTAGGGGGTTGTGATATGGTGCTGGGGGTAGACTGGATGAGAACTACAGCCCAATGGTATTTGATTTCGAAAAGATGGAGGTATCATTTGAAAAGAATGGGAAACAGGTGTCCCTTAGAAGTCAAGGACATCATGCTCAGCTCAAAATGGTGTCTGGTAAAAACATAAGAGGATGGTTCAAGAAAGGAGCAGTGGGGCTATTTGGGCAGCTGAATTTGATGGACTTAGAAGATAAAGATGAGTCAGTACCACCTATATTATCTTCTTTGTTGGATAAATTTAATGCAGCGTTTGTAGAACCTACCCATTTGCCTCCACCAAGAAAGATTCAGCATGCCATTAATATAAAGGAAGGGGCGACACCTTTCAAGTCTAAACCATACAGGTACCCATATTATCAAAAGACAAAGATTGAATCACTAGTGGAACAGATGCTTCAACAAGGGATAATTCAGCCTAATGAGAGTCCATTTGCATCTCATGTATTGCTAGTAAAGAAAAAGGATGGTTCCTGGAGAATGTGTATAGATTATAGAAGGTTAAATAATATAACCATTAAAGATAGTTTTCCTATTCCAATCATAGATGATTTATTGGATGAGTTAGGACATGCTAAGGTATTTGTTAAGATAGATTTGCGGTGTTTTAAGATAGATTTGCTGTCTGGATTTCATCACATCCTACTTAAGGCTGAAGATGTTCATAAGACAGCATTTGTAACTCACAGTGGCCTATATGAATTTAAGGTCATGCCGTTTGGCCTTACTAATGCACCAGTAACTTTCCAAAAGGCTATGAATGATCTCTTGCATCCTTATCTGAGGAAATTTATATTGGTGTTCTTTGATGACATTTTAGTGTACAACCCTGATATACAGACGTATGTTCAACACTTAGAAATTGTGCTCATATTATTGAGAGATAACCAATATTATGTTAAGGAAGAGCAAATGTTCTTTTGGCCAAGATCATGTGGAGTATTTGGGACATGTGATCCAGGAGGGCCAGGTGTTTGCAGACTCTAAGAAAATTGAGAGCATTCAGAAATGGCCAATTCCAGCCAACATTACAGAGCTAAGAGCATTTTTGGGGCTTACTGGTTTTTATAGAAGGTTCATAAAGGATTACGGTATTATTACGAGACCTCTGCATGATTTGCTAAAGAAGAATTGATTTGAATAGAATGAGCCAGCAGCCAAGGCATTTGAAGCATTAAAGGGTGTCATGTGCATGGCCCTTGTCTTATCTTTACCAGATTTCTCTAAGCCTTTTGTTGTGGAAATTGATGCAAGTGGTAAGGGAGTGGGAGCTGTATTACATCAACAGGGATGGCCTATATCTTTTTCAGTCGTGCTTTCAAAACCAAAGAGTTAGGCTTATCTATTTATGAGAAGGAACTAACAGCGGTTATATTAACAGTGACTAAGTGGAGACATTATTTGATGGGGATGCCGTTTATCATTAAAACTGATCAGCAAAGCCTAAAGTTTTTATTGGAGCAAAAGGCAAGTACCACCTTACAGCAGAAAGGACTTACTAAACTCTTGGGATTAGAATTTTCTATTAAGTATAGGAAATGCAAGGAGAATGTGGTTGCAGATGCATTGTCAAGGCATCTTGCTGTACTTTCGGCTCTGTCTTCCCTTGTTCCTGATTGGATTACGAAAGTTCAGTTTAGTTACCAGAGTGATCCATGTGCTATTGATAAAATCCATCATATGATGGTTACTCCCAATGCTTACCAGGACTGGAGTTTGAGCCAAGGAATTTTGAAGTTTAAGGGAAGGATTTATGTTGGAACTACTAGGGAGTTGAGACTTAGACTGATTGAATAGTTGCATGATGGTACTGTAGGGGATCATTCTGGGGAAAGGGCTTGTTACCAAAGGATTAGACAACTGTTTTATTGGTCTGGGATGCAAAGAGAGGTTAAGCATTATATTCAAAGATGTTTAATCTGTCAGCAGTGCAAAGATATTAACATGAAACAGCCTGGGTTGCTACATCCCCTCCCTGTTCCGGATCAAGCTTGGAAACTGATTTCAATGGACTTCATTGATGGATTACCTAACTCCAAAGGTAAGAATGATGTCATGGTGGTAGTTGATATTTTTACCAAATTTGCCCATTTTATTGCTATCACTAATGGGTATACTGCTTTGTTAGTTTCGTCGTTATTTCTGGAGAATATTTACAAGCTCCATGGTTTGCCAGAGTCTATTATAAGTGATAGGGATCATGTGTTCACTAGTGCATTTTGGCAAAACCTTATGAAATTAGTGGGGATACAGTTGGCAATGAGTTCTTCTTATCACCCGCAGACGGACGACCAGACTGAAAGGGTAAATCAATGTCTTGAGATGTATCTTTGATGTATGACTCACAGGCATCCCAGAAGATGGGTTGAATGGTTGCCTTTGGCTGAGTTTTGATATAATACCAACTATCATATAGCCATTGGTATGTCCCCTTTCCAAGCATTATATAGATATAAACCTACTGTGTTGCCTTTGGGACAGTTAGAAGGATCAGTTGGGATGGATTTGGGTTCTTTTTTGGTAGAACGGAAGGATATGGTGCAGGATTTGAAGCTGCAGCTGGAGGAGTCAAAGAATAGGATGAAACAGCAAGCTGATAAGAAAAGGAGAGAAGTAGAATATCAAGTGGGATCATGGGTATTGCTACGGTTGCAGCCATATAGACAGACTTCCTTGGGTCATAGGAGGAATCTCAAACTTTCTACCAAGTATTTTGACCGTTTCAGATAGAAGGAAAGATAAACCCAGTTGCTTCCAGGCTTAGATTGCCTGCAGAATCTAAAATTCATCCAGTTGTACATGTATCAATGTTGAAGCCGTTTAGGGGAGCAGAAGAGCATGTTTTGACGGACCTTTCGTCTGTGGATGAACATGGCCATGTTATTTTGGAGCCAGAAGCAGTTTTGGAATCTCGGATTCAATTGGATCGTATGAAGCCAATAGTTCAATACTTGATTAAATGGAGCACGTTACCTTTATCTGAGGCTACATGGGAGTTTCCAGATTACCTTGGAGCAAAGTTTCCAGACATTGCATACTTGAGGACAAATATGTTGTGAGGGAGGGGTACTGTCAAGAAATAAGATATTATGGAAGGGTATTTTGTCATTTTCTTTTGTTTTTGTCTTATTCAAAACGATGCACATATTTTACACCCCAAGTTTTCCTTTCTTTTTCTTTTCTGTTGAGCGGTTGCAGAGCTAGAGGAGAACAGTCCTTTCTCCGTTGATGTTTTTCTTGTCGGAGGGGAAAGCATCTTAGGTAAATATTGAGGTAAATTGTGGATGGAGTTTCTGAAGAATTTGGTAAACAATCTCTGAGAAATTAGATTCTTGAAAGTTATAGCATCTTTCATTCCTCTATCTTCTCCGTTTTTCCTTCTTGTTATTTACTCATTTAAGCTTGAAATTAATTGCAGTCATAACAATCTTCTATCCTATTATTATTATTTTTCCTTTTCTTTTTTACTTTCCGTTTATATAAAAAAAAAAAACAGGACGTAACACTCCCTTACTAACATTGAATATTTAATTAGTTATTTGAGATGAAAGAAAAAGATAATGTAAATTTTAATTTGATAGTTAAATGTATAATGATTAAATATATTTGAGACGGGGAATATTCATCACGTTTTAGACAAGGGCGGCCGTTTGCTTTGAGGGAAGATAAGAGATAAGGTGTCAGCTGTTGGTGGGCACCATGGACCAGAAATAATCGAACTTCATTGGTCAGCCAAATCTTCTACAATTACTTTTCTTTCTTCGAAGAATAATTGTCAAGCCTTTATGTGCCCAAAAGAAATTAGAATATAGGCAAAGCCTATATAAGATCAGCATAAATCATGTACCGTTGGCCCCCTCTTGAATTGTAAAAGGTTTGTCTTTTTTCAGTCCAACTTTATTCGTATGTAATTCGGTTGCCGTCACGTCTCAGTACGGTCAAAGAGAACAGTATTATTCTCCTTATCTCATTTTCATAGTTTAATTTTTGATAAAATGTTTGAAGTTTATCAACTGCTATATTGACAAAAAGTATATTAATAATAAGTGAGGAAGTCTAATTCGTCACTTGGATATTTTGACCTTGATTTTGAATGAGGAAATCTCGCAAAAATGAACCATGTTAAAAGTTTCAGAATTTTTTCTTCGGAAAACCCTCATACGGTCATCAAGTCAATTATAGTGTGATTTCTTATGTTTTCACGAAATTGAGATCATGTATCTTGAGTGAGTGTTCGTGCAACAATAATTACGATGAACATATTTTCTGTTTTTGTATAAGAAATGTTTTTATACCCTCGGTGGTAGCCATTTGCATGTCAAATCTCCCAAATATTGTGCGATCTTCTACTTAGATTAATGCATGCAGCACAATTGGCAACTAATCAATGTCAAGTGTCATGATGTCAGAGTTGTGTTGTACACGTAGTAGAAATAACTTCTGTCGAACTCCCTTCATTAAATATAACCGAACTCTTTCTTTATGCGTCGATAAGGTAAAACCGACCTAAAATGGCTTAATTTATTTTTTTATTATCATTATTGAATTTGAGTGGTTGACAAATACTCATTAATTTAAGCTGATCTGTTTATACAAAACAATATAAGTAGCTCTTATTGATTTAATCTCACAATCCTAAGATAAGATGTTCCTTCAGAAAGGTTAGTTGATCCGAGCTCTGAGCATGTCTAACTGTTTTACCTTAGCAATTTCTTACCATTAACCTTTATCTCTTTCCTATCATGTGCCCATAATAATTTACCTGAACAATAAATAAGTTATAGGAAAAAAATTATAATTCCTAATAACCGGTAATTTCGAAAACTGACAATTAATGATAATCATACAATTTGTTAAATGATTTCTTCCAAATTGTAATAACACCATGCATTCGCTATGCGATTGATTAAGCAAACAGACTAATTTAGTGCAAAATCAAAGTTGGCAGAATAATTTCATCCTTCGATGGTTTTACTTTAGTCTCCAAAAATTTTCACAACTGATTAAACACTATTTAAAATAAAATTTTTAAAATATCTTATCATTATTAAACGAGATTTGGTCTTAGATGGTGTAAATAATATTTTGACAAACTATTTTGTCGAATGATTGAAAGATTTAAAATTGTTAAAATATTTTATACATTATTAAACGAGATTTGGTCTTAGATGGTGTAAATAATATTTTGACAAACTATTTTGTCTAATGATTGAAAGATTTGTTCTTTACTGATATTTGACCAACTAATTGTGCAGATCAACTATAACAACATTTTTTGAAGTGGGAAAAACTAATGGTTTTCCCTCTTTTCAAATTCACAGAGGCCGATAAAGCATTTCGTTATGTCAAGTACCTTGGCTCATGCATCCTTCCGGAACTATTAGATCATATAAAAGGGTTGCGAGTGTTTTTAGTTTTACTGAAGTGGTGTTTAAAAGGACTCGACCATCATATTTACTGTTAGAAAATATTTTAGAAAGTACAATTACAATCTCAATTGTAAGGAAGTTAGGGAGTGTAAAAAGAGAGAAAGTGAGCCTTGGGTTAGGATCAACTTTGGTCCATTTATTTGGAGTAATTTTTCCTAATTTTTTATGCTGACCCCTTTGAAAGAAAAAATAAATTAAACTACACCTTTCACCCATTAGTAAAACTTGTTTTCTCACGTTTTTTTTTTTTTTTTTTTTTTGTAAAATAACACATTGAACACGTTCGTTGTGAGTTCGAGCGCCTGAACATAATCCTTTTCTTTTTGATATAATCGCCTGCACATAACCCTAATGATTCGAAGACAAAATTGATTCAAGTTCTTTTGATCTTAAGAAAAAAAAATCCAACAAATTTCTGTTAGTGGCTATGTCTCATACAGCATTTAATTTTGTCAATGCTTACATTGCTTTATATTTTATTTAGGGGAATGGGAAGAATAAAAAACAAATTCCATCAGTATATTAGAATGAACATTCTGAACATATATAGGTTTGTTATCACCGTGATACCCTCTTTGTATCATCTCTCCCAATCATGGAATTTATGCATTGAATCAAATTTAATTGGAAAGCTCTTTTTTGTGATCTACAACTTTGATGTAGGCACAAAAATCTGATTCGGACGTTACCATGATGAAATTGCGTCGGTAGTCAGACTACATAAACTGTCAGCTTTCTTTTTCCTTCTAGAGTTCCTTATTGATTGCCCATTTGACCTATTTAACCTTTTCCTTCAAGATGAAGTATTTCCACTCCTAAAAAATAAACCAAATAAAAATAATATGTTTTCCATATTTATCTTAATTTAATCATATTCATTAAAATCAACTTCAATTAAATAAATATGTAATGTCCGTCAATATTAATTCATGACTTATTAGTTAGTGCTATATAAAATAAATAAACAATCTCCGATAATAAAGTGTTACAAGCAAACCGGCCTCAAACTCCATCCAGATATATACCAAAGGGTGCACATGTACCGGTGGAAGCTGTTGGCTTAGTGAAATTATGCAAGGTGTTTTGGGAGTTTCTGAATTTCATTTCAATCTATTATCAGTTAGTAAATTAATTAAGATATGAATTTCACACTGACTTTTGGACCTGATTTTTGTGTGATACAGAACATACTCTTAAAAAGCCGATTAGAGGGAATAAGGGGCATGATGGTCTGCCGATTAGATAGAATAAGGCGTGTGCCGATCCCAAACTGTAACTTCGGGAACAATGCATCCGTCGTAGTCTACTACGAGAACTACAAGGCATCGTTCAAACTCCTTAAATTTCAGAAATAACGTAGAATTTTTCCTCCAGAAACGATAACTTAAATTTTTCAAATTCAATTTATAAATAATCTCAATAAGGAGATAAATGAAATGTTTAAGGCTGACGAAACCCAATACATTAAATGAACTACTAAAAGTCGGATATAAACAAAGTAAATAGAAACCCATATCGGAACAATAGGCTTATCAACCTATGGATCAAAGTTGGGTGTCCACTTAGTTACTCTCATCAGATAACCATTCAACGTCCATGAGCGTCTCAAAAAAATCTTTGATAATCATCCACATTTGAAAAAGTTATCAGTACATGTTTATCATCCAAAAACCCTAACTTCGGAGTTGCTTTAAAACCAATACGTTCCATGCAATTAGACAATTGTTACATTGTCGATCGACCATTCCAAAAAGAACCTATGAGCGTATGCCAATAAGGAATTGAATACTGAGATACCTCTTCTGCTGAGAATTATATCGAAGGCAGTCCCTTGTATCATTGAACTGGCCGTGAAGATGCTGAGGGCGGCGGCTCAAGGTTTTTTGACAAAGCTTGTAGAAACGTGTTTTTTCCTGTATGATCCGGCGGCGGATTATGCAACTCCATATGAAAATTAATGAAAAAAGATCAAAACTTTCCAGAAGATAATCGCTTTCAACACAAATAGCAATGTGATCGCATTCAAAAGAAGCGGCGCTAATCGAATCCATGATCAAAAGCGAGATGCGCCAGAGCCGCTGCTAGCCATCGTCTTGTGTGTATATCGTGTGTATGGTATGTGTGTGTGTATATATATATATTTCTTTTTACTTGGGTGTCCACTTAGTTACTCTCATCAGATAACCATTCAACGTCCATGAGCGTCTCAAAAAACATCTTTGATAATCATCCACATTTGAAAAAGTTATCAGTACATGTTTATCATCCAACAACCCTAACTTCGGAGTTGCTTTAAAACCAATACGTTCCATGCAATTAGACAATTGTTACATTGTCGGTCGACCATTCCAAAAAGAACCTATGAGCATATGCCAATAAGGAATTGAATATCGAGATACCTCTTCTGCTGAGAATTGTATCGAAGGCAGTCCCTTGTATCATTGAACTGGCCGTGAAGATGCTGAGGGCGGCGGCTCAAGGTTTTTTGACAAAGCTTGTAGAAACGTGTTTTTCCCTGTATGATCCGGCGGCGGATCATGCAACTACATATGAAAATTAATGAAAAAAATTAAAACTTTCCAGAAGATAATCGCTTTCAACACAAATAACAACGTGATCGCATTCAAAAGAAGCAGCGCTAATCGAATTCATGATCCAAAGCGAGATGCGCCAGAGCCGCTGTTAGCCATCGTCTTGTGTGTATATTGTGTGTATGGTATGTGTGTGTGTCTATATATATATATATATATATATATATATATATATATATATATATATTTCATTTTACTTGGATGTCCACTTAGTTACTCTCATCAGATAACCATTCAACGTCCATGAGCGTATCAAAAAACATCTTTGATAATCATCCACATTTGAAAAAGTTATCAGTACATGTTTATCATCCAACAACCCTAACTTCGGAGTTGCTTTAAAACCAATACGTTCCATGCAATTAGACAATTGTTACATGGTCGGTCGACCATTCTAAGAAGAACCTATGAGCGTATGCTAATAAGGAATTGAATACCGAGATACCTCTTCTGCTGAGAACTGTATCGAAGGCAGTCCCTTGTATCATTGAACTGGCCGTGAAAATGCTGAGGGCGGCGGCTCAAGGTTTTTTGACAAAGCCTGTAGAAACATCTTTTTCACTGTATGATCCGGCGGTGGATCATGCAACTCCATATGAAAATTAACGAAAAAAGATCAAAACTTTCCAGAAGATAATCGCTTTCAACACAAATAACAACGTGATCGCATTCAAAAGAAGCAGTGCTAATCGAATTCATGATCAAAAGCGAGATGCGCCAGAGCTACCGCTAGCCATCGTCTTGTGTGTATATCGTGTGTATGGTATGTGTGTGTGTGTGTATATATATATATATGTGTGTGTGTGTGTGTGTGCATATATATATATATATATATATTTCATTTTACTTGTGTATATACTCCTATATTATGTGTGTTAGCCGTGTGGTTATATATATGGCGTGTGTGTGTGTGTGTCTATATATATTGCTTAAACATAGATCTTCAATGTCCTTAAGAATGAAACTAAGAAAATACTACATGATGATCCAACCTTTGATATAAACATAAAACTTAGCCTTTGAAAATCCATGTAAGAACTAGGAAGAATAATTGTCTTTACCACTTTTCTTACACTTTAAAGTGAAGATTTTTTCACTTGGCTTGGAAGAAAAATCATCATTCTTCCCCCCTTCAAGCCGCGTTTTGAAAAGAAATAATGGGGAGTTAGTGGCCAACTTATGAAAATGGACAAATAGGATAAATATAACTCATCCTAAAGGGTGTTCTTACCTTGCTACACCTTCGTTTTCAACCTCATGACATTCGGCCATCTTGAAGAAATGGAGGTTGAAGGAGTTTGTTTTTCATTCTTGGATGAAAAAAGTGTTGGAATCTAGTCTTGAGTGTGTGTAGATGAAATAAAAAGAGAAGAAAAATCCCTCCTTGGCTAAGGATGAACATATGGCCATAACTAAAAAAACTGGTGTTAGAGGACTTTGTTTGTTTCTTGGAAGAGAGAGGAGGTTTTGTTGGAAATAAAAATATTGTAGTATAGAATAGAGAGGAAGAAATCTTCTCCTTTATTCTTCATTATATGCTCTGCCGTGGATGGAGAAAAATGAAGGTAGAAGACTTGTTTGGTTCTTGGAGATGAAAGAGAGAAAAATTGGGTTGAAGATAAATATGGGTGGTGTGTAGAATGAAGAATGAGAAGGGTTTTCCCTTCGTGCTAGGCTCAGCCGAAATAGTGAGGAGTGGGGAGAGAAGAGTTAAAAATGAGTGAAGTGAATTTGGAGAAGGTAGAAGAAAGAGAGTGGTTTGTATGGTGGTGAAATGGGGAGAAGAGGATAAGGAGATAACGTTGGGAAGAGGAGAAAGAAAAAGAAAATGGAGTGGGAAGGGGGTGTCAGCCGAGAGTTATGTAAGAAAAGGAATGAATAAAGTGGAATAGAAAGTAGGGGATGATGTTGATTTGAAGGGTGTAAGAAAAAGGTATAAGAAATGGTGTAAGAAAAAGAAGAGGAGATGGTGACTTATGGGAGGATAGGGCCGACCTAGGGTTATTGAGGAGGGGAGAAATTTGTCTTTTGTGCCATGTAGGGTAAAGTTGGAGAAAATGTGATAACTAGGGTAAAAGTGTGTAGTGGAATTATCGTATCGGGTATGTTTATTTGGTTTAGTTTATATCTACTGACTTATGTTGTTACTGACTAATTTATTTAATTTGTATCGCATGTCTGAAACGTTCGTTATCTACTCCCGTCAAGTCTAGCTATATCCGTCAACTTAGTGTTTGGTTATTTTTCCGAGTGTTTCTAACCTCGATATATAATGTCGATGTCTTTATTAATCCTAAATGAAAATTTAAATTCCACCGAAATTTTATCGACGTCGTATTTGTGCTCTATTTTTCATTATCTTATTTCACTTTCCACTGACCCAGAAATGCAGTTTGTAACTTTCTTTCCTCCTTATAATAAGTTTCGTCCTCGAAAATTTAGGGGTGGTATCGATTTTACCCTTAAGGATTTAAACACTTAATTTCTAGCATCATTGCTTAATCATATATCATTTAACTTAGCATTCATCGAGTTATAACAAGATTCCCTTTAAATTCTTATTACCGCATACCTCTTATTTATCTGCTTAGTTATTCTACAGCCTCGTATTTCTGCGTGTTATACTAACTTCCATACTTACAAATTTTAGCCGCTAATCCTAATCCTTAAATCTTATATCCTATCAACTCCTACTTATTCATGCTTACCAGGATTCAACTTACGTCCACTGATTCCAACCAGATAATCTGACGTCTTTTAGAATTTATAATTAACTCCCGATATGACATGACTCATTATATCCTTATTTCCATTTATATAATCGTCCTCTTATCACTATGAATTTACATCCATAATACGACTAACATCTTTGACCTACTCTGAAAATTTCTAAAGTCATCGTCTTAAGCCTACTCGTACTATTTGTGCAATGTATTTACCAAACTCTAATCGTCGTAATTCTTATAAATCACTGCTTCTAGTTCTACTACATATCATAGCTTAGTCATCTTATGAATTTCCATCAGTATCTTTAAATATTACCCAATAAGGCTGGACCCAAGCTGTCAAAAGAAGTTTTATGTTCTATTCTAGTTTTAATACAACACAGGGTGGGTTATTCCTGAACATTGATGTATCTATAACCATGATAATCTAACAGGACCTATAGTAGACTTCTTCATTAGTAATCAGAAAATAATGAGACTGAGACTGAAGCTAAGGAAATCACAACTTATGACCACTAAGTTACTAACAGGAACTAGAATCGTGGTATTCCAGATATTTTTGCTAAACCAATCTAAGGAAGCTATCATAAGGTTGTTACGCACAGTCTAGCATTTTATACTTATACTCTATGATCCCAACTTAGTTTCTACGACCATAGCCTAATACTTGTCATTGTTTACCTTATGTGTCCGCAGTGGATCTAGAGCCTAAGCTCTGATACCAACTGTAGCGCCCTGCCCGGAACCTAGGTTCCGGCTCAGTGCACTCGCCGTACTCTACTACGAGAAGTACAAGGCGTCGATACTATACATGTGCATGTCGACATGAACAATGAATCGATAAGCGAAAGCAACATAATATTAGCAAATCATAATTGACCTGCAATATAAAACATCATAATCTGTATAAGTCATAATATACTGAATACTGAAATCTTCTGAAATACATCATCAACCAAGGCCTAACGTCTTCAAATCTAATCTCTCGGTATGCTTCGTCGCTATCAGTGGTCTATCTAGCATGTCCTCAACAAACATGTACAGTGATACCTGTTATCTGTAAAGTGATAAGGCAAGCATGAGCGATAGCCAATTTAATCGCTCAGCAAATAGTCCTACTAGATACGACATGTGGATCATGCATGGGGAGACGGAGTGACAAATCATAATAACCATAAATATCGAATATAATAAGCGTGTCTCCAATTTAACAAGTATCATAGCATAAATGTAAACTGAAAGCAGGTAAACAAGGAAGATTTCCCAGCATAACATTGCAGTATCTCGTCCTGCTTAATCTGTCACATCATATAGTATCCATACTTAACTTCTAATCCATAACTTATACTATTCTCGCATATCTTACATGTACTACACTTTCATGCTTAAACACTACATTGACCATTGTAGTGCCATCATGGACTTGGAATTCTTAATCATAACCCTAAGGTGACATGATCATGACATGATGCATAAAACATGACATTTCATAGACATATCCTCACATGAGACATAAAACATGACTTTTCGTAAACATATCATCATTTTCTTCTGAAAACATCTTGCCATTTCATAAATCATAACATGACTTGCATTTCATAAACTAAAAACATAACATTTTATGATGGCTATAGCACTTCTTAAGGATAATAACACACGACGAACTGACTGATTCTCCGTATAGTACATGTACAACATAAAACATCACAAACATATTTACATGTACCATTTAGGGTTATGTTTGCTGTAGTAGGATCTTGTGTACATTTTGCGGATCATCACGGATGTACGAACTGAATAATGTTTAAGTTAATTTGTTTCCGTTGCACACTCCATATAGTTATACTTGGTTTGTATGATAGTGACGACGCCTTGTATTCTATTACGTGGGGTACGGCGGGTGAACCGTGCTGGGTCTCTAGTTCTAAGCGGGCGCTACAAAAACTCCAAGTCTTTTAACGTTGTTGGATTGTGCATAGATTTGACAACATTTTCTATGACTTTGAAATCATTTTAGATCCAAATGAAGATCCAATTTTGCAGTGTTTGTAAAAGAATAAATCAAATAATCGCCTAAACTAATTTGGTTCTGGAAACAAAATCAATAGGGATCGATTTTGAAAACTATTATAATCATGAATCATGTTCGTTCAATAATTCTTAGGCTGTACTACGTTTTAAGTAATCTGATTTAATAAAGTTGGTACGATAAATTACCAGCATATGTAATATAAATTTAATATGATATTTATAATGATTGTAATGTCCTATTTAAAACAAGCTAGTTGGTTTTTACAAATAACTTCATTATGTTGTCATTTAAAGTCATTTCTTTCATATGATAAAAAATATAAATCAGGATTATAATTGTGCAAACATCTAAACTTCTGACAAGTCTAACAAGCATACCCGTCATAAAAATAATCCTAATAAACGAGAAACGTACATTAAGAACGAAAATTTAAATTAAAATACATTTTAATAAAAACGTTTATGAAGGTTAAAATAAAATACGTTTTAATAAAAAATATGTCACTAATAAATGAAGATAATTGGTGTCCACTGTGCGGCATGTGACTCGGGTAAGGTATGATATATCTGAATTGTACCAGTTGCACGATACGCACAATTGCAGATTGGGGCTATATTATTTCAGTAGGTTATTTTTTTTTGGAACAAAACGCGAAATTCTTCGTCCTTGTCTCCACTGTTCCAGTTTTAAGAAATATTGTAGAAGATATAAATTAGGACTTCAGCAGTCTCTTAGGCTGGGTGATGACTTACACAGTGATCCACACAAGATGCCCCTGTAAACCAGGTCTTCGGTCTAATTGTAGTGGAACAACTACTGTTATGACCCGGGCTCTTGGAAGGGTCAAGGGAGAAAAAGAAATAAAAAAAATAAGAAAATTATGTAATAGGAAAAAGAAAAGTATAATGGTAAATATAAGTATTTGATTTGGATATGATTTAGGAAATTAAATTCTAACCAATTAAAAAACTTCTTAAACATAACCACCTTTTTTATCTATATGTATATATATAGTTAATTCATAAAAAAAGGAAGGAAAAACCTAAAATTCTACCCAGCCACCCCCAACCCCAAACAGAAGAAAAGAACGACAGCTTAGCCCCCCTCAATTGGATTCCAGCGGCAACCTCATTTGGAAAAAAAAAAAAAAAAGAAGAAGATTTTGCCAAATTCAAACCTTAATTCCATATTTTTATACATACAATATACATAACCATAAACACAAGACACACATCATACCCACACCCACATGATTTCGGTCAGCCTAGAGAGAAAGGGAGGAGAAGATTTCTCGTAGGATTTATTCACCGGAACGAGGTAGGTTACCTTCTCCTCTTCTCGGATTGGCCACACTTGCAATAAATTCTAATGTGTTATGTTATATGATTTCATATGCATGACTTATATGATGTTGGTACGTGTGTGAATTGGTGTTGATTGTGCGGTTTGAAATTAATTGAAAAGAATTGATTTTTATCCGAACAAATGAAAAATTGATTGAATAGCCTTAGAAATATGTCATATAGCCCAGAAATTAGGTCGGAATTGATCTTGAAGTTGAAAAAGGCCCTGGATGACAGCGCCTGTGAAAAATGCGCGCGTTCCAGGGGAGGTGCGTGGGCCCACGCGCATCCCCTGACGGTGCATCCGGATACGCGCTAACGTGTCAAGGTGCAAAAGATGTGTCGCGTTATAATGAGTCAAATGCAACTGGTTTGGGATAAATCAGAGTTAAAACGAAGAAGTTATGGATTTTTGAAAAATATTAGAATTTAAATAAAGAAAGGAAAGGAGGCCTAGCGGGCCGCATGCCAGCTGCCACGTAAGTGGGCCAGGCTAATGCAAGTACTGAGCTGGCGGATAATAATAATGAAAAAAGAATTTTTCATCATCATCATCCGTACCAAGTATATCCCAACGACAGCAAAAGCTATCGTTAGGGTCTGGGGAGGGTAAGCGGTAGGCACACAATACCTCTGTCCCAAGAGATAGAGAGTCTGCTTCCAATGAGACCCCCAACTCTATATGTACCTGCATAAATGACATAATAATAGAGATATGATGTGCTAGTGTGTTAGTGAGGGAATTCAGGAAATACAAAGAAGAAGCTTTCGATATTAAAATACACATGACGTGTATATGTACATGGAATGCAAAACAAAGGTAAAACCTAAGCAAACAAGTGCAAAGTCAACCTAAAGCGTAGATAGTGTCTACGCCTATCTATGTCCTTAAATATACTCTAAAGTGTCCCTATATATGACCTATACCTCGTTAACCTTAATCTTATATCTCCATGAACTCCTATCCTGGACAATGTCCTCAGAGAGGTGTAAATCTAGAGTCAGGATCTCCTGACCCCCCATTTTTGGGGGTAAGAAATGACCCCCTGCCACGTGGCAGGGGAGAGGGTTGGTGAGGCTGGGTGCAGGTGACCTCCACTCAGCCTCACCACCCCTCTACTGCCACGTGGCGGGCGGTCACGTGGGGGGTAAGATGGGCGGCGGTGAGAGAATCTCACCACGTAAATCTAGTAGGTCGTTCATAATCTGCTCATCCCAAGTCAGTTTGGGCCTGCCTTTCCTCCTGTTCCCCTCTACAATGAGGCTTTCAATTGCTCTGACCGACGCTGTTGTCTATATCCGCTTGACATGCCCAAACCATCTCATTCTTCCTTCTCTTATCTTATCTGCTATACTAGTCAACGGCTAACCTTTCTTGAAAAACCTCGTTTCTGATCCAGTCTAGCCTTGTATCTCCACACATCCACCTCAACATCTTCATCTCCACCACTTCCATCTTCTGCAATTGTGACCTATTGATGGCCCAGCAGTCTGTCCCCATATAGCATTGCCGGTCGCACTGCCACCCTATAAAATTTTCCCTTTAATTTAGTTGGAAAATTCTTGTCATACAACACCCCTGAGGCCGCTCTCCATCTACACCAACCTGATTGAACTCGATGTGATTCATCACTATCTATGTCCCTATTCTGCTGCACAAATGATCCTAGGTACTTAAACTTACTTACCTGTGGTACCACTTGATCATCGATGGTGAGCTGGCTATTCTCACTGTCGGCTATGTCGCTGAAGTCGCAGTGCAGATACTCGGTGTTAGAACGGCTAATCTTTAAGTCTTTTCTCTCTAAAACACCTCTCACTGCTCTAGTCTCATACTTAGGGTATGTCTACTCTCTGCGACTAATACAATATCGTCAGCAAAAAGCATACACCATGAAATTGTCTCCTGTATCGGCTTTGACAACTCGTCAAGGACAACTGCAAAAAGAAATGGGCTCAATGCAGACTCTTGATGGAGGCCTACCTCCACCGGAAAGAAGTCCGTATTCCCCACAGGCGTACAAACGGTTGTTTTCGTCCTAGCATACATATCTCTCATTATATCTATATACTTCATAGGGATCCCTCTTGCATCCAGACTATCCCAGATCAGGCTACGTGGCACACTATCATACGCTTTTTCAAGATCAATGAAAACCATATGTAAATCGCGCTTCTTCTCCCTATACTTCTCCATTAATCTCCTGAGCATGTGTATTGCTTCCGTAGTTGACCTTCCTGGTTTAAAACCAAATTGGTTCACCGTAACCTGAGTTTCTCTCCTAATTCCAGTGTCAATTACTCTCTTCTATAACTTCATGGTATGACTTAGCAACTTAATCCTTCTATAGTTTCCACAACACTGTGTGTCTCCTTTGTTCTTATATAAAGGGACCACAACACTCTTTCTCTACTCATCTGGCATCTTTCATGTTTTATAAATAAGGTTGAACAGAGTAGTTAGCCATTGAACCCCTTCCTCTCCCAATACTTCCACGCCTCATTGGGTATGTTATCTAGGCCGACCACTTTAACTCTTCACATCTTCTTCAGTGCTCTCATCACCTCTCCTTGTGTGATGTTTTGAGAGTTAGAGTTATTATGTTGTCGTTGTTGGTTAGTGATGCTTTCTCGTTCTTCGTAGTTGGCACTACCGCTGTTGAAAAGATTGTGAAAGTATGTTTGTCATTTCAACTTGACGTCTTGTGCTTTGACTAACACATGTCCATCTTCTCTTTTTATAAACTTTTCACCTCTTAGGTCCTGCCTCTTTCGATCCCTAGCTTTGGTAATCTTGAACATTTTCAATAATCAAAGTAAAAGAAAAAGGGGGCAGCGAGCCAGACAAAAAAAATAAAAAAATAATAGTTAATATTTTCTAATAAAGAAAGATTTAGAAACTCATTAAATAAATTAAAATAAACTAAAATAAAATAGGAAAAAAGGACAGAGAAGAAAAAAAGAAATTAAAGCAAGAGAAAAAAATAGTAGAGAAAGATAAAAATAAATAAAAAAATAAAGTGGTTGAAAGCCTAGGAAAAATAAAAATAAAATGTAGAAACCTAAAATAAAGCTAGAAAGATAAAATAACGGTAGAAGATAAAATACAATAATGAACCCCACATAATATAAGGTAACTACGCAATATAGGTAATATGCAATATAGAACAGAGCATGCAGCATAAGATAAACGGAAATGTTAAAGTGTGCAGCATTCATGGCACGTGTATCCCTTTGGGGCGAGTGACTCCACGATACGAAGCGTGTGCGTTGACTCCACGCTACGGAGCGTGTGTGCGCTGACTCCATGTTACGGAGCGTGTGTGCGCTGACTCCACGTTACAGAGCGTGTGTGATGACTCCACGTTACGAAGCGTGTGCGCTGAATCCACGTTATGGAGTATGTGTTAGGACCCCGGGACATGCATTGCATACATGGATAGAAAGAGCATGACGTGTGATTTGATGTGATTGGGTGTGTGACACGGTAGTGTGAAGGAGCATGCATCGTGAAGTTGCGTATTGCATTTGGATATGTGATGATGTTATGTTTGTTTATCGTATACTTACTTTGCAAGTCGGATCGGATATGTGTTATTTGCTTAATGTTATGCTTACTTTGCGATCGGATCGGGTATATTTTATTTGCTTTATTTATTGTACATTTATTGTATTTATTATATGTTTACGTTGCGATCGGATCAGGTATGTTTTATTTGCTTTATTTATTTGTATATTTATTGTAAGTATGGTTCCTTTCGGGGATTAGACGGGTAACCTACGTATGATTTTCCAGTCACTCACCCCCACTTATCCCTCCACAGGTAAGCTCGAGTATGAGTATATCTTCGTAGAGGATGATTCGGATTCTGCAAGTTGGGGCAAGTGAGCTTGGAGATATTGCTTTGGAGATACTTGATGGTTTCCATATTTATTTTGTTTGATTAGACTTTTAGTATTTCATTTGATGTATCAGATTTCCTTAGTTCTAAATTCTGATTTATCAATACTATGGTTTATGAATTGAATTTGAATTTTTAATTATCGTTTCCGCGAAAAATTTCTACGTTATTTATGAGATATAAGAAGTTTGAACGACGTCTTGTAGTTCTCGTAGTAGACTACGGCGGGTGCACTGTTCCCGATGCTAGGGTTCGAGAGCGGGGCGCTACACCTACACTGTATGTGTCTTTAGAATCGAACTCTTAATCTCTTGGACCGCTCAGTAGTTTTTTTGTCTTGCTCCTTGCTAGACTTTCATCCTATGCATTACGATATTAAAAGATACAAGTAGCACATTTATAGACAAGTCTCTTTTGCATTAACTTTAAGATTCTCTATATATAGATTGTACATTTCTAGCGCAGTATATGTAGCGCCCCGTCCCGAACCCTAGGGTCAGAATCGGTACGCCCGCCGTATTCCACTAAGGGATATACAAAGCGTCTGTACGAATCCCTGCACTTATCAAAACGACAGAGTATTCGATTGCGGACACGAAATAAATCAATTCAGAAACCTAAATCAAAAGTAAAATCCCCAAATCATCTATAATCAACATCAAGTCAAAATCCCCTAAACGACATCGTAAAGTTCGTAAAATAAAATCCCTAAGCTAAGTCCTCAAATGAAATAATAAATAAAATAAAACTTCCTCAATTCTTGATCATCAGTCTCTAAGAGTTCCAATGTGCTCATTCAGAGTCCTCTCCAACCCATACGTAATCGTACCCTGAATCGTCTGCAACAAAACAAACGAACGGTGTGAGCGACAAAAACGTCACTCAGTAGGTACCCTACCTGCATCGGCCCTGTGAGATCATACATGCTAGGACAGTAGTGAAATACATATACGTACTGTAATACAAAAATAGACTGTCCACGTTTTCACAAATACGTATAACGGTCAGAACTTCTTAAAACAATCAGGCACATAATCATGCAGAATGCGCGTGAAATGCAATGTCACATACGTGATGCATGATAAACCTACCTTCTCAGAACATTCATCTAATCGTGCAATGCATGATCCCGGGTCCTAACAGAACGGAACGGAACGGAACAGATCAGATATGCGACTTATGTCTCGCATATCCTAACAGAACAGAACGGAACAGAACAGAACATATCATATATGCAATGTCTCGTGATGCATGAATGCACAGAAATCATACACGGAATCCTTCATTTACTTTCCCTTTCCTTTTCTTCTTCTTTTCCTTTTCTTTTTCTTTTTCTTTTTCTTTTTTTTCCTATTCTCTTTCCTTCCTACGCCTTCAGATCCCAACTTTCAAATTCCCCCTTTTTAATTTCTTTTATTATTCCTTTTCTTTTCCCTTTTATTTTTCTTATCTTTTTCCTTTTTTCCGTTGATGCCTCAGTTCCTGGCCCCCCCCCCCTTCATGCGATTCATAACCCTTCCTGCAAATTCCCTTCCCCCTCCCTCAACCCCCCTCCAGCCCAGCCCCCACAACCCCACGCCCCCAACCCCAACCCGCCCCCCCTCAATTCACACCACCCCCTCAGCACCCCTTCCAGCCGCCCCCCTCCCTCAGCCCCCACCCCTCCAAATCGCCCCCCCAAACCAGCCCCCCTGTCAGTCCGCCCCTCCTTATTCCTCCATCCGGCAGCACGTGGTCATAGCCCACCACCACCGGCCACGCGCCGCCGGCACAACCACTCATTCCTACGATTCCGGTATTCACACGCACATCAAAAATCAAATCTTTTTCGAGTTTCATACGAAAATAGCATCGTACATATATACGGACATACAATTCATCACATATACGTATAATCAATAATCAAACATCTATACAATCACAAATACTAATGCACGATCTCGTTTTCATAGAAAAATTTAAGATTATCGTTTTTACATTCAACGGATGTTAAGGGGGCACCTACTTGGTAATTGATACGCGTTGAAAGGTTGATCGAGCGGTGGTTTCTCCTCCCTAAACTGGCAGCCTTGGGTTGAAGCAAGAGAAAGCCGCTCCTTTTCTTCCCTCTGTGAAGAAAGCGGCATGTGTTTGTGAGGGGAGGGAGAAACCTAAGCGTAGTTTAAATAGATATTTGATTAGGGTTTAGGGAAAATTTGATAATCAAATTAGGTTATTTAATTAATTAGGCCTAATTGACCCTTTTACCCTTATTAAAAAAATGGGATATAACATTCTCTCCCCCTTACAAAAAGTTTCGTCCTCGAAACTTGTGGGTTATGCAATTAATAACTTAGTATAGTCCTACATAATTCATTTACCTAGATAATGACCGAACTTAGTATCCCTTGCGTATTCCGATATGTTACCCATTTCACTTCCTCGATACAGGCCTAAGTCCTCAATTCATTCATTGTGTATATTGACAATGTAATCTTTAAATCCATCGTCCTCCGCCTGATAGATCGTAACCTATTCTTTTTAACGTTCTCGAATCAACCTTAAGGGTATCGTCACTATACTGACTTCATAGCTTAATCGTCGGTCTATATCGTACTTTTATTTGCTATCATGAGCGACCCTCTAAGATCGGTCCCTAGGTGTAGTACAATCTTTAACTTAACATCTTGTTCACAAGACTCATCCCTGAAGCTGTATGTATTTCTTCGGAATTACGTTGTATTCTAGTACGATTTTAATTTAGTCATCACTGGCATCCCACAAGATGATCTAGTCCTTAAGGTTCAATCCTTACTTAATTCTCTATAATTAGTGCTTACAAACTTCCATTTATACTGCTTGACGTGTATCATTCAACTTATAGCAATCTACAAATAAACTTATCACATATGATTCACCGCCTAGATAAACATCCTTTGTGTATGCCAATATGGTAACTGTTACCTTTCCTTAACGCAACCAAGTCTTCAAAATCATCCTCATATACTTACTAACTGCCTCTATGATCATGCTCTTAATTTCTCAGAGATAGCTTCAGCAGCCTAGTATACGAAATATATGGATGGACATATTTTTCTTCAAGTTAAAAGAAAAGTAGCTTACGTAGCTATAATTTCGAATATAGCTTCAACTATTTAATAGAAAAAAATGCTTTGGTGCTGCTCTGGCGATCATGGGTGGCGGCTGTAGCCGCCGCCGAACTTCGTTCCGTTTCGCTTCTTTTTCTTCCGTTTTCTTTCTCTGATCTGTACTCTACAATATTTCGGTTTCACTATTACATTCACAATCCTGCGGTGATCATGACTAGCAATCAAACCTCGGCAGGAAAGATGCCAACTTTCGCTTCATTATTTCAAACTTCATCCATGCCACCAATTGCAGACAAGATAATTCAACGATATAAGGGTAGTCCTATGATCTCTTTTTCGGATGAAGAAGTATCGTTAATGGCTGAGCCATATAGGTTTTCACTTGTGGGAACTTTTTGGTATGACAGGCCTCCATTGGCAACAATTCGCGCCGCAATTGACAGGATTGGATTTAGCAGCACCGTCCGAGTTGGTTTATTGGATTCCAATCATGTTTTACTGCACTTTGCAAAAGAGCAGGATTATTTAAGATGTTTTGCACGTCAAAGTTGGATGATCTCGGGCAAATATATGCGAGTCACAAAATGGACAACGGATTATGATCCAAAGAGTGATGTTCCTATCGTTCCCGTTTGGATTTCCCTGCCGGGTTTACCAGTACATTTTCATAACAAAGAGGCACTATTTCAGATCGGCCGGATGATTGGCACGCCAATGAAATTAGACAATGCCACGACTGAGCGCTTACGTCCATCTGCAGCCAGATTGTGCGTAGAACTGGATGTGTCGAAGGAATTGCCGGGAAGGGTTTATATTCAGCTTTCAAAAAAATGTATCCAACAACCAGTTCTTTATGAGGACCTGCCATTCTATTGCTCACGTTGCTTGAGGTTGGGCCACAAACAGGATACATGTGGAGTGGATGATGATCACCATGCTATGCAACCAACAGCCACAAAACCTCCACCCAAAAACAATCAGGCACAACGTTGGACACCTAAGAAAGGTACAATTACGGATCCTCCTGACTACCCTACATCTAATGACATTGTACAAATGACTTCTGAAACTGAGGCCAACAAATTCCAATCGCCAGACTTGGCCAAATTCACAGTCACAGAAGAACAAGATATCAATCGATTGAAAGGTGTTGATGATATTATGGTAAATGATTGTACCAATATTCCACATATGCAGTTGCTAATTGCAGATGATGAACAACAAAGTTCAACCTTGGGTCGATCATCTGAAGAGGTGTACAAAGACCAAATTGCCAACATAGTACAATCTATCATAATAGATGCTGGCCATAAGGATTCACATTTATGCTCAAATTCCCAGCCTCCATCGCCAGTGGAGGTACAGCCAGAATTGGATTTTCACGTCCCACCGCGACTGCTTCGACGCCAGAACAGAATCATGGATCCGTCAAGCCCGCCTATTACTAGATCACGAGCAGCTCTCTCTAACTCTTTTGAAGCACTATCTGATCAATGAAGATACTAGTCTGGAATGTTCGAGGTATTAGGACATCCATCACTCGACTGATTACTTTAAATAGAAAATATAATTTTCATGTGCTCGTAGTAATTGAGCCGAAACTCAGGCCTACTGCAATAACATTATATAGACTCCAGCTGGGATTTACGGAGGCATTATCAGTAAATGAGGACAAAATCTGGATTTTTTGGCGTCATTCGCACTTACATTTAGAAAACCAGAGGTCTGGGATACAGAATCATTCGCTTCAATTTCGTTGGATTGCAACCGGGGATGTATTCTGGTGCACATTTGTATACGCATTGCACACAGTGATGGCTAGGAAGCCATTGTGGGATGATTTACTCTCATTTCAGGCAACAACTAATCATCCATGGCTTATTGGAGGAGACTTTAATACCTTCTTAACTTTGGATGAACATCATGGCCGTTCAGTGCCAACCTTACGTAGCTTACAAGATTTCAATGATTTTGTTGCTGCAAGTTCATTACAGCCGATTAGTTTTCAAGGAGCCATATATACATGGAGCGATGGCAGAGGGTTAGGCAGGGTGAGCCGTCGATTGGACAGATATTTGTGCAACTCACAATTTTTTTGATCTTTTTGGAACAGTGCAATATCAACACCTTAATCGGACTACATCGGATCACTCGCCTATTTTCTTAGAGTGTAATTACAACTCTTCGTCGTCCACGTCAGCATTTAGATACTTAGATGTGTGGTCTACACATCAGGATTTTAAACATTATGTTACTCATCAATGGAGTTCTTTCCCGACAACAGGTGGTATGAGAGGTTTTTATAACAAATTGCATAAGCTCAAGCAGCAGCTTATTATTTGGAACAAAACGGTGTTCGGAAATATCTTTGATGCTGTTGAACGCGCAGAGAAAGAGGTTACGAGATGTGAGAGGGCATATGACTTAGCACCAACTGATGCAAATCGAACTGCATATCACTTATCCATGGCAACCCTGAGAAATGCACAGTCAAAAGCAGTCTTATTTTGGAAGCAAAAAGCCAATGTAAAATGGATGAAAGAAGGTGATGCGAACACACATTTCTTCCATCAA
Source organism: Eustoma russellianum (assembly GCA_036186865.1). NCBI lineage: Eukaryota > Viridiplantae > Streptophyta > Magnoliopsida > Gentianales > Gentianaceae > Eustoma > Eustoma russellianum. The sequence goes on along the minus strand of AP025056.1, from coordinate 20,446,755 downwards.
ACAGTTAACGAACGCAGGCGTAGGCAACAGATTAGGCGGATAATACGCAGTGATGGTGTTGAGCTAGTTGATCAGCCGGACATTGAGCAAGAGGCAATAGATTACTATACGGAATTGTTCGCCGAGGAAACTACTACGAATGAGGAGTCTATACTGCAGTATATTCCATGTATGGTAACGTCACAGGAAAATGAGCAATTGCTCTCTTTGCCAACGATTGAGGAAGTTAAGGGTGCGGTATGGGATTTAAGTCCAACAAGTGCGGCAGGACCAGATGGTTTTCCTGGCTCATTTTACAGACTATTCTGGCCCGTAATCTCTGCAGATGTTCATAAAGCGGCGCAAGAATTTTTTCTGGGAGTCAGACCTCCTGCAGCAATGTCAGCTGCTTTAATCACATTGATACCCAAGGTGAATACTCCCACTTCTTTTTCTCAATTCCGACCTATTTGTTTGACTAACTTCATGGCAAAGATTGTTACACGCATTGTGGCTACAAGGCTTTCTATGATCTTGCCCAAGCTGATATCTCCAGAACAAGCTGGTTTTATGAAGGGCAGGGACATTACTGAGCAGATCCTCTTAGCTCAGGAAATGGTGCATTTATTGGATAAACCAGCACGCGGTGGCCATGTCATTATCAAATTAGACATGGCAAAGGCATTTGATCGGGTCAGTTGGTCCTATCTTGAACACTTGCTCACAAGAATGGGCTTTCAACCGAGATTTGCACGGATAATAATCAATAACTTATCGGCTACAAAGTGTTCGGTGTTGATTAATGGTAAACCTGCGGGCTTCTTCCCAATTACACGTGGTGTTAAACAAGGTGATCCCCTCTCTCCGCTTTTATTCATTCTCTCGTCTGAAGGATTTTCCAGGGGTCTTAACACTCTCATGCAAGATGGTACTGTAAAAGGGTTTCAAGCAGGTCGAGTGCCACGAGTGTCTCATTTGGGATTTGCCGATGACCTAGTTATCTTCTTGAATGGAGCTGTCCGCAATTTACAGCGTTTTCGTTATTTCTTGAATGACTATCAGCAAGCCTCAGGCCAGTTAATTAATCTGCACAAAAGTCAAGTAATTACTGGAACTACAGTCAATGGGACCCGTGTATCAGCAACTCTAGGTATGAATCTCACAATATTACCAATGAAATATTTGGGTTCCTACTTGTATAAGGGCATTAACCGAGCATCGTATTGTACTTCGTTGATTGATCACTTTGATGCAAAGTTAAATTCATGGTCATCTAAATTGCTCTCCATGGCGGGTCGACTTATTTTATTACGACATGTCTTGTGTTCCATGCCTCTTCATATCATCGCTAGCTCACGTTTGCCCAAAAGTGTACTCCACACTCTAAGCAGGAAAATGGCAAATTTTTTGTGGAATGGGGGACACCATTGGAAAGATTGGGATAAAATATGTACACCTAAAGAAATGGGAGGTTTGGATATTCGAAATTTGTCACTATTGCAGCAAGCTTATGATGGAAAATTATGGTGGGCATATCATCACTCAAAATCCTTATGGGCACAATTTATGCGTACCAAATATGGCCGCCGCTCACAAATGCAAGTTCAGATTTATGATTCTTCAATATGGAAGCGAATATCTAGAGTTAATGTATTCATGCAGCAACACGTCCAGATTACACCAGAAGGACTACATTGGGCACCGGATAAGCTGGGTCAATTCTCTCTAAAATCAATATATGGGATTCTTAACACAAATGACATGTGCCCGTATGCAAAATTTATCTTCTGGCACACGATACCATTGGGAGGGAGGATTTTCTTATGGAAACTCTGGCATCAAGCATTGCCTATTGCTGATAATTTGAACAGGTGGCAATGTATATATCCTACGCAATGTGCTTTTTGTAAGCATGATTCTGAGCAACTTCATCATATATTCCTTAACTGTCCCGTTATCAAGCCTCTGTGGCAAGACATATCTATTCTCTTTGTTGGACCATCACCACGATGTACAACAATTCGGACCTATTTATTAAGCTGGTGGCGATTGGCATCTTCATCTACAATGAGAGGACAATTGCATGCGGTGATTCCAGCACTTGTTGTTTGGGTTATTTGGAAGGAATATGCGAGAGTTCGATATGGAGATGAAAATTTCTCATACAGGAGATTATTTGAACGAGTACGAGATCATATTTTTACATGGTTTTCAGCAACGCAAGGCCGCAAATTTTCACAAAATATACCACATTTGGTTCCATTTTCTTTTGCACCACGTATGAGGTGCCGTGTACCACGGGTTATACGATGGCTCACACCCCCAGTTGGAAAATTAAAGTTGAATGTAGATGCCACAGTCAAGCGGAACTCAGCTGTAGCAGGAGCTATTTTGCGTACTCACAATGGGGAATTTGTATCTGCTATCAGTTTTTATTTACCATCGGTGATACCTTTAAGGGCGGAGCTCATGGCTGTATTGTTCTCACTTATATATTATTCTCGGACATATGACCATATCATTATTGAAACAGATTGCAGTGTTTTACTACGCAACATCTCAACTGTGGAAACCTTCACGGGAAGTTATGCCTCAGAGTTGCAGCGGCTCACTACTTTCCTACAGTTGAATGCCTCAACAATACAGTATTGTCCTCGTGAGGCAAATACGGTGGCACACTTATTAGCGTCGCATGGCTTAAGCTCGGTGGGTGTCAAAGTATATTCTCAGACAAATTTACCATGTGAAGTCCGTGGTGCACTCACTTTGGATACGTCTACGCCTCATCTACGCTTCTAGATCACGTCTCCCAATGGGTTGGCACATTACAAGATTGGTTGCCTGTGTCTTCAGACATAGGCAACGTTGGTATGTTTTCATTCAATTTATTGATATCTTATTAATCTTGTTTTCCTATGACTACACTACCACTTACATGGAGCGTTTTTCTTGGTTGGCTGAGGAACTTGGAATGCATACATGGCCCGGACAAGAGCAACCTCCAATTAATTCAATTTGCTGTGCTTATAATCCTCACCACAGTACCAGGCATTCTTTTTGGCATTTGCAGAACATTGCAATATCTCAGGATCCGTACAGGCTACAACCACGGGTGCAAAGCGACTACAGATTTTCCTTCAATTTCTTGTTGTATTCTTTGCGTCATCTCTCCATTCATGTAAATATGTACGCTTTTTCCTTCGCCAAGGTTTTATCCACAAGGGTGGTTTTACTTGGCAAGGTTTTAATGCGGCATATCATATATGACTGGAGGTTGACAATCATCACAGCCTTATATTTTCTTTTTACATTTACTATATACTGATGTAATATGGTTTATCCAGCCATAATTGGGTACATAATAAAATGCAATCTGTTTTCATCAAAAAAAAAAAAAAGCTTCAACTATTTAAAATACCAAACCTTCAAATTTTTGTAAACACACACCCAAAGTATCATAGATTTGTTTTCGCAATGCGATATCTCAATGACCATTTTAAAAATGATGATATAACTTGTTCGCAAGGTATTTTGGTAAAATTGCGTCAAAACAGTTGAAAACTTAATACTATAAGGTTTTATGAATCGATTTGAACACAGTACCTTTGGTTTTTTTAAAAACATGTATATATTTTGAAAGCTAATATTTTTTTTTTCATAAGTTAAGTAAGTTTGTCGCAAGCGGATAAATAACTTCGAAAATATTTAAACGGTTAACTGCTGGCGATATCGATAGTCGTCATATTAAATTAACTAAAAAAAATAAATGTAACAAAAACGGAAATTTGAAATGTTCTGTAAAAAAAAAAGATATATATAAGCACATCATTTTTGCAAGATCATCAATATTTATAAAAGTTTTTTTTTTTTCAAGGTCGTCAAAAGAATTGAAATTTTCATTATGCTGATTTACAAGTACGGGAAAAATTTAGCCTCGTAAAGTTTAGTAGACTATATAAAGAAATGTGACTTAATAAGGTATTTTCGAAAATAAAATGTATTTTGAAGTCCCTGTAAAATATAGGTATAACTCGGTGTACCTGCTTATATAAAATATTTATCTGCTAGAGAAATAATAGTCCAATATTTCGTATAATTTCTATAATCAATCCTTATTTTCAAGAGAACAATACATCTATGTATCCTTTCTTATCAGTCTAACATTCGACTACTATGATAAAATTACTAACTTAAATTGTTCAATCCTAGCATGGCACACTAAATAATTATCGACTTAAAGTGTTCTAATTCACCGTGCTTCCGCGCGCCATACTGATCCATTGTACTTCTTTACTTGGTTATTTGAACCGCTAATTATCCCAATTAAATCTCACCTTAACAAGCAACTGCTATTGGTTCATGCTTACTCTATTTCAATTCAAGTATACTAGATTCAAACCAAATGTTCCGATGTCAACACTTAACCCACAATTTTGTAATGATATAGTATTCCAAGGCACATATTATAGTCGATTCTCGCATGTTACCTTTAATAGGACTAATATCGTCGACCTATTTTAATTACCCCACATTCAATAACTTAACATTATACTATAAATTCTTTTGTACAATATCCTTAACTAAACTCTACCGATTATAACGCTAATCGTTATTTAGTTTCTGTCATTCTACTATAAATCATCCCTTAGTATTTATGATACTATTATAATTCATTTCTTAGTAGCTATAGTCCCAACTTAGACCTAAGCATGCTCTAATATTACCGTACAAGTAGGGATATGGACCCGCTTTACTTTGCCCTAATGGTATCGAGTACCATGTTGCAGTTTCGGTAAGGCAGCCCGAGTTACTGCCTGACCTATTAATGTGTCAACTAACGTTTGTAGTAGGGTATTCTGGTGAACATTGTAATTCATTCAAATCAATTATATAGTATTCAACTAGGGTTACTAAGATCACGGCCTAGAGAGTTATGATCAACCTTAGGTTAGGGAGAATCGTATGGGATATCCTAGGTATACGTGTTTCAAAATCGATCGACTTCTTAAGTTTAGGATCATAACTTATTTCTAGAATCATTCTTAGCATCATCATTTCTTAAGTCTAAGATCACGTCTTATTTCCAAATCATAACTAGTACATAATCAACACTTATTACCAAATCAGTACTTATGTTCATGATCGCCGCTTATGTTCAAATCATCACTTATGTCTAAGATTGTGACTTAGAGGCAAAATTGTAACTTATTTTCTAATATCATGGCCTAATTCTACATTTCCCTTGTGCATCTAGAGTCATGCTCTAAAGATCGTACTGTCGGCCCGTAATACCCTTTGAACTAATGAAATTAGATCCAAGTGATCGGTGATATTAGTCGTGCTGTGCTACCACTCCTCCGCATCCGCTTGTAAACGAATCTCAAGTCCGAATGCAGTGGTGGTGGAGCCTGTGCTGCTGATGTTGTTGCGCCACAGCTTGGGTCATGACTCGTAGTGCGTTGGTTAGGGCCTGGGGAAGCACTACCTGCGGTGGAGCCCCATTCTCAGAGTGATTTTCATTGCCGTTCTTACCGTTCTCATCTCGGCAGCATATTTGCTACGACAAGAAAAATTTTATTTTTTTTTTGTCAAGGGCATTTCGGAAATTATATAAACTTAAGAAATAGAAAACAGTCAAATACAGATAAATAAAACGAGAATAGAACCCAACCGTGCTCCAGTCCGATCATCACTTAGTCTAAATCAAACTTATTCTAAGGTCAATCTTAGTCTCAGATCATAGCTTATGTCTAGAATCAAACTTTGTCTCAGATTACTGCTTATGTCTAGAATCAAACTTAGTCTAAGATCAAACTTACATCTACGATCAAAACTTAAGTCTATCGTCATCTCTTACGTCTAAGATCATTTCTTAATTCTATGTTTTTCCGCAATAGATCTAGAGCCTGGGCTCTGATACCACCTGTAGCGCCCCGTCCCGAACCCTAGGGTCAGAATCGGTACGCCCGCCGTATTCCACTAAGGGATATACAAAGCGTCTGTACGAATCCCTGCACTTATCAAAACGACAGAGTATTCGATTGCGGACACGATATAAATCAATTCAGAAACCTAAATCAAAAGTAAAATCCCCAAATCATCTATAATCAACATCAAGTCAAAATCCCCTAAACGACATCGTAAAGTTCGTAAAATAAAATCCCTAAGCTAAGTCCTCAAATGAAATAATAAATAAAATAAAACTTCCTCAATTCTTGATCATCAGTCTCTAAGAGTTCCAATGTGCTCATTCAGAGTCCTCTCCAACCCATACGTAATCGTACCCTGAATCGTCTGCAACAAAACAAACGAACGGTGTGAGCGACAAAAACGTCACTCAGTAGGTACCCTACCTGCATCGGCCCTGTGAGATCATACATGCTAGGACAGTAGTGAAATACATATACGTACTGTAATACAAAAATAGACTGTCCACGTTTTCACAAATACGTATAACGGTCAGAACTTCTTAAAACAATCAAGCACATAATCATGCAGAATGCGCGTGAAATGCAATGTCACATACGTGATGCATGATAAACCTACCTTCTCAGAACATTCATCTAATCGTGCAATGCATGATCCCGGGTCCTAACAGAACGGAACGGAACGGAACAGAACGGAACGGAACAGATCAGATATGCGACTTATGTCTCGCATATCCTAACAGAACAGAACGGAACAGAACAGAACATATCATATATGCAATGTCTCGTGATGCATGAATGCACAGAAATCATACACGGAATCCTTCATTTACTTTCCCTTTCCTTTTCTTCTTCTTTTCCTTTTCTTTTTCTTTTTCTTTTTCTTTTTTTTCCTATTCTCTTTCCTTCCTACGCCTTCAGATCCCAACTTTCAAATTCCCCCTTTTTAATTTCTTTTATTATTCTTTTTCTTTTCCCTTTTATTTTTCTTATCTTTTTCCTTTTTTCCGTTGATGCCTCAGTTCCTGCCCCCCCCCCCCCTTCATGCGATTCATAACCCTTCCTGCAAATTCCCTTCCCCCTCCCTCAACCCCCCTCCAGCCCAGCCCCCACAACCCCATGCCCCCAACCCCAACCCGCCCCCCCTCAATTCACACCACCCCCTCAGCACCCCTTCCAGCCGCCCCCTCCCTCAGCCCCCACCCCTCCAAATCGCCCCCCCCCAAACCAGCCCCCCTGTCAGTCCGCCCCTCCTTATTCCTCCATCCGGCAGCACGTGGTCATAGCCCACCACCACCGGCCACGCGCCGCCGGCACAACCACTCATTCCTACGATTCCGGTATTCACACGCACATCAAAAATCAAATCTTTTTCGAGTTTCATACGAAAATAGCATCGTACATATATACGGACATACAATTCATCACATATACGTATAATCAATAATCAAACATCTATACAATCACAAATACTAATGCACGATCTCGTTTTCATAGAAAAATTTAAGATTATCGTTTTTACATTCAACGGATGTTAATGGGGCACCTACTTGGTAATTGATACGCGTTGAAAGGTTGATCGAGCGGTGGTTTCTCCTCCCTAAACTGGCAGCCTTGGGTTGAAGCAAGAGAAAGCCGCTCCTTTTCTTCCCTCTGTGAAGAAAGCGGCATGTGTTTGTGAGGGGAGGGAGAAACCTAAGCGTAGTTTAAATAGATATTTGATTAGGGTTTAGGGAAAATTTGATAATCAAATTAGGTTATTTAATTAATTAGGCCTAATTGACCCTTTTACCCTTATTAAAAAAATGGGATATAACAGTATATTATAGATTATATTTTCTCGTTCGGTATATCACAAGTCACGTTTTTTTAATTATCTTTTTCCATGTTTTTTAATCTGACACTCAGGCGTCCAGCATAAATTTTCTTTTGTATCTCACATCGATAAACATATACATTTACATGACACATTTACATATGCTTATATGCTTTCTATTTCCAATAGAGTCAATGACACACACTCCTTTGATTTTGACATATGATGGAATAAAACAAAATAACTCAATAAATTAGTTGCTCTTCTTATATTATACTTCACTTCTTTGATTTTAGAATATGATGGAATAAAACAAAATAACTCAATAAATTAGTTGCACTTCTTATATTGTGGAGTAGCAGGTGATCGGCATAGCTTGATGCAATATTCATTATGGTTCATCGGAAAACAACCTATGTGTGTTTCAAACACATATGTATGGTTATGTACATCTGACTCCCATAACCCGCCATATACGTAAAAGTTTAAAGCAATAAGATAATGTTGTTATTGTATTTACATACGCTTAAGTCATATATGACTTTCTCATCTTCTTCTCCATATAAGTCACTTAATGACTTTCATATTCATATGTTCATTCTTTATAAATTTCATCTTTTCATGTCTACATGTTTATCTTTGCACTCTCACTCATGTAACATCTTTTATTGCATCTTTAGTCTTATATGTCATTCTTCTGGAACATCTTATTGAGATATGATGTGTCATTTCTTTACTCTTTTTGAGCCGATTAACTTAGCTCCCAAAAATATCAGTAATCAAGTGGACATCAACTCCATATGTCATTTTTGCCAGGGCCAAAAATTATCTCCCTTCATGTCGAAGAAAAACACAACTTATGAATTTTATCAAAAATTCTGATCCTCCAAATAATCAAGATATTTGATTATGCAAAAGAGATTCAATAAACATTATTTTAATATTGTGCATATCGTGCAACTGGCACAATTTAAATAATCATGTCTATTTACTAATTTTATTAGTATTAGGTGTCCAAGTTGAGAAATGTTAGTAATAAAGTAGCAGGTTTGCTAGTTGTATAATTACTAAAAAAAAAAACCATAATAACATTTCTTTGACAAATCCATAGAGGCATTCAATAACTTTCAATCATTGTCTCAGCATGATATCATTCTAACAAATATAAACAAAAGCTTATAAAGACTTGGTGAATGATAACTCATGGTTCATCATTTAGTCATTCAGGGAGAAATATTTGAGCTATTCTGGAACTTGTCAAATACTGTCCATATGATCAACAGGTGATCGATGTATAACGGTTTCATCTTATAACAGGTACAAGGATAGTGGTTATTTCATAAAAAGAAAAGTTAGTAGTTATTGCATAAATAAAATTAGTGGTTATTCATACATCATCGTGAATATAAAAATATGAATTTTCTTTCACTATCATAATCAATCCACTCCTAGAGATGATAATTATTGCGAAAATTTCATAAGCATACGCAGAAGACAATCAAATGAGCAATTCTATGAGAAACAAGAACATAAGAGAATCATGAATCAAAAGAAATCATGAAGAATTAAGAAACTGCCAGAGAGAATTTTTAGGATCAAAGAATTGCATCAATGTTATTCAAAAAGATCGATCTCCTCAAGTTGCCATTGCAGCCTATTTAAACGATTACAAAGCGTGTGAAATTACAAGATTGTCCCTAACTAACATCTCCCATCAGTTATTAAAACAAGGACAGAATTGTAATTTCCCTCTATTTTAAACTCTGGCGCGTTTTATTCATCTCCTTCCTCCAGCCTCTTTCTTCTTCCTCCACAACCGTCACACCTTCCTTGCAATCCAGACGCGCTCCCTTAACCGCCTAGTCCTTGCACGCATCTTGATCATCACGGGGCAATTAACCCTTTCAGTTATCAAAAGCGCAATTTGATTGGATGGTAGAAGCTTACTACTACGCGCAATCACTTCAGCGCACTGCTACTATTCTTGTTGCTGCAGTTATCAATTTTCTTCAACACCCCTCTTCAAGCTAGGCTTGGTGTAGATATTCCTGCTCCCAAGCAACACAGCTATCTCAGTTAATCTTTTAACATCCACAGCCTTAGTGAAGATATCATCAAGCTGAAGTTCAGTTCTAACAGGCATCAACTTAAGCATCCCATCCTGAATTTTGTCCCTAACCACATGACAATCAATCTCAATGTGCTTCGTTCGCTCTGGAACACTGGGTTCTCTGCTATATATATTGCACTCTTGCAATCACAAAACAATTCTACTGGATTGTAATCAACAAGCCTAAAGTCCCTCAACAGATAAATCAACCACTGTAACTCGCATGTCACTATAGCCATTGCTCTATATTCAGATTCAGCTGAAGATCTAGAAACTGTACTTTGCTTCTTGGCCTTCCAGGAAATCAGGGATTCTCCAAGAAATACACAATAACCGGTCACTGATATCCTAGTTTCATTACAACCTCCCCAATCCGCATCTACAAATCCCTTTAGCTTCAAATCTCCAGTGTTAGGGAACATCAAGCCCTGGCCAACTATTCCCTTTATGTACCTAAGTACTCTATGTGCTGCTTTCATATGACATTTAGTTGGGCAATCTAAGAATTGACTAAGCTACTGGACAACAAAGGCAATGTCTGACTAGTAATAATCAAGTATATAAGCTTGCCTATTAACCTCCTATAAGGTGATGCATAAGGCAGTAAAGATAAATCATTATGCACTAATGTTGCATATGTCTCCATAGGGCTCTTAGCTGGCTTAGACTCTAGGAACCCTGTCTCTTTCAAAAGCTCCAGGCTATACTTCATTTGGCTTATATAAATGCCTCATGCAGCTCTGGCTACTTCAATACCAAGAAAGAACTTTAGATTGCCTAAATCTTTAATCTGAAATTCTGAATGCAATTCTTCTTTTATGTTATGAATGGACCCCTCATTGGCACAAGTGGCATTGATATCATCAACATAGACCAACAAGATAAGCAAATCAGAACCCACAGCTTTAGTGAATAATGTGTAGTCACTTTTGGATTGCTGAAATCCTTTATTCAGCAGGAAAGCAGTGAGAGTTGCATTCCACTCTCTGCTGGCTTGCTTCAAGCCATAAAGGGATTTGTATAACCTACAAACCAAACCTGGCTGGGACACATTTAATCCAGGGGGAGGAGTCATGTATATCTCCTCATGGAGATCACCATGTAGGAAGGCATTATTGACATCCATTTGATGTATAGGCCAGTTATTCCTTGCTGCAACTGCCAGAAGCACTCTCACCGTAGTCATTTTTGCCACTGGGGAAAAGGTATCCTGATAATCAATACCATACTGCTGTGTATATCTCTTGGCAACTAGCCTTGTCTTATACCTCTCTACTGTCCCATCTGGCTTGAATTTGATCTTGTAGGTCCACCTACAACCAATGGTTTTCTTTCCAGACGGTAAAGGAACGAGATCCCAAGTGTGATTTGCTTCCAACACTGCCATCTCTTTTGCCATTGCCTCCTGCCACTCAGATGAGCTTGCTGCATGCACATAAGTATTAGGCTCCACATACCTGTCAATACTCATCTTATATGCCTTAAATTTTGGAGCTAATGATGCATATGTTAGAATGTTGTGAATTGAATGAGGACTGGTGTAGTGTGAATGAGTTGATGTGGAGTTGCAATGGTAATCTTTCAGATAGGCAGGTGGTTGTGTTGAACGTTTGGGACGCAGAAGACATTAGTGTTCTCTGGACAGGCTGATGGTTCAGTATCATTAGCAGGAATAGGTAAATCAACTGTGAGGATACCAGGTAGTCTTGGAGGTGAGGGTACACTGAGTGAGATTTCAACAAGCTGATGATCAGATGAAGAAGCAGAAGTGGGAGTGGTTGAGGTACTCAGAGGTGCACTGGGCAGAATGGGATCTGGGATTAATGCAGGTTAAAGGCTAAATGAAGGTATGGATAGCTCAGAGTAATTGTATGGATAAGATGGAGGAAGGACAGAAGGTGTTTAATTGTCTGAAGGAGTAGTGTCTTGGCAGAAAGAAGTTGTGGCTGGCTATTTAGAGAAAGGAAAGGTGTCTTCATGAAAAATTACATCCCCAGATATGAACACATCTTTGGTATCAAGATCTTAAAGCTCATACCCCTTTGTTGAGTGGGACACACCTAAGAATCGACTTCTCCTGGCCCTTGGAGCAAATTTATCTTTGTGAGGCTGAATATTTGCTGCATATGCTAGGCAGCCAAATACTCTCAGATTTGAATAGGTAGGAATTGTGTTATATAGGAGTTCAAATGGAGTTTTTGATGAGGAACGGGTGAGGGTGTGATATGTATAAGAAATACTGAATGTTGTACACAAAAGCCCCAATAGGATGATGGAAGGCTAAACTGAAATCTTAGTGCCCTGGCCACTGTAAGGATATGCTGATGTTTTCTTTCCACAATGCCATTTTGCTGAGGGGTGTATGTGCAACTGGTCTGATATATTATACCATGGAATGCATAGAAGTCAGGCATGTTAAACTCCTGCTCATTATCAGTCCTGATCACCCTAATTTTCGCATCAAATTGTACATTGACATGCTGACAGAAACTATGCATAGTTGGTCTACTTTCTGTCTTAGATTTCAACAAATAAATCCAACAGAATCTGGAAAAATCATCCATAATAGTAACAAAATATTGTTGTTTATACATCGTTGGATACTTGTATGGTCCCCATATATCAATGTGGACAAGAGAAAAAGGAGTGGAGGATATAGAACATGAAGTAGGAAAAGGGAGTCTTTTCTGTTTGGCAAGGCGACATATCATATATTGTTTTGTATCATCAGAGGCTAGCACATCAGGATGATTTTTATGAATTTCTTTGGCTCTTGCAACTGACATATGGTCAAGCCTGGAATGCCAAAGCAAAGCCTCTGATGAGTGAACATTGAAAACTTTAGCAGATAGGTTTGAGTGTGGAATGGACATTGCTGAACCTTTTGGGACTCCATGAAGATGGTACATACCTTGAGAGACTCTAGCTGAACCAATCGTCCTCTTGGTCTTGAAGTCCTGAATCAAGCAAGGATTTGAAAGGAAAGATACTTGAATGGCACCAGTCTGAGTTAGTTTGCTTAATGATAACAAATTATAAGCAAACGAGAGCACATAAAACACATCATTCAACAACAGATCATCATTTACTCACTTTACCAACGTGAGTAACCAGTGCCAAAGACTTATCTGGAAGTTGAATAGATATTGAATTAACAGAACATAAGGATTCAAAGAGGTGAGATGATGAGCACACATGATCACTAGCTCCAGAATCTAAAATCCATATATTTGAGTTTTGGCAAGCATTGTTACCTAACAGCTTACATGAGTCAGCAGCTACCTGAGCTGACATTACAGCATGATGGTGAGTGCTAGGACCACTCCCAGTTTGATCAACCACGCTTCTTCCAGTTTTATCATTATGATACTGCAAAAGATTCATGAGTTGCAAATACTGTTCTTGAGTAATATTAGGTGTCACCTGGGGATCAGATAGAGCAGTATCAGAACTGGTATGATCATAGTACTGATATGATCCCACTTTTTCTTCGTTCCCTAGTTCTCCATATGAGTTATTGTACTCAGTGGCACCAGCCATGTTCACCTGTGATCTTGGTTTAAACCCCTGTGGGTTACCATTTCTTTTATAGCATCTGTCCACTGTGTGACCTGCCATATTACAATATGTACAAAATGGAGTCCTAGCACTATTCTATCCAAACTTTGGCCTGAAGCCCCTGCCTGCCATTCTTGGTCCAAATGAACCTCCAGAAGGTTTATTCATATATGTATTAGACCTAGGCCCCTCATAACATTCATAACAACAGAAGGATTATTTACAAAATGCTCCTGACCATTAGAGTACATCAATTTCCTTTCAAGTTTTACTGCCATAGCAAACACCGTTTTCAAATCTGGCAGAGGACTAGTTAACAATACCTGAGACTTGACTGTCTCATAGTCATCATTTAATCCTTTAAGGAACTTGATCACACAATTATCTTCAATAAATTTACTTATTGAACCACTCAAATTACAAGTACACCTATTGCACGTACAGGTAGGGACAGACTTCAATACTGGCAGTTCTTTCCAAATACCCTTCAACTTGGTGTAATATTCAGTGACTGTGACATGTCCTTATTTAATTCTATAAAATTCTTCTTGTACGTCAGATAGTCTAAATAAATCCACATTTCCATATCTAAATTTCAAATCATTCCATATATCTACTGCATTGTCTATCCACACCACACTATGTGCTATGCTAGAGATAAGAGAGTTAACTAACCAAGAAGCCACCATGTTGTTAGCTTTGATCCAAGCACTTTATCTCATTGTTCCTTCAATTGGTTTCGCAATGCTTCCATCCACAAATCCAGTTTTGTTCTTGGATTCAAGCGCTCTTCTAGCGGACCTACTCCAGCCGTGGTAATTGTTCCCATCTATTAGCGGTTGAACCAAGATCATGAAAAGATTATCACTAGAATGTATATAATACGGATCCTCTGAAGGATCAGTAGCCATGGAAGCATGAATCAAGAGAGAAGATGTTTCGCTGTTACTACTCATGAATGTACCAAAATTCATCTATTACTCTCTGATACCATGTGAAAATTTCATAAGCATATGCAGAAGACAATCAAATGAGTAATTCTATGAGAAACAAGAACATAAGAGAATCATGAATCAAAAGAAATCATGAAGAATTAAGAAACTGCCAGAGAGAATTTTTAGGATCAAAGAATTGCATCAATGTTATTCAAAATGATCCCCTCAAGGTGACATTGCAGCCTATTTAAACGATTACAAAGCGTGTGAAATTACAAGATTGCCCCTAACTAGCGTCTCCCATCAGTTATTAAAACAAGGACAGAATTGTAATTTCTCTCTATTTTAAACTCTGGCGCGTTTTATTCATCTCCTTCCTCTAGCCTCTTTCTTCTTCCTCTGCAACCGTCACTCCCTCCTTGCAATCCAGACGCGCTCCCTTAACCGCCCAGTCCTTGCACGCATCTTGATCATCACATGGCAATTAACCCTTTCAGTTATCAAAAGCAGAATTTGATTAGATGGTAGAAGCTTATTACTACACGCAATCACTTCAGTGCACTGCTACTCGTCTTATTACCGCAGTTATCAATTTTCTTCAACAATTATCGTTATTTCATGAATGTTTAAACTTTAACTAAATCATGAATATAGTAGAAACAGTATATCAAATAAAATATTTTCTTATATTGATGCTACTGTAGCATATCCGATACATGAAAATTAGATAATGTTTTGCCTAATATATATGCATCAGTGATGTTTTCCTTATATAATCTCTAAGTAGAAGTTATCCTGAACATTATAGAATTCTGTTCAATGATAAAGTATTGCAACTTCTGGCACAATTAGTCATAATAGATTTATAAAAGAATGATCAACTTCCTGTGATAATTTCTCTCCCTCAACCATTGCCAAAGCACAAAGAAAAAATGGTCAATATTCTCACGCTAGAGGAATACCAAGGCCTCCACATGGTCTTTGACATATGATGATTCACTTCCTTCTCATGGCGTCATCAGGTTTCATAACATCTAGATGCAATTTTGCATCTAACACCCATAATAGGTATTCTTTCCAACAATACAAAAACAATGAATTCAATTACAAAACGATCAAAGAAAAATAAGTTCACCTCAGTGATGTCCATAAATAAATAAACAATAGCTAAACTTGAACAGAAAGATGACTTTACTTGAGTAAGCTAGTAGTTTGACTTTGTGCAAGCAAGCAGTTGGACATGAACAAGCCAGCAGCTGAGCATGAGAAAGCTAGCAAGTGGACATGAACAAGGTAGCATCTGAACTTGAGTAAGCTAGCAGGTAGAGATGAACAAATTGTTGAAAACAATCAATCATGTACCAAAACGCAACCGTTCGGTGTGTGCGTATAAAACAGTCAACAATATACCAAACACGGGGTGAGTCGAAGACTTTGTCCTTAAGATGTATTGCTCTGTTATACTGTACCCAACTGACGTTAGCAATCGTCTCTAAGGATATAACGGGTATCTGTTCAGTTGAGCGGCACTGCTTAACTTGACTGCAGCGAACTTTCGAGTGTCCTGACTTATCTTAGACGTGATGCAGAAAGAAGATAATGAAGAAAGCAGAAGAGGAGTGTATGTTCTTATCACACACCCTGCCTCTGTTTATGTAGCGGAATTGGTTGGAGAATCGATTTCGCAGATGGACTTGTGACCGTCAGATCAAAACCGTAGATGAACTAGAGCCGTCGGATGAAAACCGAAACAACATTTTTGGGCGGTTTTAGACGATTCAAATTCCAGCCGTCAAATGGAAACGGAACTACATGATAAATCCTGAAGCGTTGGATGAAAATCACATTCGGTTGGGCGGTTTGGTCAGTTTGAATTACAGCCGTTGGATCAAAGCTGACATTCCCCACACCGTTAGATCAAAACCGTTGATCTTATCACATAAGGAAGACCTGATGATAATGGATGGACCGGATCAGTCTAGGATACGTTGCGTTGGGACGATGCGTAGCTAGGCCTGAAGCCTTTAACTATTTACAAAAAATAATTAATCCAAAAGCCCAAAGAAATTTTCTCCAAAAAGATAGGAACCGGCCTGACCTACGAGCCCACGTGCCCACCACGAGCCACGAGCCTGAGCCCGAGCAAAATCAAGCCGAGTCAGTCGGACAGACGGGCGGGCGGTGACGGCGACATGCTCACACGCATGATCGTGCGTGTGGCAGCCATCTACGTCTTCCCTCTGGTCAAAAATTCTCTTGCCCTTAGGGCACATCTAAAGTGACCATTCTAGCCATAAGGTGGCTAGTCCAATGTAGTATTCTTTCATAAGGGTGATGTGGTCTCCTAAGAATAGGACATATCACCCATTAAACCATGTTTTTCGTCTACTTTGAGCATTAATTTCTCATTTACCCGGTATCGTAATTGAGTTATTCCAAAGCCTAACATTAACTTCTCGTTACGTAGATAATTAAGGGCATATTAGTTTTCATTTTCCATTAAAAGAAACTAATTATTATTAAGCTCAAAATATGTTGCTTAACCAAGTTTGCAACTTGTCTTAATGTGCCAAAGCCCAAACTTTCCAATTCCTCCAACAATACCCCACATGAATAAAAATTCATGCAAATGCAGACGCAGACTCTAGCGAGAAGTCAGACAATAAAAGTTGCATCAGAAGAGGTAGCTTCTGCCTTTGAAACTTTCATAGTGATGTACCATAGAATTCACTCGGCTAATTACGTAGGACCTTCAAGGCACCACTAGAAGGGGGAGATTGAATAGTAGGTGCGGAAAATTTGGTTTTTAAAATTGTTTTAATCCAAAAACCCAACTTCTGAAAACAGTTTCTGTTTTCAGAACCTGTTTTGTGACATTTGAAAAACTAGGTTACAGGTCTTCAAAAATTCTGAAATTTGGAGAGATCTTAGTCCCAGATATTTTGAGTATCTCCTAAAAATTTCAGATCAAAATTCAACCTTTGACCCTTTTAAAAATCGTTGGTGGTCAGATTGCGCAAATATGCCAGAAACGGTAGTCTGAATTGAAAATTTTATTCCTATTAAACCGTGGCTTCAAATGGTCTGAAAATTTAATGACAAACCCCTTACTATGTGTATTTAATTGGGTTGAAACAGGTCTGAAAAATTCCTTTGGGAAGTTAGTCAAATACGTTCAAAGTCTCAACCTTTGCAAGCCTGAAAATCAGACTGCACTAGTCTCAGAATTTCTAACATTGGGATGATTTATACTTTTCCAAAATGGTTGAAACTTGCGTCAAATGAAACTTAAAACGTGTGACTATGTTTTTGGAAAGTTTTGTGATTTTTGAAATTCGTTTAATATTTTTAAGATCGTGATGAAAATGATGCAATGTGCTGGAAACTGAAAGTAAGTGCTGAAAAGTAAAGGACATAAGGAATTTTATACTGGTTCGGTTAAATCAACCTACTCCAGTCTTCGAGGACACCTTCCTCGGTTATCACTAATAACAAAATAATAAACAACACCTTACCACACAGGGTTGATAGAGTTATACACCAACTCCAATCCTTTACAAACCTTACAAAGAATCACAATGATCACGAACACCACCAACGAGCGGATGAAAGATTGATCACACCTTGATCAATCTCTTACAACAATATAGCGTGTATGGTGGTTTAATATGACGCCTATACAATATGTATGAATATGAATACAATAGAATTTGAGAGAGAAGAAGAAAGAAGTGTAGAAAAAAGAGATGATGAACACGTTTTGCCCTTGAGAGTTTGTGAGACTTGTCTTGCGTTTTGTTTTCTCTTCTTCTCCTTTTTTTATCAACATGTGGCCCCCATAGTGCCTTATTCTCCCCTTTATTTTGGAAAGACGATCAAAAGTGCATGTAAGTATGGAAAGAGATATCAAATCAAATCAGCAGAAATCATGCCTAATTTAGAACGAAGATTTTCATACGTGGTTTGATTTAGTGCCTTAGTGAAGATATCTACGACTTGTACCTCTGTACGTACATGATCTATGATAATATCACCATTGTTTACGTGATCATGAAGGAAGTGATATCGTACTTCTATATGCTTGGCCTTAGAGTGTAGCACGGGGTTCTTATATAAGTTTATGGCACTCATACTATCACAATAGATGGGGATACGATTTACCGTGATACCGAAATCAGAAAGTTGTTGTTTTAACCATAGTAATTGTGTACAACAAAGACTAAGTGCCATGCATTCAGCTTCGGTAGTGGATAAGGCTACTTGCTTGCTTTTTAGAAAACCATGAAATTAATGAATTTCCTATAAATTGACAAGTACCACTTGTGCTTTTTCTATCTATTTTACATCCACCGTAATTTGCGTCAGTATAGGCATGCAAGTTAAATTCACAATCTTTATCATACCAAATGCCTAAAGTGGGTGTGTGCTTAATATACCGAAATATTCTTTTCACAGCATTATAATGAGACACTTTAGGTTGACTTTGAAAACGTGCACACATACATACACTGAATATGATATCAGGTCTACTAGCAGTAAGATAGAGCAAAGAACCAATCATAGACCTATATAAAGCATTATCAAAGTCCTTTCCATGTTCATCTTTATCTAGTTTAGTGGTGACGCTCATAGGGGTGGGAGACAGTTTTAAATTCTCAAAATTGAACTTTTTAATCATGTCATTTGTATATTTAACTAGGCTTATATGTATACCTTTACTCGTTTGTTTAATCTGCAAGCCAAGAAAGTAATTCAATTCACCAACCATAGACATTTCAAATTCTAATTTCATGCAAGTTTCGAAATCTTCAACAAGTTTATGAGATGTAGAGCCAAAAATGATGTCATCAACATAAATTTGAATGATTAGTAAATCCGATTTATCTTGTTTTAAGAATAGAGTGCTATCTATCGCGCCTCTTTTAAAACCATTTTTCAAAAGAAAAGTATCAAAACGATCATATCATGCCCTAGGTGCTTGCTTTAAACCATATAGTGCCTTCGTTAGTTTGTACACGTGATCGGGGTATTTCAAATCTTCAAAACCGGATGGTTGTTTCACGTATACTTTTTCTTGTGTAAAGCCATTTAAAAATGCACTTTTCACGTCCATTTGATAAAGTTTAAAACCTTTCATACAAGCAATAGCAAGTAAAAGTCGTATGGCTTCTAAACGTGCTACGGGTGCAAATGTTTCGTCATAATCTATTCCTTCTTCTTGATTGTACCCTTGTGCTACAAGTCTAGCCTTGTTTCTAACAACTTTTCTTTCTTCTTTCATTTTATTTCTAAACATCCACTTTGTGCCTATTATAGTCTTATCTTGTGGTCGTGGCACTAAATCATACATCATTTCTTACGAATTGATTAAGTTCATCATGCATAGCATCAATCCAAGAAGAATCACTCAAAGCATCAAACACATTTTTAGGTTCAATTTCAAATATTATGGCATGAAATTGGTTTATTTCCTTCGGATTTATTCTTCTACGTGGTCGTACACCGTGAGTAATTTTGCCTATAATGAGATCATGTGGGTGATCCCTATGCCATCTTGGTTGATTATTTTCTACGTTCTCATGCATTTCAAAGTGATCATGCATTTCTAGTGTGTCTACTTCATCATGCGTGCCATCATCATCATCCAACACGGGTTTTGATTCAAAATCATCGTCATATTCTTTATCTTTATCAATCTCACCAAATTCATTAAACTTCAGATGGATAGATTCTAAAATTTGTCTAGTGAAGGGATCATAACATCTATATGCTTTTGAATTCACAGAATATCCAACAAAGATGCATTCAATTGATTTAGATTCAAACTTGTCTAAATTATCTTTCGTATTTAAAACAAAGCATTTGCAACCAAACACACAAAAATAATCAATTTTAGGCATGCGATCATTTATTATCTCATAAGGCGTTTTATTTATTTTCTTTCTAATAGACAAGCAATTAACTATATAGCATGCACAATTTACGGCTTCCGCCCACAAAAATCTAGGCAATTTATTTTCACACAATATGGTTCTAGCGATTTCTTGTAGTGTCCTATTCTTTCTTTCTACTACTCCATTTAGTTGTGGAGTTCTAGGTGGTGAAAACTCGTGTTTGATTCCTTTTTCTTCGCAAAATGCAATAATGTCCTTGTTCTTAAATTCACCACCTCTATCGTTTCTAATCTTTTTCACATTTAAACCATATTGATTTTCAAGTTGTTTTATTAGTTTCGCAATCTCAATGGCACTACCATTTTTATGCGCAAGAAACAAAGTCCAAGTATAGCGAGAAAAATCATCGACGATAACACATGCATAATGACGTCCACTGAGACTCGTAGTGCAACTAGGACCAAACAAATCAATGTGTAATAATTCCAAAACTCTAGACGTGCTTATTTCATTTTTAGGTTTAAGTGACTCGCGTGTTTGTTTGCCTTTAATGCAAGATTCACACAACTGAAAGTTGTCTAAATCAAGTTTAAGCAATCCTCGTATTAGGTTCTTTCGTTGGAGTTTTTCAAGTGTAGAAATGTTGATGTGTCCTAAACGTCTATACCACAAATTTACGTTAGGTTCATTTGATATAAAACACTTAACATTAGCGTCTAACATGTCATCCATAGAAAGCGTAAAAATGTTTACTTCCCTTTTTCCTTTTAACACTACTTCTCTATTTTTATTTATTATATTGCAATATGGATGAGTAAAACACACATCAAAGCCGTTGTCAATAAATTGTGAGATGCTAAAAGGATTATAGGATAAGTTATTTACCAGGAAGACGTTGGAGATTTGAAGGGTACTTGGGCTTCCGATTGTATCTTTTCCAATGATTCTTCCTTCATTGTTGTCTCCAAAGGTCACGGATCCGCCTTTCGTGACCTTCTTCAACTTTGTGAACAAGCTCGGGTCACCCATCATGTGCCTCGAGCAACCACTGTCAAGGAACCACTTGATAGATGTGTCTTTTAATGTATGGGTTCCCTGCAATGTACAACAATGATTTAGGTACCCTTTTAATTTTAGGTCCTTGCGAGTTAGTTATTCACCTCTTAGTAAAAGTACCTTTAGGTACCCAGATGTTATGGCCGGAAAATATATATATATATATATATATATATATATATATATATATATATATATATATAGAGTAGATATATGTATAAATTAATGTTACTAAATAATAATAATAATAATAATAATAATAATAATAATAATAATAATAATAATAATAATAATAAAAAGGTAATGATGATAATAAAGTTAACTATAAACCAATAGTGATCAGAGTCACATTAGGAAACCTAAACCAAAACCAAATGGGAAAACCTAAAAACCTACCCTAACTCCTTCATATATACGCATACACGCATAGCCACACACACACACACGCACAAAAAAAAACGTACGGCAAAAAAAAGGGAAAAGGAAAAAAGGAGAGAGAGAAGAGAGAAAAGAGAGAAGAAGAAGGGAGGCGAGGCTCCGAACCCAAGTTTTACTCCATCGGATTTGTTTGTGTTATCGTCAATCGAGGTAGGTGCCTCTTCCCCCTCAAACGGGTACGATCCATGCATGCTTTGATGATATATTTTACGTGATTTCCTTGTTTTAATTGTTTATATTATGAATGTGTATTTGTTTATAATTGAAAAGCATGAGGTAATTGTTTACTTGCGGCTATGTACGTGTATGCATATGAATTTGATGGTATGATTGGATTAGGGTGAGAATACTCTTGAAACAACTCAAAAGATTAGGGATTTACATACTTAGAGAGGTTTAAAAATTTCGTTTTGGACTTAGAATAACTTCATCTAGCCCGAAATAGGTAAGGATTGGTTGAAAATCGAAAAAAAACGGGTCTGACAGACGCGTTTCAGGGGGTGGCGCGTGGGGCCCACGCGCGGCCCCTGACGGCGCGTCCGAACACGTGATGACGTGTCTACCTTCAAAAGTTGTGTCACGTTATAACGAGTCCAACGCAACTGGTTTGAGATCAATCGGAGTTAAAACGAAGATTTTATGGAGGTTATAAGGAAATAGAAAAAAAATAAAAAAAAAGAAAATACTGTTGGACCGGCCAGGCTGCCGGACCGGACCGGATGGACAGCGGACCGGACCAGGCCAGCAGGCCGGCCCAGACCGAAAATTTAAAAAACAAATCTGAAATTAATTTCTGAAATGATTAAACAATAAATAATTAATTGAAATTAGTTTAAAATTCCAGAAAAATATATTTAATTATTAGAAAATTCTAAATAAATTTCAGAAAATATAAAAGGTTAAAATTAACTTATTTTCACTCAATTTATGAATTTTGATAAATGTAAGTAATTAAAAATAATTAGTAATAAATGGAATTAAATAAGGAAAAATTAGTAGAAAATTCTAGAAAATTAATACAAGCTAAGGAAAAATAAAAGGAATGCTAAATAACCACTTTCCATTATTCGTAAATTTTATGAAGCCAAATATTGAGTGCCGGAGATGGTGAGGATGGGCGTACGGGCCCCAGACGACTAGTGTTGTGTGCCGGAGTTGGTGAGGATGGGCGTACGGGCCCCAGGCGATTTTGTTGTTGCATTCATGGCACGTGTATTGCATTGGGAGTGGGCTGAGATGCACGGGTCTCAGACGCTTGAGTGGAGTGGACCATGGTGTACGGGCCATGAGTATGTGATTATGATGGATCATGGTGTACGGGCCATGGATACTTGGTTATGGTGGATCGTGGTGTACGGGCCACGGGCATCGGTTGGGGTAGATCGTGGTGTACGGGCCACGGGCATCCGCAAGGGTGGATTGTAGTGTACGGGCTACAGGCATCCAGTCAATCCCGGGATCATGCATTGCATATAGGTCTAGGGCATATTGCATGACATGATTTTCGTTGCGTGTGACACGTTAATTGAGCATGCATCACGTACTTGCGCATTTTTATGTGGAGTGCTTTATTTACCGCATTTACTTTATCTTATGCATGTTATCTTATATTTATGTGCTATGTGTTATATCATGTCTATGTGCTATGTGGCTATATCATTTCGGTATGTACGTTTTGTATTGGTTTGAGGCGGGCATCTACTGGGTGATTTTCTGTCACTCACCCCTACTTCCCAGGTGACCCGGATGAGGACTATGAGCACATCTTCGTTGAGGACGGGACAGACATAGCTAAGTGGGCTGGTTGAGAGCTGCAGCTAGGATATGAGGGGACTCTGCAGCTGTTTTGTTCTTATTTATACTTTGAGTATTTTCCACATATTACTTTACTACTTTTATTCCCAGAATTTTTATTTAGCAATATAATGACGGTTATTAGAGTTTAATATATGTTATGGTTTACGTTTCCGCGAAAAAAATTTCTACGTCATTTCGACAAGTAAGAGATTGGTTTGACGCTTTGTATTCTCCTTAGTGAGATACGGCGGGTGCACTGTTCCCGATGTTAGGGCTCGGGATCGGGGCGCTACAGGTGGTATCAGAGACCAGGCTTCAGATCCGCCTCGGAAACGCAGGATTAACTAGATCACTAGACATAAGTTATGATCTTTTGCGAAATGACAATTTTGCCCCTAATAAACAAAGTAGACTTAAGAGATGATTTTAGACTTAAGTTATGATCGGGTTATGGGAGGTGTGTGCCGATGGTGAGCTTTTCTTGTCTAATTATCAATTTATCCGCGTTCCACCTTTCAACTTATTATCGACAAATCTGTATTCGTTTCATGAACTCAAATTCTGGATAATGCCTCCACGACGTGAGCCGCCAGCTGGAAACGGAGGACACGATGGCGATGATCAGCAGGGTCAGGGGACCATTCCTCAGGTCCTTGCAGATACCCTGGCCATGCTGACTACATTGATGCCCCAGCAGCAGATACAGATGGCTCACCTACAACAGCAGTTGCAGGCTCACCTACAACAGTAGTTGCAGCCACCACCAGCACCACCACCCCAGGGGGCTTCGATTTTTCTACCGGAAGAATGTAGAACTGCCAGATACCTATGTTCAGGGTACAACACGACCAGAGGAGCAGAGATCTGGCTCAAGAATGTGTATAAGCAGTTGAGGTTGATGCAGGTTCCGGATGGCCTAAAGGTTGATGTGGTTGTACCATTCTTAGAGTGTGATACCAAGCAATGGTAGCAGTGTGTGACATGCAGGCTGATTCCACCGCCAACATGGACTTAGTTTAAGGAGAAGTACCAGAAGCACTCTATTCCAGAGAATGCCCTACACAAGCACAAGCAACCCCTCCATCATCAAGTCAGATGCAATAGAAAGTAAAGGGGCGGACCAACGCTCGTGTGCATGTTATGACGGACACTGAGGTCGAGGAGGTCGGGGACGTAGTTATAGGTGAGATGTTAATTAGCAAAGTCCTAGTCTATGTCTTATTTGATAGTGGTACCAGTCACTCGTTCGTTTCCAGGAGATTCGCCAAGAACATGAGTATTCTATCAGAACATCTTGAGATCCTTTATCGTGTTCAAGCCGCCAGTGGCCAGGTGCTTGTATCCCACTATCAGTACAAGAAATGTCACTTGGAGATTAATGAGCTGGAGTTCTCCGCAACCCTGATCCCGATCCAGATGCAGGACTTCGACATCATTCTGAGCATGGATTTCATGGCAAGATATAGTGCTACCATCGACTGCCGTCAGAGACAGATCAGTATGCAGACACCGGATAAGCAAGAGACTATCTTCCAGGGGGATGTCAAATTGAAAAATTCATCCAGGAAAAAAAAATCTACATGACTGCAGCACAGGCCTCTCGGGCATTGAAGAAAGGAGCCAGGGGTTTTCTTATGTATGTTCTAAATGCCAGTGCTGAGACTCCATCGATTGTGGTACGAAATTTTAAGGATGTCTTCCTTGACGAGCTGTCAGGTTTACTACCAAGTAGAAAAGTAGAGTTCGAGATCGACCTCATACTCGGAGCTGAGCTGATCTCGAAGGCACCATACAAGATGGAACAACCAGAGTTAAAAGAGCTTAAGGAGCAGTTGCAGGAGTTGCTGGACAGGAAGTTTATCAGGACTAGTGTTTCTCCCTGAGGAGCACTAGTGTTGTTCGTAAAAAAAAAGAAGGACGACCGTACAAGGTTATGTATCGACTATCGTGAGCTAAATAAGATCACGATAAAGAATAAATACCCACTACCGATGATCGACGATCCATTTGATCAGTTGAAGGGTGCCAGAGTGTTCTCGAAGATTGACCTCCGATCAGGCTACCATAAGTTGAGGATTAAGGCAGAAAGCATAGCAAAGACTGCGTTCCACACTCGATATGGGCACTACGAGTTTCATGTGATGCCTTTTGGACTGACGAATGCACCTGCGGCCTTCATGGACTTGATGAACACAGGATTCAGGAAGCAGTATGACCATTGTGTGATAGTGTTCATCGACGACATCTTGGTGTATTCACCTGATGAGGAGACGCATATTGAACACTGGCAGGAGGTATTGGAGACTCTTAGGAAGAAAAAGTTGTATGCAAAGTTCAGCGAGTGAGAGTTCTGGTTAGAGCGCGTGATTCCTGAGGAGTGCATTTCTGTTAACCCAAAGAAGATAGATACAGAATGGCTCCGACCTACTAATGTCACTGGGGTACGCAGTTTTCCTGGCCTTGTCGGTTGTCATCGCAAACTCGTGGAGGGATTTTCGAGTTGCAGCACCACTGAGTCGATTGAAAAAAAAACTAAGTTTGTATGAACCTCCGAGTGTGAGGTAAGCTTTGCAGAGTTGAAGCGGAGGTTGACGACCGCACCAGTATTGGCACAGCCCTCAGGCACTAAAGAGTTTGTCATCTACAGCGACGCCTCGAAGAATAGGCTAGGGTGCGTGTTAATGCAGAGAGATAGGGTAGTGCATACGCTTTAAGGCAGTTGAAGCAATATGAACAAAATTCTCCGACTCATGATCTGGAGCTGGCAGCGGTGATGTTTGCATTAAAGATTTGGCGCCATTATCTATACGGTGTAAAGTGCGAATTCTTCACAGATCATAAGAGCTTGAAGTATTTATTCACACAGAAAGAGTCGAATGTGCGTCAAAGGAGATAGCTTGAGCTACTGAAAGACTATGACCTGACCATCAGTTATCATCTGGGAGAAGGCAAACCGAGTTGCAGATGCCTTGAGTAGAAAGTCTAATCATGCCAGACGGACGCCACTGGAGAAAGAGATTGCCAAATTTGATATTGACATCGTTGATTCCACTGCTAACATTTTGGCGGCCTTGGTTATTACACCATCTCTGATTGAGCGGATTAAGGAGGCGCAGAAGGAGGATGTGACGCTCAGAGATATCCAAGAGAGGATGTTGACCAGTCTGATTGAGAGTTTCTAGATTCATAACGATGGCAGTATCTGGTACCAAGGAAGGTTATTTGTGCCTGATGTTGAGGACCTGAGGAAGGCTATTAAAAGAAGCGCACAATTCGAAGTTTTCGATTCATCCAGGTGCTACGCAGATGTATAATGATCTAAAGAAACACTATGGATAGAGTGGGATGAAGAGACACATCGCTGAGTTCATTGAGAGATGCCTCTTTTGTCAGCAGGTTAAGGCAGAGCATCAAAGGCCGGGAGGTTTGATGTTACCGTTGGAGATACCAGAATAAAAATAGGAGCATGTGACGATAGATTTTGTTATAGGGCACCCTAAAACAAGAAACGACAACGACATGATCTGGGTGATTGTTGATCAATTCACGAAGTCTGCTCACTTCTACCTGTGCCGAGTGACATGACCATGGAGAGATTAGTGACGTTGTATATTGATGATATTGTCAGTCTTCACAGGGTCCTGATTTGTTTTCCTTGCTTTGTTTCGACGTTGATTCCGATTTCCTTATAGTGAGTTTATTTTCATATACCTTTAGTTATCCAATTAGTTCCTCTATTTTTATTGATTTGTTTTCCTTGCTTTCCTCTATAGCCGTCACTTTAGGGTCCCATTCAGATGGAAGGCTTCGTAGTACCTTTTGGACCTTTTCCTGCATAGAGAAAGCTTTGCCAAGAGACTCAAGAGAATTGTAAATGTTAGTCAAGTGTAGATCCATATCGACAATAAATTCATTTGGCAATAACTTAAAAGACTCGAATGTAGACATAAGCATATTAATGTTGGACTCCTTTACTTGGCCAGTCCCTTCGTGTTTCATCTCAAGAATTCTCCACATTTCTTGAGCACTAGAGCAATTAGACACATAGTTAGATTCACTTTTACTTAGCCCGTTTAAAAGTAATTACATGGATCTAGCATTCATGCTTAGTCTCTTTTTGTCATCACTAGTATACTCTTGTTTTGGCTTAACGACCTCTAGTGTGACTCCATCTACAGTACATAATTTTGAAGGAACAAATGGACCGTCCTCTATGATGGACCATAGATCAATATCAATAGCCATAAGAAAAAGTTTCATTCTTAACTTCCATTGAATAAAGGAGTCACCATCAAAAAGAGGAGGCCTTTGACTAGACAGACCTTCCTGCTCGGTTTTGAAGTTAGTGGTTGCCATCTCACTTAGATCGTTGGATCTTTTGGTTGTGAGTGTGCATGCGCTCTGATACCCCTTGCAGGTCCTACAAATTAGTGACTTGATGTCTTGAACCAGCCAGCCTTTCCTGTGAACCTAGACAACAATACTCACACAACATTTCCTTTAACATCATTTTGGTTCTCATGGTTGTGTTTGTTTTGGCCATGAACAACCTGGTTTAGAAAGTGTTTTTTAGAGAAATCTTGCCTCACAGAGTTCTCATAGAAGTGGCCCAACTTCACAGTTACATAGGTGATTCCTATCAGGAGCATTCTGCCATACGTCACTTAATGTATCAAGATATAAGACATCATTAAAAGCTTTAGCTTACCCTAAATATTTTCTACAGACAGCACTTTTATATAACGGAATGAGCAAGTGCTATACTAAAACTTCATAACTTAGTTGTCCTATTGAACCAAGATTTTGGGATCTTCAGTCAACAAGGTTGGGTTACCATTACAAAAATTCTTGCATTTTAGGCTTAAGTCCCATTCTGTTTGTCAATTGACATCTGATCTTTAGGCAATCCTTTTGTAAGCGGATCCGCGAGATTCTTTTTGATGTTGCGTAATAAATGGAAATCACGCCATTAGAGATCAGCTGTGTAATGGTGTTATTTCTCCGACGTATGTGTCGTGACTTACCATTGTAGATGCTGCTTTGAGCTCGTCCTATAGCTGACTGACTACCACAGTGTATGCTAATAGCAGCGATTGACTTAGGCCAGCATGGAACATCTTCTAGGAAATCCGAAACCATTAAGCCTCTTCCCCAGCTTTGTCTAGTGCTATAAACTCAGCTTCCATAGTGGACCAAGCTATGCACGTTTGTTTTGTGGATTTTCACGACACAGAAGCACCGCCAACAGTGAATAAGTATCCACTGGTGAACTTTGAATCTTTACTATCTGATATCCAATTTGCATCGCAATATCCTTCTAATACTGCTGGATATCTCGTATAATGTAATCCAAGTTTCATTGTGTATTTTAGGTACCTCATCACTCTATTTAGAGCTTTCCAATGATCATCACTTGGATTACTGGTAAACCTGCTCAATTTGTTTTTTGAACAAACTAAGTCTGGTCTTGTATAGTTTATTATGTACATCAGACTCCTAATTACCTGCAAGTACTTCAATTGAGCTACAGGTTCGCCTCAGTTTTCCTTAAGTGTATACTTAAGTCAAGTGGGGTCTTTATTGGTTTTGTATCAAACATATTGAATCGTTTAAGAACAGATTCAATATAATGAGTTTGCGACATAACAGTGCCATCTGTTATCCGAGAAATTTTAATTTTTAGAATAACATTGGCAACCCCCATATCCTTCACATCAAGATTTCGTGTTAATATCTTCTTTGTATTCAAGATGATGTCACGAGTACTGAGCATATTGTCTACGTAGAGGCATATTATCGCATAGGTGTTTGGTGTGTTCTTGTTGTATACACACTTGTTACACTCGTTGATCCTGAAGCCGTTTGACATCATTGCCTGATCAAACTTTAAATGCCACTGTTTGGGTACTTGTTTAAGTCTGTATAAAGACTTAACAAGTCTACACACTTTCTTTTCTCGTCTTGGGACAACTAGTCCTTCAGGTTGTTCCATATAAATTTCTTCCTCTAACTCACCATTCAGAAAGATAGTTTTACATCCATTTGATGGATTTCTAAGTCGTAGACTGCAACAATAGCCACTAGCACCCTGATGGAAGTGATCCTAGTCATTGGTGAGTAGGTGTCAAAGAAGTCAAAGCCTTCTTTCTGTCGATAGCCCTTGGCTACCAACCTGGCCTTGTACTTATATGTAGATCCATCTTCTTTCAATTTTTTTTTTCTAATAATCCACTTGCATCCGAGTGGTTTACTTCCTGGTGGAAGATCCATCAACTCCCAAGTGTGATTTTGAAGAATAGAATCTATCTCACTATTTACTGCCTCTTTTTAGAAAGGAACTTCTGTAGTTATCATTGTCTCAGAGAAAGATCTTGGCTCGTTTTCTACCATGTAGGTTAGAAAATTTGGTCCAAAAGATGCCGGTATTTTGGCTCGTTTGCTTTGATGAGGTTCCTCTGTTTCTTGAGGGGTCGTCTCATGCACTTGCTTACTAGTACTAGCTTCTTCATTTTTTTGCCTTTCTTTGGAAACACATCTTCAAAGAACACCGCATTCCTTGACTCCATGACAATATTTTCATGTATCTCAGGAATGCCTGATTTGTGCACCAAGAAACGATATGCACTACTGTTCGTTGCATAACCTATGAATATCTAATCAATTGTTTTAGGCTTGATTCTCACTTGTCTTGATTTAGGTACAACAACCTTGCCTAGACACCCCCACACTTTCAAGTATTTGTATCTAGGCTTATAGCCTTTCCAAAGTTCATATGGGGGTTTATCCATCTTTTTAGATGGAATTCTATTTAAAATGACGTTGGCGGAGAGAATTACTTCCCCCCACAAGTTCTGAGATAAACCCGAACTTATCAGTATAGCATTCATCATTTCCTTTAAAGTACTGTTTTTGCGCTCTGCAATACCATTAGAATGAGGTGAATATGGTACAGTTGTTTGATGAATGATGCTATGTTCTGAACAGAATTCATTAAAAGTGCGTCATATTCCCCGCCTCTATCACTTCGAATTGTTTTAATTCGTTTACTAAGTTGATTCTCAACTTCATTTTTATAATCTTTAAAAGCATAAACGGCCTCATCTTTGCTACTTAGCAAAATAAACATAACAGTATCTAGTGCAATCATCGATAAAAGTTATAAAATAATTTTTAACACCTCTTGTTTGCACAAACTTTAAATCACACAAGTCTATATGAATTAAATCCAAGGGTTCAGTATTTCGTTCCGTTGAAGGAAATGGCGCTTTTGCCATTTTTTTGCTTCAACACATATTTAGCATTTTTCTTTATTATTAAAGTTCAATTTGGGTAATAAGTCAAGATTAATCATTCGTTGTATTGACTTGTAATTAACATGTCTCAAACAAAAATACCATAAACAAGAATACTCAAGCATGTAAGCAGAAGAGGAAACAATTTTATTAGCCTCATTAGGCGCAACTTTCTTGGGTACAACAGTCATACATTCAATTTAAACATGTTATCAGTAAGGTACCCCTTCCCTAAAAAAAGTCATTCTTAGAAAGAGTAAATTTATTCGCCTCAAAAACTAGTCTGAAGCCATGAGGACTAGTACAGCGCAGATACCAAGTTCTTACGGATGTCAGGAACATGCAAGACATTCTGCAGAATCAGGTCCTTTCCTGAGGTCAACTTCAGAACCACCTTGCTCGATCCTTCAATCTTCGAGCTGTCAGAGTTTCCCACGAAGAGTTGTTCATTATTTGTTGTGGGTATATAGTCTTTAAACATTGCCCTATTGGTACATACGTGTCGAGTGGCCCCTGTGTCCACCCTTCATTCACGCAGATTCCCCACTACATTGTATTCGCCACCACAACGCAGAGATTCAGATCCTCTATTGCACCGACCAGATTCGCTTTTGCTTTGATTTGACTCTGATTCTTTTTGGGCTTATGACAGTCACTGCTGCAGTGCCTCAGTTTTCCATAGTTAAAACACTTATCAGTGAACTTCTTTGCAATCGCCTTGCCCTTGACATTCACGCCCAGAGTGTTATTCCTCTTTTTATTTCCTGCCTCAGCAACATGAGCTTTGGCATGACCAGACTGAGAGGTTGGCTTTCTATCAGCACGACGATTGTCATCCTCTATGCGAAGCCAGACAATAAAATCTTCCATTTTCGTTTTCTTTCGTTTGTGTTTGAGATAGCTCTTAAATTCCCTCCACGAAGGAGATAGCTTCTCAATCACAGCCGCAACTTGGAAAGATTCACTGAGCGTCATTCCCTACTCTTCCATTTCAGATACCAACATCTGTATTTCTTCAACTTGTGAAATTACAGTTTTGGAATCTAGCATTTTATAGTCCAGAAATTTACCAACTGTTAATTTTTTTTGTTCCAGCATCTTCTGTGCGATATTTTTATCTAAAGTCAACCACAATGTTTTTGCAGTCTTAAAAGTACAAAACAAGCCATAGATAGTGTCATCCAGGAAACTTAGAATAAGATTCAAACAACAGAAATCATTGTAGGCCCATGCTTCAGCACTCAAGCTATTCTGCATGTTCTGATTCTGATCCTCGATAGGTTCCACCACTGATGGATCCTCGTTTAGGATTGTTGCCAAGCCTAGTGCTGTGATATAGAATAGCATCTTTTGCTGCCATCTCTTAAAGAAACTGCCTCCGAATTTTTTAGCCTTCTCCACATGTGCAGCTATGGAAGCAGGATTCTTCTGAGGCCCTCTGTTAGATGCCAGGGGAACTGTGTTGAAAGGCACATTGTTCTGGGTACTAGCAGCAACGTTATTGGTCCCGTCAGGTGTAGACACGGAGTGTGCACCGTTAAAGCCGTGAACAGAATTAGAGCTTTTGTTTTGCATTCCTGTTCAGTTGATCAAAACGAATAGATCAGAACAGTTTTAGATATAAGAAATGGGTGGAAATAGACTGTAAATCAGTGTATGATCAATGCTTTGAGTACGGAAAGTAAAGAACAGTATAGTAATTAATTGAATCAGAATACGTCTTAAGATGTTAAGATGTAAAACGTTTTGATGATGAAAAGATGTTTTGAATGAGTTAAAATTATGTTTAATATTTGATGCAAAATAGGCAAAACACATTATGTCCAAAGATGGTTGAGATTGGAAGACACTGGTTGACATCGATCTCTCAAACAGGGGACATCGATCGATCGATGTACTTCAGCCCCTGACATCGATCGATCGATGTCTGTCTGAGAACATCGAACCCTCAACCACAAGGACATCGATCGATCGATGTCACTTCATCCCCTGACTTCGATCGATCGATGTTAAACTGAATACTTCGATCTCTAAACCTGGTGACATCGATCGATCGATGTCACTTCAGCCCCTGACATCGATCGATTGATGTCTGACTGAGTACTTCAGTCTCTAAACCTAGTGACATAGATCGATCGATGTCCTGCAGAATTCAAATTTTTTGAACGTTAGAATAAAATCCAAGGTTGATTTTCAAGGTTTTCTCTTTCCAATCTTCTTCAAACTTCTTGTGGACTTTAACCTAACCTATTACATGCTTCCTTGACTATTGTATACATGTCTAAGATTCTCTAGGGTGGCTATCCAAGATCAAATCACTCCATAGGGTGGCTAAAGACTATTTGGGCATTATCTTGACATTTTTGAAGATGAAGACTTGGTGGAGAACCTCAAAAACGTGGTGAACTTCATCTATAAATAGAGGAGGCTTGGATGAAGCAAAAACACACTTTCAACATCATCTAGCTTCATTTTCCATTGTTGTATATTTTTCTCATACTTGTAAATTTGTTTAAAGCTTGTTTAAAGCTTTTCTTTGATCTTCACTATGGTATATTGAGAGAAAAAGAGTCAAGCACAAGAGGAACCATAAATATTTGATCTCTTGCTTGTGCTTAGACTTGTGAGAAAGTGTGATCCTTACCATATTTCTTCAACCCACTGTGAGAAGTTCTTGAGAGAACTTTTGTTGAAGTTGTGAGGAAGCAAGAAGTTGTTCTTGCTAAAAGCTGTAGTTGTTGTAGTTGCACAAGTGTGTTGTGCAAGAAGTTGCTGTTGTTGTTGCTTACACTAAAGTGTTAGTGTAAGTGTTGCTGTGGTTGTTCTTATTGTTCATAATAAGAAGAGTAGTTGTTGAAAATCCACTTTGGAAACAAAGTGGTAGTGGAGTAGAATCATTTACGATTCGAACCACTCTATATCCGGTGTACTCTTTCATTGTCTCTCATCTCCAATTCTTGCTCTGATTTTGAATATCCTTTTTGAGTTGAGAAAAACAAGAAAATTCCGCAAAACAGCCAAACACTCTATTCACCTCCCCTCTAGAGTGTATTTCGGACCTTATAATTGGTATCAGAGTCTAACCTTGATTGCTTGGCCAATCTTTGCAAGTAGCAAGGTTAAAGATCATGGCAATGACAACCTCAACCTCAACCTCAACCTCCTCATCTCCTAAGCCTACTGCACTATTTTCCGGATCAAACACTAAAGCTCCTATGTTTGATGCCCAAAACTATTCTTTGTGGAAATTTCGAATGATCAATCATTTGAAAGGCTGTGGATTTGATATATGGAGAGCCGTTGTCAAAGGAATTGAAGTTCCAATGATTACCAACTCAAAAGGAGAATCAATGTTTAAAGATGAGGATGACTACACCGACGAAGAGAAGATAAAGTTCGCCATTAATGGTAAAGCTTTTGACATTCTCTCAAGTGCTCTAACTACCACTGAGCTCATTAGACTCCAAGGCCTTGAAACAGCCCACGAGGCATGGAAAAGGCTTGAAATGATACATGAAGGAACTGAGCAAGTAAGAATGGCCAAAAGACTCATGCTCATGAAGGAGTATGAGATGTTCGGAATGAAGAGCGGTGAGAAGATTGAGGAGACAATCGACCGATTCACACGAATAGTGAATCAACTCTCTATGGTTGACAAGAAAATCTCAAACGAAGACCTTGTCTCAAAACTCCTCAACTCCTTGCCAAGAGAATGGACACCCAAAGTCACCGCCATCACCGAATCAAAGAATCTCAAGACTCTTACTCTTGATGAGCTATCCGGTAATCTTCTTACTCATGAAATTCTTATTGATGAACAAAATAGGATGAATCCTATCAAGCCTACACAAGCATCACACAAAGGATTGGTGGTAGAGTCCGATGATTCGGATGAGGAAGTTGCCCTTCTTGTAAGAAAATTTAGAAGAATGGCAACTAGAAACAAAGCTCAAGCAAGAAAGTTTTTCAAGAAACCATCTAAAGAAAAAGAAGCAAGTGAAAATTGCTATAGATGTGGTCGATCCGGTCACTTCATTGCCGATTGCCACGTAAAAGAGCCACAAAAGCAAGAAAAGAAGGTCTTTCCTCAAAAGAAGAAAGCCCTCAATGCGGAGGTAACCACGTGGGATGATCTTCTTTCGGAATCGGAAGGAGAAGAGAGTGAAGATCAAGGTGTTGGACTTGTAGCAATGATTGAAAATCCAAAGGTTCAACATACTTGTCTTATGGCAATTGAAGATGACCTTGAGGTAAGTTCTAATCCTTCAAATTTGCATGATGAAATAGGAGATTTGCAAGATGACTTTGAAAAATTAAATTTAAAATATAAGCATTTGAAGAAAGAATTCAAGAAATGCATTTTAGAAAATAAGAGCTTGCATGACAAAAATATTTTGATGTTTCAAGAGCATGATATCATACTCACTATGCATAAAACCGTGGCTCTTGAAAACGAAGAAATTAGAAAAGAATGTGAAAAACTAAAATTAGACTTACAAAGACTAACAAATGGTAAAAACAACTTAGACATACTACTTGGAAATCAAAGGATTGGAAATGATAAATCCGGTTTAGGATTTAACTCATCATCTTCTTCTATTAAACCTAAGTCCTTGAAGAAGACAAACAATAGACAAACACAACAAAATTCATCATCTTCTAAACCAAAGCATGTACCCACTTGTTTTTATTGCAACAAACTAGGACATGTAAAGAAAGCATGTAAAGCTCGATTTGAAAGCACATATGTTTGGAAGCCTAAGGGTCGAAAAACTAACCCTAAAGGACCCAACCATCAAAGGGTACCAATGCATACATCTTTTGGTTTTGTAGGCTCTCAAGATAAATGGAGTAGCCAAAGAAGAAGGAACCAAATGGCTTATGGACAGCGGATGTTCAACTCACATGACCGGAGACAAGACGCTGTTCACCAAGCTCAAGCTCCAAGATGGTGGAACGGTGCATTTTGGCAATGGGAGAGCCAAAATCCTTGGACATGGAGAAATTGGTAATTCTTCCTTTACTATTAATAATGTACTATATGTAGAAGGGCTTAAGTATAATTTGATAAGTGTTAGCCAACTATGTGATGCTAATTTTCAAATTGAGTTTGCGAAAAGAAAATGTGTTGTGAAAAAGAACGATAAGATTGTTTTTGAAGCCATTCGTAAAAATGATGTTTACAAATTTAGCACACATGAATTGATATCACAAAATGTTTCTTGCCTAGTTGCCAAAAATGATTTGACTCAACTATGGCATAGACGACTTGGACACATTAGTTTTAAGAATTTCAAAGAGATTTGCAAAAATGAAAAAGTCCAAGGTCTTCCAAAATTGAATTTCGAAAACCATGGCTTATGCGACACTTGTCAAAAGGCAAAACTTGTTAAAACAAGTTTCAAGCCGAAAAGTGAAATCTCCACCACCAAACCTCTACAATTGCTTCATATGGATTTGTATGGGGATATTGGTACAGCAAGCCTAAGTGGAAAACATTATACCTTTGTGGTGGTAGATGACTACTCTAGGTACACTTGGGTAATGTTCTTAGCTAAAAAGAATGATGCATGTCAAGAATTTATAAAGCTTTGTAAGAGATTAGAAAATCAAAGAGAAGACACAATTAAGGAAATTAGAAGTGATAGAGGTGGTGAGTTTGATGGAGAGTTTCAAGAATTTTGTGTATCCAAAGGGTATGGACACAATTTTTCAGCTCCAAGAACTCCTCAACAAAATGGTGTTGCGGAAAGGAAAAATAGAACACTTCAAGAAATGAGTAGAGCCATGCTATACCGCTTGTCATGTGATCAATAGAGTTTATTTGAGACCATTTCTCAAAAAGACTCCTTATGAGCTTTGGAAAGGTAGAGTACCAAATATTGGTTATTTCAAGGTTTTTGGTTGTAAGTGTTTTATACTTAACACCAAAGACAACTTGGATAAACTTGACTTCAAAGCGGATGAAGGAATCTTTATGGGTTATGCCCAAAATAGCAAAGCATTTAGAGTATATAATAAGAGAAGTATGAAAGTTGAAGAATCAATTCATGTCAAGTTTAGTGAATTCATTGATGATAAGTCAAACGATAATAATGATGATGATGAAGATGAAATAATCGAAGTAAGTCATATAGAAAAATTTGAGAATCCAAAAGGTAATATTGTCATCGACCTTAGGATTGATCCACTTGAACCTAAGGTTGAAGATGAAGAAGTAGGAGGGGATACCTCAAATTTGCCGGAGTCATATAAATATAGGAAAGATCACCCTAAAGAGTTGATACTAGGTGAAACTAGCCAAGGTGTAATGACAAGGAGAAAATTCAATGAAAATGCCTTCATTTCACAAGTTGAGCCTAAAAATATAAAAGAAGCAATAAATGATGAAGATTGGGTATTAGCTATGCAAGAAGAATTAAATCAATTTGAAAGAAGTGATGTGTGGGAATTAGTTGCTAAACCTAGTGATCATCCTGTAATTGGCACTAAATGGGTATTTAGAAACAAAATGGATGATAAAGGAAACATCACTAGAAACAAAGCTAGGTTAGTAGCTCAAGGCTATAGGCAAGAGGAAGGCATAGACTATGATGAGACTTTTGCCCCCGTAGCTAGGTTAGAAGCTATTAGGATGTTATTAGCATATGCATGCTATAAGGATTTCAAACTATACCAAATGGATGTGAAATCCGCATTCCTGAATGGAATAATTCAAGAAGAGGTCTATGTAGCTCAACCTCCGGGGTTTGAAAATCATGATTATCCAAATCATGATTTTAGACTCAAAAAGGCCCTTTATGGACTTAAACAAGCTCCTAGGGCTTGGTATGATAGATTAAGTAACTTCCTACTTGAAAACGAGTTTTCAAGAGGAAAAGTCGACACTACTCTTTTTATTAAAGAACAAGGAAACCATCAATTGCTTGTTCAAATTTATGTGGATGATATCATATTTGGTGCTACTAATGATTCTCTTTGTAAGCATTTTGCTAAATTGATGGAAGGAGAATTTGAAATGAGCATGATGGGTGAACTCAACTACTTTCTTGGTCTACAAATCAAGCAAACTCAAGATGGAGTGTACATATCTCAAACAAAGTATACGAAGGATTTGCTCAAGAAGTACAAATTCGAGGATGGAAGAAGTGTGAGCACTCCGATGAGCACAAGTACAAAGCTTGACAAAGACGAAAAAGGAAAGCCGGTTGAGGTAACAAAATATAGGGGTATGATTGGTAGTTTACTTTATTTGACCGCTAGTAGGCCGGATATTTTGCATGCTGTGTGCTTATGTGCTAGATTTCAAAGTATGCCTAAGGAATCGCATTTAGTTGCCATTAAACGTATCTTTAGGTATTTAAAAGGAACTTTGAACTTTGGATTGTTTTATCCCAAAAATGGTTGTTTTGATCTAAGAGGATATAGTGACTCCGACTATGCCGGAAATCTTGTTGATCGTAAAAGCACCTCCGGAACATGTCAATTCCTTGGAGATTGCTTAGTTTCTTGGTTTTCCAAGAAACAAAATAGTGTGTCACTTTCCACGGCGGAATCCGAATATGTATCGGCCGCTTCGTGTTGTGCACAACTACTTTGGATGATCAACACCTTGAACGATTACAATGTTAAGTTTGAAAAAGTTCCCATCCTATGTGATAATACCTCAGCCATAAGTATAGCACAAAACCCGGTTCATCATAGTAGAACAAAACACATTGAGGTGCGACATCACTTCATAAGAGATTGCATCCAAAAAGGATTGGTATGCGTTGAGTTCGTTCCAACAAATGATCAACTGGCGGATATCTTTACCAAATCCCTTCCCACCGAAACGTTCGAATCAATTAGAACAAGATTGGGAATGATAAACATTGGTTAAAGGGTTAAAAATGTCAAAATTACAGATTTCTGCATACATAGATCGATCTATGTAGATATCTCAAGAGAATGATGTCTATAAAGACATCAATCGATCGATGTTCAGGACATCGATCGATCGAAGTCCCTGACATCGATCGATCGATGTCAGCGGGACAGGGTCTATAAAACCTGCAAAAACGCCTTATTTTTCATTCCAACACTACGAACCCTAAGCTTCTCTCCTGCGAAATATATCTCTCATTCAACCAAATTTTCAATCTTTCTCTCAAAGCTATTCTTTTTATCAATCCTACTCAAATCTACATCAATCTTCAATCTCTAACCAAATCATCTAGCATTTTCTTGCCCTAATTCTCTCAAATGGCTCCAAGAACCAAGAATCATCCCAAGAGACAAAGAACTTCACAACAACAAACTCCAACGGGTCCAAGAACAACAGGATTACGGAAGCAACCAGAGCCATCTCAAGAACATCTAATTCGTGAGGTAAGGGAAAGTCTTCACATTCGAAATTTTCTTTGGCTTAAAACTGGAGAATATGAGAATGCCCTAGCCACACCTCTAGGATTAGGCATATACGCTCATATATCTCAGAGAGCCCAATTATTATTCACAGAATGGGAAAATAGCAATAGGTCTACCATTCCATCAAAAGTGCTCAAAATTGAGGATATTTTGAGCAATGCAGAACTGAGACCTATAATTGATTTGTTGTATGCTCAAAACTGGATGTTTTTATGGGATTCATCTGAGATGGGAGCTATGTCTACTCGTTATACCCGATTGTTCTATGCCAATTTTTGGATTGACTATCTAAATGGAAATCCATTTTCTCTGAATTCAGTTATTGATGGTCAAGTAGTCTCCTTTCACACTGCACAAATCAATGCTATTCTTGGTACACCTAGTGAAGGATTCAAGGATTTCGATCCTTGGAAGTGGGATTTTAACAAATACCAAGTGACTGAAAATGAAGTCAAAACCTTTCTTGGATTTCACCCGACAAAGAACACAAATGATATGCCCTTGATACATAGAGTCTTGCTTGCAATAGTTACCTTTTGTGTAAATGGAAAATCAGCCAAACTTCCCAGCAACCTAGACTTCTACATTACATACCGCATAGCCAGGCGAGAGCAGGTAAATTTTGGAGAAGTATTCTTTGAAAACGTGTTGGAGGCGGTCACGAAGAAATCGAAAGCACTTCCTTACAGTAATCTGATATATAGATTATTGAAACGTTCAAATCTAGTACTGGATGTTGAATACGAAGAGGCGATTACGAATAAGGATTATTACTCCAAGTCTAACATCCAGCAGATTCTTAAGTCAAGGAAGGAAGCACAAGGACGGGGGTGGTGCTCCGGATCCGGAGGAAGATGAGGCTGAAAATGAGCCTGAAATACCACCACACCCCACTGAGCCAACCGTTGAACCCCAACCTAACCCTCCAAGTCCTACATCTCGAATAGACAAAGGCAAAGCCCCAATGGAGCAAGACAGTGAATCCGGGAATGATTTTGATATAGAATACGAGATAAACGACATCCAACGCACTCTTGGTCAATGGGGTGAAGACTTGACCAAGGAGGCTGTTCGTATAGATGATTTGGAGAAAGGCTATACGACATTCCAGAACCGTCTCACAACGCTAGAAACAAGAGTGGACACTGAATTCAAGTCACTCCAAACTGAGCTCACCATGCAAAAGACCAAGTACCAGAAATTGAAAACGAAGCTCAAAGCCGCTCTCTCCGGACTATGTTTCTCCTCCGATGAGGAGTAGTTCTTCATGATTTCTCATTCCCTCGTTTTTATGCTAGTTTTTGGCAAGTTTGAGTTTGTATCTCAAAACTTGATATTCTCTTCATGACATTTATATTTTCATATTGGTAAATTTTTTTTTGATGTTTTCAAAAAGGGGGAGAAGTTTCATGCATGTTTTGGCATCATTAGTTTTGTTGGTTTCATTAGCATGAATTGTTTTTGCCTTAATTTGATAGAGCTTTGGATGCTTGCTAATGATATGTTTTGGCATGATGGATATGAATTGTTTTTGCCTTAATTTGATAGAGCTTTGGATGCTTGCTAATGATATGTTTTGGCATGATGGATTGTTGGGAAGCATAATTGGATATTAATATGGCGTGTGTTGATATATTTAGTTGGACGTGATAGCATGTTTTGGATAGGCATTGGTATTAAAAGTCACTTGATATGCGTTACATATTGAAATAGTGAAAATACAAAACTTGATGCATAATTTGAGGGGGAGCATGTTGGGTAGATTGGTAAGAAAGCATGAACTAAGGGGGAGTTGTAGAATATAAAAACATCTTTTGGATTATGGTTTTGAAATCATCAAAAAGGGGGAGAATGTTAAGATGTAAAACGTTTTGATGATGAAAAGATGTTTTGAATGAGTTAAAATTATGTTTAATATTTGATGCAAAATAGGCAAAACACATTATGTCCAAAGATGGTTGAGATTGGAAGACACTGGTTGACATCGATCTCTCAAACAGGGGACATCGATCGATCGATGTACTTCAGCCCCTGACATCGATCGATCGATGTCTGTCTGAGAACATCGAACCCTCAACCACAAGGACATCGATCGATCGATGTCACTTCATCCCCTGACTTCGATCGATCGATGTTGAACTGAATACTTCGATCTCTAAACCTGGTGACATCGATCGATCGATGTCACTTCAGCCCCTGACATCGATCGATCGATGTCTGACTGAGTACTTCAGTCTCTAAACCTAGTGACATAGATCGATCGATGTCCTGCAGAATTCAAATTTTTTGAACGTTAGAATAAAATCCAAGGTTGATTTTCAAGGTTTTCTCTTTCCAATCTTCTTCAAACTTCTTGTGGACTTTAACCTAACCTATTACATGCTTCCTTGACTATTGTATACATGTCTAAGATTCTCTAGGGTGGCTATCCAAGATCAAATCACTCCATAGGGTGGCTAAAGACTATTTGGGCATTATCTTGACATTTTTGAAGATGAAGACTTGGTGGAGAACCTCAAAAACGTGGTGAACTTCATCTATAAATAGAGGAGGCTTGGATGAAGCAAAAACACACTTTCAACATCATCTAGCTTCATTTTCCATTGTTGTATATTTTTCTCATACTTGTAAATTTGTTTAAAGCTTGTTTAAAGCTTTTCTTTGATCTTCACTATGGTATATTGAGAGAAAAAGAGTCAAGCACAAGAGGAACCATAAATATTTGATCTCTTGCTTGTGCTTAGACTTGTGAGAAAGTGTGATCCTTACCATATTTCTTCAACCCACTGTGAGAAGTTCTTGAGAGAACTTTTGTTGAAGTTGTGAGGAAGCAAGAAGTTGTTCTTGCTAAAAGCTGTAGTTGTTGTAGTTGCACAAGTGTGTTGTGCAAGAAGTTGCTGTTGTTGTTGCTTACACTAAAGTGTTAGTGTAAGTGTTGCTGTGGTTGTTCTTATTGTTCATAATAAGAAGAGTAGTTGTTGAAAATCCACTTTGGAAACAAAGTGGTAGTGGAGTAGAATCATTTACGATTCGAACCACTCTATATCCGGTGTACTCTTTCATTGTCTCTCATCTCCAATTCTTGCTCTGATTTTGAATATCCTTTTTGAGTTGAGAAAAACAAGAAAATTCCGCAAAACAGCCAAACACTCTATTCACCCCCCCCCCCCCTCTAGAGTGTATTTCGGACCTTACATAAGATTGTTGGAAATAATCAATCTTGTACCAAGACGCAATCGTTCGGTGTGTGCATATGAAACAATAAA
This sequence comes from Eustoma russellianum, assembly GCA_036186865.1. NCBI lineage: Eukaryota > Viridiplantae > Streptophyta > Magnoliopsida > Gentianales > Gentianaceae > Eustoma > Eustoma russellianum. The sequence continues at coordinate 20,404,278 of AP025056.1, read as the reverse complement.
CAGTAGACCAAACCCAAGGTGAGTCGAGGACTTTGTCCTTAAGACGTATTGTTCTGCTATACTGTACCCAACAGGCATTAGCAATCGTCTCCCAGGATACAACGGGTACTTGTTCAGTTGAGCGGCACTACTTAACTTGAACTGCAGCGAACCTTCGAGTGTCTTGACTTCTTTTGGACGTGAAGCAGAAAGAATAAAACGAAGAAAGCAGAAGAGAAGTGTATATTCTGATCGCACACCTCCCTCTGTTTATATAGGGGAATCAGTTGGAGAATCGGTTTCGCAGATGGACTTGTGACAGTCGGATCAAAACCGTAGATGAACCAAAGCCGTTGGATAAAAACCAAAACAGCATCTGTCGGGCAGTTTTAGACGATTCAAATCCCAGCCGTCAGATGAAAACGGAACTACATGATTAATCCTGGAGCGTTGGATGAAAACCACATTCGGTTAGACGGTTTCGTCAGTTTGAATTACAGTTGTTGGATCAAAGCTGACATTCTCCACATCGTTAGATCAAAACCGTTTGATCTTATCACATAAGGAAGACCTGATGATAATGGATGGACCTGATCAGTCTAGGAGACATTACGTTAGGCCGCTGCGCAGCTAGGCCTGAAACCTTTAACTATTTACAAAAAATAATTAATCCAAAAGCCCAAAGAAATTTTCTCCAAAAGATAGGAACCGGCCAGGTCCACATGCCCACCACGAGCCACGAGCCAAGCCATTTATAAGGTGGCTAAATCAAGTCATCTACGTCTTTCCTCCGGTCAAAAATTCTCTTGCCCTAAGGGACACATCTAAAGTGATCATTCTAGCCATTTATAAGGTGGCTAAATCAGGTCATTTGTCCAATGTGATATTCCTTCATAAGGGTGATGTGGCCTCCTAAGAATAGGACACATAACCCATTAAACCATGTTTTTCATCTACTTTGAGCATTAAGTTTTCATTCACCCGGTATCGTAATTGAATGATTCCAAAGCCTAAAATTAACTACTCGTTACGTAGATAATTAAGGACCTATTAGTTTCCATTTTCTATTAACGGAAACTAATTATAATTAAGCTCAAAGTGTATTGTTTAACCAAGTTTGCTACTTGTCTTAATGGGCCAAAGCCCAAACTTTCCAATTCCTCCAACGCAAACTAGTACATGAACTTGAGTAATGTAGCAGTTGTACATGAACAAGCCTACGGCTGACAAAGAATCAATGATAACGTGTTGTGAAAGTAATCAGAAATAGTAAAAGAAGAGCATAGATAACTCAAAGTTTAAAGACAATATGAAACGATAAAGAACTTTAATCATCACTGAAGTATAGAGTAATTCTACTGCAATTTAGTAATAGATGCAATAAAAACTCTTGTCCTATCTATAAGAGTGGAGCTGTTTGCTTCTAAGCAGCAGCTTTATAAGTAGTTACAGCAAGTAGTTTTGTAAGCTGCTACAATAAATAGCTAACAAACAGCTTTCTAGATAGCTTCATTAGGTAACTGACAAACAGCATTATATTGTAGCTGACAAGCCACTTTGAAAGCAATTACAGTAGATAGTTTGTAAGCAGCTTTGTAAACAACTATATCAGGTAATTGACAAGCGGTAGCTGGCAACCATGTAGCTCAAAAAGTAAATCATTCTAAATATGATAAAGAGACATTATAGATACAACGTGTCTAACGGACCTCCGCAAAATAAATATTCATTATACTTTGATGTATTTCTCAAGTTACATATCTGTAATAACTCTCTTTTCTTTTTCTTTTTAAAAGTAATCGGTAATCCCAGCAAGTACAAATTTTCAACATTTTATTAATTGTTCATTAAATAATAAAATCAAATGTTGAAACCACTTTGAAGTGCGTGATTGCTTCTTGTTTATTCAGATACAAGCATGGAAAGCCCCTAGATAAATTGACAAACTACAAGTTGGTTTAGTTACATCCTCAAGATAATAGTCAAGTTGCTGATCAACTTGTTATGATGCTATTAATCAATTACTATTTAGTAAAAGGAAGACAATTTTAAAAATAAGGAACAAGTAAAAAGGATCCATAAAACCCTAATATAATCTTTTCGTGTTGTAATTTTTCCGTTTTCAAATTATTGTGATAGTTTAACTTGAATTTACAGACACACTAAAGAAGAACCAAGACGTTTTTCTATTTTCGCATTAACAAAATAAAAGTGCATATGAAAATTAAGGTTAGAAGATTATCCCAAAACGTCGGACTTTGTGCAATCAGCAGAAAAGCCCATAAATATTAGTACTGTCGGGTATCAAAAAGGTTATGCTTCCGCATGCCATCAAAAATCCGGCCCGGGTATATAGGAGCCCCTCCGTTTATAAAAGAAGGGATTTCTGTGTCATTATTATTTTTTCCTGATAGGAGATTTCTGTTTAAGAAATGAAATGGCAATATTGTTAGTGTATGTGCCCTAGGCCATGATTTGGATGTTTTATGTTATACATTTATTATTAATAAAGAGGTTTTATTATCATTATTGTTGGTTAGTATGTTACACAATTATGATATATGTCCCTGGTTCATTATTGTTATAGAGATAAAATAATTTATAACCAGTATGAGTATTGATTTGATAATCATGAGATGATTATGTGTATAGTGATACAAATCAATCTCATAGATACTTGTTAGAGAACAGTGTATTGGATAGACCCATCATGAGATTACTACATGGATTAGCGTCATAAGTAAATCTCATGATAGTCATGTTTTAATCCTTAGACTTGAGATTGTCACAGTTTCCAACATAAGGACTATTATATTTTGACATGATCAAACGTTATCAGTAACTGGATAATAATAAAGGTCATGATTGAATATGATAGAAATTACGTAGAGGATATTGAACAGTCAAGATAGAATTTGTCCCTCTCTTTTGATAGAGATATCTTTAGGCCCCTCGATTAGTGAGACTGTGAAATGCATGGTCGTGCTCAAGTGAATTGATAGTGTGATCAATGTCATTTGTTTTATCAGTCTACTTAGAGATCGAGTAAACACAAGTGAATTGATAGTGTGATCAATGTCATTTGTTTTATCAGTCTACTTAGAGATCGAGTAAACATATGTTTGAACAATATAAGTATGACTCTGACTCTGACCATGACTTATGTTCAAACTAGATATCGTGTGACAAAGGGATTAATGCATGTACTATTATTAGGCTAGTTGGACTTTACTCGTATTAATTGGGTAGTCGTAATGTCTTGCTAGAGACCAATTACGACTTGTTGGTTTAATGGAGATTTAACCGACTGCCAATTAATATGGGCCTATCGGGTCACACACAAGAATGTGTATGGGCTGATATTAATAATATTAATATTAGATATTAATTATTATTATTATTATTGTTTTGTTTTTTTGTGATTACATATATATATATCTGTGTGTGTGTGTATTATCGGATAATAACGAAAGAATCTATATCTGATATGGAATTTTTATATCCTGATAGAATCCGTATCTGATATGGATTTTGATTGGCATTAACTAATCCGATTAGGACTAGGATTTTGATGTCTATATATGTGTATATATATTGTGTATCTCTTATAGAGAACACACACGAAAACAACAGAAAACCCTAGAGCCGTTTTTGGAGAAAAGCGAGTTCTCTCAGCTGCCCCGTTCAAGAGCTAGCACTCAGGGCGGAAGCGTTCGTGTGGATACCGACAGAGGGTGATCGTGTCATCGCACCTCCTACATTCGCACCTCCTTCAACTGCGAAATTCGAATCTACTGAGGTAATTTTCGAGTTTCTTTCATCGAATTAAACGAACAACATGGATCCTTGGTAGGAAATCGGAGATCAAGTTTTGTTTTTCCGCTGCGCGTTTTGCAGTGATCTTGTCGGATTTCCTAACAAATATAACCTGTAGATGTTCCAGGGCATAGTTCAGTAGGTACTCAGGTTTGAATTTTCTTCAAGAGATCAAGAGTTCGATTCCAGAGACACGCACAGTATGGGTGTTCCTCTGTTGCTAGGCCGAAGGCTTGGTTTGCAGAGACGCTTTGTGTGGGTAACTGCGTAAGATCTCACCCAATCTAAAAGGCTGCTGGTCTCCTTATTTGCATCCTTCAGATATGCTCCTTAGAGCTGGGACGGTGAGAATCCGCGGGGTGATGAATTTCATCCAATATAACCCTGTAGATGGTCGGATGGGATCCTGCAAGGCCAAATGTGAGGCCAAAAATGAGGCCGCGAATCCGGTGGCGCCACGTGTCTCATCTTGTTTATTTAAATTTTTTTTATAGATGACCATCTATAAAAAAGTTGAGACACGTGGCACCACTGGATTCGCGGCCTCATTTTTAATTTCACATTTGGCCTTGCAGGATCCCATCCAGTAGACGGTTGGCTGGGACAGAAAGAAGATTGCTGAGTCACTCAAAAAGAAGATTGCTGAGACAGAGGCCTGCAAAGTCATAATGCCAGGAAAAGAAACACAACTATAACGAGCATTTGAGTATAGGTCATATATTTTATATTGTGTATCGTACAGGTTAGTCTTAGTGATTTTAAGTTTATATTTGTATGTTTTTTGTGGAATTCTTAGAGCTGTGGCATGATTTTCTTCCGTGTAACTTACCATTTTTTTTTCTCTTGTGTGATTTTCAGATATTTTAGAGCTGACGAGTCAAAAAGAATGCTTGAGATACGCAGTAGATTTCTAATGATAAAGAAAAGCAAAATCTGAAGGAGTAAGTGTCAGAGTCGACCGCCAAAAAGTGGGATCGACCCCCAAGAGTTGATTTTTCGTGTTAGATGTCTATTAGATTCTGTTAAGGCCGAGCTGAACTGACATAGCCGCCCTGCACTGACCTGATGAGCTGACCTGCACTCGATGTAAAGTTTACCTACCGAGCTGGATTGGGCAGGCAACTCAACTCGGCTAACGCTATCCCGGAAATTGCGGAAGGAATGGAATAGAGTTATCTGATTGTGCTTGATTTTGATTTCGTAAATACCTTTATCATAGATTTAATTTATTTTGTACATATCTTTACCATAATTGGGCGGATTTGATTAGCATAACCATTTAGGTAATGTTTAGCGTTACGAGTTCATTTGTACTATAAATTCAGGATGGAATACAAGAAAAGGACAGACTTTCCATTTTCCAAATTATTGCTTTATATGGTATCAGAGCCATAACCTTCGTTTTTCACTCACATCTCTGCCTACGTCACCATCTCCGTTGTATAAACCATGGCAACTGGAACCTCAAACTAAGAAAACTGTGTCACCATACGACCTTCACTTTGGTGATCACCCTAGGTTACTCATCACCTCCGTGCAATTGACGAGAACAAACTATGAGGAATGGGCTCAGGCGGTCAGAGGATCACTCCTTACCTGGAGAAAGTTTGGATTTCTGGACAGATCTATACAAAATCCAGCAGATGACTTTCCAGACGCAACAAACTGGGAACCTATCAATTCCATGATCGTGGCTTGGCTCCTGAACACCATAGAACCAAGCTTGCGATCCACGATTTCTTATACCGAGGTGGCTAAGGAATTATGGGATGGTATCAAGCAGCGTTTCGATGTGATGACTGCGCCCTATGTTCAGCAACTGAAGAAAGCTATGGCGAATTGCGCTCAGAAAGCCGATCCTGTCATAGTGTACTATGGTAAGTTGACAAAAGTTGTGGGACGAGCTGAAGGACTATAATGACCTTCCGATGTGCAAGTGTGATCTGTGCAAGTGCAATCTTTGCCAAGTCCTTTCCCGACACAAGGAAGCTGACCAGGTGCATCAATTTCTGATGGGATTAGATGACACGTATCGGGTGGTACGATCATCTATTCTCAACCAAGATCCTCTTCCGTCCTTGAATCGCATTTATCATATGGTGGTGCAAGAAGAGAGTCTAAGCAAAGCAGCATTGATGGAGGAGCAATGTTAACCAGCTGGTTTCGCCATGGCACTGACGGCCAAACCAGCCGGAGACAAACGGGACCGGGGGAACGTCGACCTCTCAAGGCTGACGCTGTGTGCCCCCATTGACATCGCAAGGGGCATATGGTCAGCGGTTGTTTTCAGATCTTCGGATATCTAGACTAGTGGGGTGATCGGCCTAGAGGACCTCTTCGCTCCAAAGGTGCGACATTTGGAAGGGCTTCTCGACCCAAGCAGGCGGGTGCATCAGTCCATATGACAACCGCCAAGCTATCTAACTCGGCTGTGTCTATGACTGAAGCGTTGGCCGAGCTGTCGGCGAATGATCTCACCACAGTGCTTCAAACACTCAATGCTCGGAAGATTAAACGTTTGAGTGGTAAGTGTTCTGACTCTTCCTTGATCGTTGATTCCGGTGCAACCCATCACATGACATGCAATTTACAGCTTTTGCGCAACTGTGTCTCTACCAATCCTTGTAGCGTTCGGCTACCTAATGGGACATACACACTAGCTTTCAAGCAAGGGACGGTTCATCTTAGTGATACCTTTGTTCTTGCTAACGTGATTTTGGTACCACATTTAACATGCAATCTATTGTCTGTGTCACAATTAATGCACAATGGTGATTACACGGCTGTGTTTACTAATGATCGTTGTGTAATGCAGGACCAGAATACCAAGACTCAGATTGTAGTGGATGAGCAGAGTGATGGACTGTATGTGCTGCGATCGCCTCCAGCTTGTCAGGCACATGCACTCTTGGTTTCCTCGGACTCAATTCTCTAGCATAATCGACTTGGCCATCCCTTTGATAGTGTGTTAAATATGATTTGTGACAAATCATTTCCTTTGATTAAACAATCCAAAGTTACTTGTGATGTGTGTCTTCGGGCCAAACAAACTAAGAGCCCATTCACTTTGAGTAATAAAAGTGCATATTGTTATTTTGATTTGATTCATTGTGACTTGTGGGGACCGTATCAAGAGCCGACCTCTTGTGGTGCTTCTTACTTTTTAACCCTTGTGGATGATCACTCATGTGCCGTATGGGTATACTTGCCCAAAACTAAGGACCGTGTACCTGCAGTGGTACGCCAATTTGTCGCCATGATTGTAACTCAATTTAATAGATAGACGAAGACCTTCCGCAGTGATAATGGCTCCGAATTTCTCCCCCTACAATTGTTTTTCTTGGAACTCAGTATTATCCATCAAACCTCCATTCGGCATACAACCCAGCAAAATGGCCGAGTAGAGTGCAAATACCGCCATATCCTAAACATAGCCGGGGCCTTGCGGTTTCAGGCCAGTCTCCCTATCTTCTTTTGGGGAGAATGTGTCCTGACCGCAGCCTATCTAATCAACCGAACTCCTACTCCTCTCCTGGGTGGGAAAACCCCCTATGAAAAAATTTTCGGTTCTCCTCCTTCATATGATGACCTTAGGGTGTTTGGGAGTCTTTGTTATGTGCATAATGATTAACACCATGGCGACAAGTTCCAAAGCAGTAGTCGTCGATGCATCTTTGTGGGTTATCCAGCTGCCACCAAAGGATGGAATGTCTTTGATCTTGAATCTCATACCTTTTTCACATCCAGAAATATTACCTTTGTCGAAAATGCTTTCTCATATGCTAACCTATAGACCTCATCTACCAATCTGAGCCCCAATACAATGCATGCACCTGATCTCTTGGCCCAACAACTGCTTGTCCCCGCTGAAGATGATTGCAACGTCAACATTCTGGCCGGGTAGGCCACCACATACCTACCCTCAAACTATGAAGGCATCTCCCCACTGTCGACCTCCACCTTGGCCCCGCAGCTCGACCGAGGACACCGTATCAAGCGCCCACCTCTTAAACTGGTAGACTTTGCCCTTTGCACAGTCCCGTATAGCCCCTTGGCCGACTCTACCGCGCTCTCCGCTTCTTCATGTACTCCCTACTCTATCCATAACTATCTCAGTACTCACAGATTCTCTGCAGCTCATCAAGCATTCCTTGCGGCTATCACTTTGGGTGTTGAGCCACAATCTTATTCTCATGCGGTAAAGGACCCTCGCTGGCGGGCTACCATAAAGGAGGAGATTCGGGCTCTTGAAGACAATCAGACCTGGACACTTGAGCCGCTGCCGCCGGGCAAGCGTGCTATTGGATGTAAATGGATCTACAAAATCAAATATAAGTCTAACGGCAGCATTGAACGGTATAAAGCACGGGTCATCATTCACGGTAATTGTCATATTGAAGGTATTGATTACAATGAAACATTTGTACCCACTGTCAAAATGGTTACTGTCCAAGTCCTTCTTGCCCTTGCTGTCGTGCACAATTTCTCCACGTGTCAAATGGATGTTCATAATGCTTTCATCCATGGCGAGCTTGACAAGGAAGTTTATATGAAACTTCCCCCTGGCTTCACCACCACTGATTCTCATCAGGTCTGCCGTCTTCGCAAATCATTATATAGACTCAAGCAAGCTCCGCGATGTTGGTTCGCAAAATTTTCTGACGTGTTACATGCTTATGATTTTGTTCAGTCCCACTCTGATTATTCTCTCTTTCGATATCTCCGCAATAGAGCTCAGATCTTCCTCTTGGTGTATGTTGATGATCTCATTATTATGGGCAATGACTCAAGACTAGTGGACCAACTAAAGGAGTGTCTGAGTAGCTGTTTTCATATGAAAGATCTTGGCCTCCTGAAGTATTTCATTGGTCTTGAAGTTGCTCGAAACAGAGCTGGCCCATTTTGTGTCCCATCGCAAGTATGCTCTCGACATTATCTCTGATTGTGGTCTGCTCAACGCCAAACCTGCAGGTACTCCCCTTGAGCAACAGCACAGTCTTCCAACCTCTGACAGCTCGGTCTTAGCCGATCATTTCCTGTATCGCAGACTCGTGGGCCGCCTTGTCTACCTTTCTGTTACTCACCCTGAACTCTCTTATGCAGTTCATACATTAGCTCAGTTTATGCAGACACCTTGGAAAGACTATTGGAATGCTACTTTGAAGGTTGTTCGTTATCTGAAAGGCAATCCTGCTCAAGGTATTCTCTATCCATCCTGTAGTAATTTACGTCTCACCACTCACTCTAATTCCGATTAGACCAGCTCTCCTATCGCTCGCCGATCTCTTAAGGCGTGCATTATTCAGCTCGGTACAGCTCCAATATCTTGGAAGACCAAGAAGCAATCTACTATCTCTCGCTCATCTGCTGAAGCTGAATATCGAGTCATAGCCTATACCACCTGTGAACTCAAGTGGCTGCTCGGCCTTCTTCATTTCCTCGGTCTTCCCCAGAACGAACCAGTTACCCTCTATACCGACAATCAACATGCTTTTCATCTTTCTCATAATCCTGTTGCCCATGAACGCACCAAACACATCGAAGTTGATTGTTATTTTTTGAAGGACCCAGTATTGGCCGGCCTAATCAGTCCTTCGTACGTTTCTACTTCACATCAACTAGATGACCTCCTGACCAAATCTCTGGGCAATCGTGAATTTTGCTTTCTCCTATCCAAGTTGGGCATTTCGGACCTCCACACGCCAACTTGAGGGGGAGTGTTAAGGCCGAGCTGGACTGACATGGCCGTCATGCACTGACCTGCACTCGATGCAAAGTTTACCTGTCGAGCTGGACTAGGCAGGTCAGCTCAGCTCGGCGAACGCTAACCCAGAAATTACGGAAGGAATGAGATAGAGTTATCTGATTGTGTTTGATTTTGATTTCGTACATATCTTTATCATAGATTTGATTTATTTTGTACATATTCTTACTATAATTTGGCGGGTTTGATTAGCATAACTATTTAGGTAATGTTTAGCGTTATGAGTTCATTTGTACTATAAATTAAGGATGGAATACAAGAAAATGACATACTCTCCGTCAGCCAAATTATTGCTTTACATATTCGGAGAGCGACCGCAAGATCGTAGGGATCGACATGACAGCTGCAGAGGTGGACCTCCACTTTCTCGGGATCGACCCTAGATTTATTTTTCATTTTTTTCCATTACATCAACGCCATGTATTTTACTCCCGTTGGTTGCATCCAAGTTAGGATATTTCGAGCCTTATGTCTGATTTTGGGGTTCATTTTGGCTATCTCCTCCATTAGTTAGTTTTAGATATTTTAGATTAGTTTTTCGGTTTTTCTTCTTCTTTTCCAAGCTCTTGCACTGCCATTGTTATTCTTCCATTGAAGCTTGTAAGGATTGAAGTTGAAGATTTTATTTGGATCAATGCAATCTTCTTCTTCCATTGTAAGTCTCTCCTTTTTTGCTTTATTTGCATTATGGTAGCTTAAAGTAGTTTGGTTTTCTTATTTAGTTGAAGTTCTTGGTTTGAAATTAAGAGGTCCTAGATGATATATTGTTTGAGTAGTCTTTGTCATGCATTCAAATAATCCATAGTTGAATTTATCAATGATGTTACAAGTACCAAGGGGAAAAATTTGTGAGACGTTTGTCCTTAGGTGACCCTCAAGGCTTGCACATAACTAAGAGGACGTTTGATTTGGGGGGTTTAGGAATGGACTCACTCTTTGTGCTTGTTTGAATGATATAAGAATAGGCATATGGGTTTGGAATTCGAAAAATCCTCCATACTCCATTCTCCTCTACAACCGCACGTATCATTTCGATTCCAACCAGTATAGCAACAACGTGTGCCACCTCCCGCCACCACCATGCCACAACATGAAACAATTGCACCTCCGAGTTCTGCCACATGCCCCCACAACCATGCCATCACTATACCGCCACGTCCACCATCGCGTGCCTTCACCGTACTGCCACTGCCAATGTGCCACTACCGTGCCAGTGCGCCACCGAACGCCACCACCGCGCCATCATCGTGTGCCGCCACTACATGCCATCATCGTGCCACCATCATGCCGCCACCACCACTTTGCCACCAACGCACTTCTCTATGCATGAAAAACATGATCTATTGAATTGAATTTAAAATGTTATTTTTTATAACAACTCAAAATTCGTGTTCCTACAATAAATAGCATACATACATATATATATAATGTGTATATATATTATGTTTCTGTGTATATATGTGTATATATATACATATATATATATATATGTGTGTGTGTGTGTGTGTGTATGTATATATGTGTGTGTATACATGATTAATTCTTATTCTCTCTCAAATATGTTTTAAATAGCATGTTTGGTAATGATATGCATTTCAGCTTCTGTACTAAATGTATACGTGTTTACAGCTCAAACTTGTTTTGATTTCAGCATCTATCATTCGGATTCCGATACCAATACCTAAATTCTGTTGGAAATAAGAACGAGAATATGAAAATTACAGAAAATCAAGCCGAGACGTGACAAACTAGTCACTGTCCTTAAAGCAATTTTGCTCCTACCAAAGAGCAAGGTAGTCTACAAGCAAATGCTTCCCAGGATATAACGGCTGCCTTTCTTCCCTTTGCTCTAGAGGAGAAAGACTGAACTTGCTTGTTGAAGGTAGAAATAGAGAAGAAGAAGATGAAACAAGTGCTGAGAAACTTTTTGTTTTGCAAAAGTGAAAAGTATTCTGTGGAAATACCAAGATCTTATATTTATATATCTTGGGGTGTGTTTAAAAACCTTATTTAAACAAGTCTCAGCCTCATTTCAACCTCCAACAGCCGTTGATTACCGTTCATAGGCGAAGAGATGTGAATCTTGGATCAAAAAGCTGCAACTCCTAGTGAAAATTCTGTCCGTTGGCTACATCGATCGATCACTTCGATCGATCGATGTCACTTCGATCGATCGAAGTGATCGATCGAAGTTGGTCAATAAAATTCAGCAAGCCTCAGATCCACGTCGATCTCTAACGTCGATCGATCGATGTACATCGATCGATCGAAGTGAGAGATCGATGTCCAACAGAGGCTTTCCCAGCTTTATACGCTCCATATCAATCTCCCGAACGACCTCATACACGTCCTTTATAAGTTTGGAGCATATGAAAAGGTACTTTAACGTACTTTTTCCAACAATCCCCCACATGATCCAAACTTATATATGAACCTTCCATATGATAGTCAACGGATTTCTTCTCTATCACAGTAAGATGAAGACACATAACGGAGTAGTGACAAACGTCTTGAACTATCCGATAGTACATTTGAAGATATATAAACGGAAATAGGGTGACAACCGTCTTGAACCACATATTTCACTACTGTTTATATGATCATACAAAAGACATGTCAACACCTAACTTCATACAAGTTCGCGGTGTGGTGCATTAATGGCCCTGCACCCAATCCCAGAATTCATAAGCGCTCTAGAGAGTTTTCCAGGCTCTCATAGGAAGCGGCCTCACTTCCACACTTATATAGGTGACATTCATCAATCGTGTACTGCAACAGACCACCATTTATTATGGCTATGAATCATCCATTAAGAGACTTAAATCTCACCCTCAAATATGCAGCAAGTACTATCCACAAACACATCAACATAGGAAGGACAAAAGTAATAGTACTTTATAGAATTCTTCTATGACGTGTTCTTACCACATTGAACTCCGTTTGTAGGATCTCTACTAATTGCGAGTTGGGTTCCTATCATAGAGAATTCACATCAACGGAACAAGTCTCATTCCTCTCGATGTCTTAAGAACCATTTTTCGGTTCAAACCTTTAGTTAAGGGATCAGCCAGGTTCAACTCGGTTTTTATATATTCCAAGTTAACCACCCCAGAACTAATCAAGTCACGCACAATATTGTGCCTCAAGCGGATATGCCGGCTCTTTCCATTATATACTTTGTTCCTTGCTCGAGCAATAGCTGTCTGTGAGTCACAATGAACAAAAACAGACGGCATAGGCTTAGTCCACAAAAGAATATCAACTAATAAATTCATTAACCATTCCGCCTCTGAACAAGCAAGTTCTAAAGCAACAAATTCAGATTCCATTGTTGATTTAGCTTTACATGTTTGTTTAGAGGATTTCCATGAAATGGCACCACCACCCAAAGTAAATACATACCCACTGGTGGAATTTATTTCATCGTTATCTGTGACCCAGTTAGCGTCACAATAACCTTCTAGAACTGCAGGACTACCGGTAAAGGTAAGTCCTAGTCTATAGTACCCCTTAGATATCTTAATAGTCGTTTCAAAGCATCCCAATGCTCTTTACTTGGACTATGAGTATATCTAGCCAAACGGTTAACAGAATATGCAATATCTGGCCTAGTACAATTCATGAGATACATGACACTACCAATGATCTTAGCATACTCACATTGTGACACACCATCATGTTTATTCTTTTCCAACCTTATGGATGCATCATACGGAGTACTAACAGGTTTGACATCAAAATGGTTAAATTTTCTCAAAATCTTTTCAACATAATGAGATTGAGAAAGCATATAACCCCCACATTTTTCTATCAATCTAAGACCAAGAATTAAATCTGCTTTTCCCATGTCTTTCATTTCAAAAATAGATGACAAAAACACTTTAGTACCATTTACAACATCAAGACTCGTACCAAAGGTTAACAAATCATCAACGTATAAACAAACAATAACACCATCAAGATTCTCAAACTTACTGTAAATGCACCTATCACTTTCATTTACAACATACCCATTAGACAACATGGCGTTATCAAACTTCTCATGCCATTGCTTAGGCGCTTGTTTTAATCCATATAATGATTTCTTCAACCTACAAACTTTATGCTCTTGGCCTTTTGCTATCATACCTTCAGGCTATTTCATGTAAATTTCTTCTTCTAAATCTCCATTTAAAAATGCTGTTTTAACATCCATTTGATGTACAACTAACTTATAAATAGAAGTTAATGCTACTAACACTCTAATAGAAGTAATCCTAGCAACAGGAGAATAGGTATCAAAGAAATCTATTCCTTCTTGTTGGGTAAACCCTTTAGCCACAAGCCTAGCTTTAAACTTATCAATTGTTCCGTCCACCTTTAGTTTCTTTCTAAAGACCCACTTACAACTGATAGGTTTACAACCTCTAGGCAAGTCTACGAGCTCCCAAGTATTGTTGCTAAGTATAGACTCAAGTTCGCTATTGATAGCTTCTTTCCAAAACTTAGAGTCTATAGACATTACCGCTTCTTGATATGTAGTAGGATTTTTTTTTAAAATGAATGCAGTGACAAAGTCATTTCCAAAGGACTTTTCTATTCTTTTCCTCTTACTTCTTCTAGGTGAAGTATCATTACTAGACATTTTGCTAGACTCACCTTTTTCAAATTCAGGACTGACTAATGACACTTTCTTCATAGGGAAAATATGCTCAAAAAACTCAGCATTCTTAGATTCAATGATAGAACCATTATCAATCAACATGAATCTATATGCAGCACTATTTTGAGCATATCCTATGAAAACACAATCATTAGTCTTAGGACCAATTTTACTTCTTTTGAACTCTGGTATACCAACTTTGGCTAAGCACCCCCACACTTTGAAGTAATTCAAGTTAGGTGCATAACCTCTCCAAAGTTCATAAGGAGTTCTATTGGTCTTCTTATGTGGAATTCTATTCAAGATATGACATGCCGAAAGAATTGCCTCTCCCCACATATTGTTAGGCAAACCTGAACTTATAAGCATGGCATTCATCATATATTTGAGTGTCCTATTTTTTCTTTCAGCAACTCCGTTAGATTGAGGTGTGTAAGGAGGTGTGAACTCATGTATAATTCCATTATCTTCACAAAACCTCTGTAAGGACAACACATTATACTCACCACCCCTATCTGTCCTCAATCTTTTAATTTTCTTATCTAGTTGATTTTCAACTTCATTTTTATACCTGATGAACATGCTTTCAGATTCGTCTTTATGTGCTAACAAGTAAACTCTAGTGAATTTAGATAAATCATCAATAAAAGTTATGTAATACTTTTTACCACCTTTACTTGTATAACCTCTAAAGTCACCAAGATCACTATGTATGAGTTCCAACTTATCTGTTGTTCTTTCAACAGACTTAAATGACTTCTTGTGATGTTTTGCTTCTACACAAAACTCACACTTTCCAAAGTCATCTTCACATCCATAGGAAATTAGGTTGTTGAACTTTAATCTTTTTAATGCATCATTGTTAACATGTCCTAATCTTGCATGCCAAATATCAAAGGAATCAACAACATAAGCATAACTAGATGCATTCTTATTGTTTATAGTACAAACGGCATCCAAAACAAGTAGGCCCCCGGAGCAATACCCTTTCCCGACAAACTCCCCATTTCTAGAAAGTATAAGCTTATCAGACTCAAGAACAAGTTTAATGTTAGCCTTGTTCAGTAGTACTCTGGAAATCAAGTTCCTACGCATCGCAGGAACATGCAACACATTATTCAACTCCAGTCTCTTGCCAGAAGTCAACTTGAGGAGCACCTTTCCTTTACCAAGAACCTTGATACCATGTGCATCTCCCAAGAAAACTTGCTCGCCATCATCTATTTCTTGATACTCAAAAAATAGATCCTTACTAGTAGCAATGTGCTTAGTAGCCCTAGTGTCTACCACCCATTCCGAAGCACTACCGGCAAGGTTTACCTCAGATAAGACGACCGCAGCAATGACTTCGTCGGTTGTCTTTGAGGACTCTACCAGATGTGCTTGATTGCTCGGTTGGCCTTTCCGTTGGTTGCATTTGGCCGCTCTGTGTCCAAGCTTTCCGCACACCCAGCATGCTCCTTTCATCTTTTTCTGTCCTTGTCCCTGCACAAATGTCTTACCTTTACCACTGTGCTGAGTCTTTTGTTTCTTGGGTTTGTGCTCCACCACGTTTGCTTGAGAGTTCCTTTCATCTCGTCCATTGTCATCAAGCCGATTATTCTCCTCAATGCGGATGTGCTTAATGACTCCATCCAAGGACAACTTAGCATCATCATGCTTACCTCTCTTCTTGTATTTACTCCAAGAAGAAGGTAGCTTTTCCAACAAGGAGGCTGCTTGAAAAGTTTCATCAACTTTGATGCCTTCTTGCTCCATGTTATCCACCAACTGTTGATATTGGTGGATTTGATCATTAATCGGTATGTGGTCCACCATTTGGAATTTTAGAAACTCGCTGACCACATACTTTCTTTTGCCAACATCTTCAGAACCATATTTGCTCTGAAGTGCTGCCCAAATATCCTTTGTTGATGTGAATTTGACATAAATGTCAAATAGAGAGTTGGAGAGGAAATGCAGAATATGTCCTCTACACGTAGTATTGTCAGCATCATACTTTTTACCTTCTGTTTCATCTGTTGGTCTATCTTTAGTAAGTACATAAGAAACAGAAATCATATCCAAGAAGAACAACACCTTTGCTGCCCAACGCTTGAAGAATTTACCATCGAATGGCTCCATTTTGGACATGTCAGGAACAGGTGCTTGCCTTGTTGCCATATTCTCAACAAAATTGCTTTAAGATTATTGGAAATAAGAACGAGAATATGAAAATTACAGAAAATCAAGCCAAGACGTGACAAACTAGTCACTGTCCTTAGAGCAATTTTGCTCCTACGAAAGAGCAAGGTAGTCTACAAGCAAATGCTTCTCAGGATATAACGGCTGCCTTTCTTCCCTTTGCTCTAGAGGAGAAAGACTGAACTTGCTTGTTGAAGGTAGAGATAGAGAAGAAGAAGATGAAACAAGTGCTGAGAAACTTTTTGTTTTGCAAAAGTGAAAAGTATTCTTTGGAAATACCAAGATCTTATATTTATATATCTTGGGGTGTGTTTAAAACCTTTATTTAAACAAGTCTCAGCCTCATTTCAACCTCCAACAGCCGTTGATTACCGTTCATAGGCGAAGAGATGTGAATCTTGGATCAAAAAGCTGCAACTCCTGGTGAAAATTCTGTCCGTTGGCTACATCGATCGATCACTTCGATCGATCGATGTCACTTCGATCGATCGAAGTGATCGATCGAAGTTGGTCAATAAAATTCAGCAAGCCTCAGATCCACGTCGATCTCTAACGTCGATCGATCGACGTACATCGATCGATCGAAGTGAGAGATCGATGTCCAACAGAGGCTTTCCCAGCTTTATACGCTCAATATCAATCTCCCGAACGACCTCATACACGTCCTATATAAGTTTGGAGCATATGAAAAGGTACTTTAACGTACTTTTTCCAACAAATTCAAACCAAAATCCCCCTAAAATATGAGTTGTTTGATTTTATTAGCGAATGATTATGTGGATGGATATTAAGTTACATCTTGTATCCTTTGCCTAGTTTTACCATTGAGGCAATTCCGTAGTCATTTACTAGTTTCTCAAGGATGAAAGTTAAGACATTTCTTTAACCATTTGGACCTTCCAAGTTTATCCCTAATATTATTTTCCACTAGTACCCTCTTCAGCTTTATTGAAATGCTGAGACCCCATTCAACTAGACTTTTGAGATTTGAAACCACATAATATCCTACCTTTAGCTTTTTGGTCTACTACTTCCTTTGATTGTCCTGTACGAGAGCTTAAAAATGATTTTTATCTTAAGAGTTTTTGGGATTTCATAAGTGTTATTCGGGTAGATGAAAGTGTTCTATTGTTTATGTAGGTTTTTAAAGTGAATATTATAGAAAATGAGAGGAAAAAAATGAATGACAAGAATACATCCCTTGAAAAAATACATCAAAAAAGAAAAAATAGAATAAAGTTGTACATTACAAGAAAAAGAAGAAAAAAAAGAATGGAAAGAGAATTCTCTCTAGTTTATACTTGTTTAGATTTATTGTTCGAATGGTATTTTGTGTGTACATGATAGAAAGAAAGAAAATGAATTGAGTTTCTTTAGAGTAGTGGTTAGACATTGTTGTTTATGTTTAAAGCTCATACACGGCTCTAGGAGTTATTATGACATTTCTCACATACGTGCAAGACAAATGTGTATTTTAAATGTGTTTGCATTTCATGTATGTTAGTTAATTGCATTTTATACACTTCTGGATTGATTTTTAGTGTCTTATGTTGCCTTGTGGGTTCATTTTGGTGTCATTTTGGTTTTCAAAAAGCATGCATGACATGTGAAGATAGCTAAAGGAATTCAAAACAAGTGTTGTTGAAAACACTGAAAATTGTATAAACTTTATCTAACCATATCTCAAGAACGACTCATTCTCAAATTGAATCATTCCAAAGCCAAAATTCAAATAAACTTCATACGAGGTCTAAATTGAATCATTCCAAAGTCAAAATTCAAGTTCAGCTTGTGAACTACAAAACTCAAGAACGACACATTCTCAAATTCGACTTCTATCCCTAGGAAACGATCAGTCAACCAATGATTTTTGCTCCAATTATTTTTGTTTTGGTCCATAGCACACAATGAGCTAGTAATCATACCGGATCTCATCCTTATTGTGAGACTATCAGAGGTGCTGTCGCCTGTCACCATTTACCGGCTACCAGTGTCCATGCATTTTCTTTTTATTATGCTTTTGTGAACTATGATGTTGGCTTTGGAGCAACTGGTAAGGTTTGTTTTGTGACGTTAAGATCACATATTCGAGCTGTGGAAGTATAGGCTAAGGCTGCGTACATCAGATCGCGAAGCGATCTGGCCCCTCTCCAGACCCTGCGCAAACGCGGAAGCCTAGTGTATCGAGAACCCCTTTTATGCTTTTGTGAACTATAAAATTTTTTTTTTGCTGGTGTTTCTTTCTTTTTCCCTTTTTTAAGTAAATTCTAATAATCTATTTAATTTTCCACATGTATAAACTACACAATTCAAATTATAAAGAAAATAGAATCTATAACAATTGACTACGGAAACAAATGCCCATGAATTTACCGTGTCTCAATTCTATTAAATTATATTTTCGATATTAATGTGATATACATAAAACTTTTAATAAACAAGCAATGACTTTCACTAATTAATGGTGCATAATAAAGTTTGTATCTCAATGAGGACACATATATGATCTTGTTTGATGGGGGAAGCAAATTTGCAGGTGTGAAACCTTTAAAAAATAAAAAAGAAAAATATGTGAGTTTAAAATGCTTACAAAACACACAAAAAAAGTGACCACCAGAAACCACATACAGTTGTATTGCTTCCAACTGACTGGTCAGCATGTTTCCATTAGTCAAAACAAATTTTTTTTTTGGGGTAGGGGGTGGGGGGAGGGGGGGAAGACATCTGAGAGGTTATGGACTCACGGATCTCTTTATTAGTCTAGAGATTCAGGCGATTGCGGATGATATAACTAGTCAAAATGAATGAATACGTTTGGATGAAACCGACAGAAAACTGAAAACTTATTCTTTGAAAACCAAACGAGTGAGATCCACGTATTTAAAGTCAAAAGATTATCTCAAAATCCATTATGCATCCGTGTTTGCTCCCTAATTTAAAAAAGACGTTTCTTGTGTATTAGACTTCCATATTTGCATATGGTTCGAGAAGAGATAAGCGATCTGATGCATGTAGTCTTACCTTACTTTTTGTGCAAGAGAATGTTTCCGCAGTTCGAACATATGACCTCAAAATCACAAAGCAGCAATCATATCAGTTGATCTAAGATCCGTCCTCTAATTGCTCCTCATTTGATGTTCGTATTTATCAGATTGCATCCCCTCAGTTGAAGATGGCATGTATCTAACGCGAATTTATAAGTGATAAATCTGATGACAATTGATCAAAGTTTGAAGTTTCAATAAGATGAGTGTAAGTAATAAAAAGAGGTCAATAAGAAAATGCAAAATGCCACTAAAGTGCTAGTATAAAGTTTAACTAGCACGATATTTGTCTATTGTTGTGTTAACCAAAAAAAAAAAAAAAAAACATCTTTCAATTTCAAGTTCTTATTTTAACACCAAATAGTGCGGCACTAAGTTATATTAGCAACTTAGTATTTACACATAAGGCCGTCAAAATCCCTCCAAGTAATTAACATGAAATCTTATGGTTGAACCCAAAAAAAAAAAAAAAAAGTCTTAGGTTCAGTGGCTAAGTACTATCCTTTTACTCTCAGGATTCGTGTTCCTGTGTCTTTTCTAACTTAAGCGAGAGACCAATTTTGTTTTAATAAAACGTTTGAAGACATTTTCATAACCTGAAATGCAAAAAACTGTAAAGATGTTGAATATTCAAAAAATAAAATTGAACTCTTGTGTTCAATTTCATTTGCAAAATTACTTTGGTTTCTAAAATTCAATGCTTATTTTTTGAAAGCAATTTTTACTTTGGGTTTAAAGATTTTTGTCTCTACGTCTTGATAGAGGCGGGAGTAAATGTAATAGGAGTTCTTCTAATCTTTTATATGTTTTTAGGCAAAAAAGAAGAACGCTTGAGATTTATATTTTTAATTTATGTCAGCAAGTGAACGTGATCAGTTAATTGTGTGAAAACCGTAATAGAACAACTAAATGGTGGGTACATAGTAAGAATTAAAAAGAAATTGGTGACCGTTGTCATCAATTGTGTCAAAAATATAACAAAACAACTGACATGTAAATGCGCATTGAGAATTAACAAGTTATGTGTTAACGTCGCTATCAATTATCAAAAACATAACAAAACACCTAAGTTATGAATACACAGTGAAAATAGATAAGTTATATTACAATTTAGACACAACAGTTATATTTATTGACACAAAATATCATTTTTCCGTTAGATTTATTAACGTCTCAGGAAGACAATAACTACGCTTGATTTAACCTACCTTCTATCTGGTAGTCAATTTTTCAGGGATAGAGGAACTAAGTGTTGACATAAAGAAAGTTCTAAATTAAGGACTTCTATTACATCAAAACCAGTCATATATGATTGTAACGTTTGTTCTCTTCATTCTCATTTTTTATTTGTATTTTTTATTATGATGATGCACGTGTATATTTGATTTTTTTTATTTTTGACTTATCAGCATAAATAATATAAAATATTTAATATGATATTTGTTTTAATTCTTATAATGTAGTCTTTAATGTAAGATAATCGATTTTTAAAAATAATGTCACTATTTTAGGTAAAAGGTATTTCTTTCCTATGATGAAAAATATAAAAAAGTGAGTTAACATTTTATTATAAAAAAATACAGAGTCAAAAATAGAAGGGGGAAAAAATAGAACAAACACGATCCTTTTTATATATATATATATATATATATATATATATATATATATATATATATATATATATATATATATATTTTAATGCTAGTACTTTGCTCCAATGAAGGGAAGACTTTCCACCCGTTGCGAAGTGAGATGCCGAATCATTTCAAATGTCGACAGGAGTTACTGTAATCCAATCTAATCCAGTCTCACCACCCCCTACTGCTGCCACGTGTCGCGTCCTGGGCTGCGGGGTGACTCACCGCGCGGTGAAGAATCTCATCGCCTCAAGGGGTGCAAGTTTACATTCACCCACTTTTAAGTTTGGTGTGTTTGTTTTTTTCTTTTTTAATATCTCTTGTCTTTTGTCTCATTCATATTGGTATCAAAAGGACTAAAAGGGGAAAGAAAAGGTAAATATGACACAGAATTAATCATATTTTTTTATTCAAATATCTTTTACATGTATTTAAAACATGTAAAACTTCTGAAATTTTAAAAAACGTTTCGTTTAAACATGTGAATCGGAATCGGAATCGGAATCGGAATCGATATAGATGTGACGGATATACCTATAATTGATTTGTATATAAGTTAGAACATACATTAGTTATTAGATGATTCTAGGAGTAGAATCAAAATGATATACAATGACAATATTTTGGTATATGACTGCGGCACATCGTTGTGAAGCCTTCCAAATATGAAATGAATTCGTTGCAAATGGAAAAAATATCAATCCATTCTAAAGATCGTATCCCTATCTATTGTGGATATTTTGGTAATACCAGTAAACTATATGACTCCGGCATGGCGATGAAATCTATGATGGAAGACTTTTTTAATATACCACTTGACGTATATCATTCGACCTATTGCAATCTACATTTTCGACTTCTTAAACTTAATCATATATCAATTACCAAGGTAGAGAACTAATCTCATATGTACTTTAAGTCCTCCAATAGGCTGCTTCCTTAACACAGATCCAAGTCCTCAAAATCAATTCTTATATGCTTACGAGCTAACTCTATAATCATGCCCTTACCTCTTCGGAAATATCATCAGCCTAATATACGAAATATGTGTATGGTCATATTTTTCTTCAAAAAAAACGTAACTTATGTGGCTATAATTTAGAATATAGCTTTAATTGTTTAAAATAACATCATTCTATTTGTAAACCCGAGAACCAAAGTAATGTATATTTGTTTTCGCAAAGCGGTATTTCAAATGACCACTTATAAAAACGATGATATAACTTGTTCGCAAAGTATTTTGGTAAAATTGTATTAAAACAGTTGAAAGCTTTGATAATGTAATGTTTGATAGAAATCATTTGAATATGGTACCTTTCGTTCCCTAAAAGATGTACATTTTTGAAAGCTACTTTTTTTTTGTCTTCACAAAAGTCAAGTAAGTTCGGTCCAAACGGATAAATAACTTTGAAAACACTTTAAGAGATAAAATCCTTGCGACATCTGTAGCCGTCAAGTAAAATTAATTTTGAATAAAATAGATGTAAGAAAAGCGAAAATTTAAACTATTGTGTAAGGAATATATATATATAAACATCTCATTTTTTTGGAAGAACATCAATATTTTAAAGTTTACTCCTTTTTATAAGGTCGTCAAAAGAATATAAATTTTCCTATGTTGATATACAAATATAGAAGAGAATTTAGCGTTGTAAAGTTTAGCACAATATACAAAAATGAGACTGAATAAGGTATTCTCGAAAACATTTTTTTTGACGTCCCTAAAAATATAAGTATAAATTGGTGTACGTGCTTATATAAAATATTTATCCATTTGAAAAAAAAAACACCAGTCCAATATTTCGTATAATTCTACAAATCATCCTTATTTTCGAATAAGGTTTCCTATGTACAGGTTCTTCTAGGTTGCACGTTTGTCTACTCGTGATAAGATTTTTATCTTAAATTGTCCAATCCTAGCATGACAGACTGAATATTGATTGGCTTAAGGTATTCTAATTCACCATACTTCCGTGCGCCACACTGATCCACCGTAATTCTTTACTTGGTTATTTCGACCGCTAATTTGAACCTAGTTACATCACATTGAAAAGCCATCACTACTCGTTCATGCTTACTCTATTTCATTTCAGTCTATTAGATTCAAACCAAATAACTCAGTGTTTCGAGACATCAACACTTAACTAAAGATTCTGTAATAGTTTATCCTTCCAATGCACTTACCATAGTCAATTCTTGCATGTCGCTATCGATCAATACCTCTAAAGCTAATATCGTTGACCTATTTTGACTATATTCAACATCTTAACCCTAGATTATAATTTCCTTCGAACAATATCCTTCACTAAACTCTACTGATTATAATACTCATAACTTTTTGTTTAGTTTCTATTATTCTACTATAAATCTTTCCTTAGTAGCTATGATATCAGCTTAGATCTAGTCGTGTTCCAACACCACTGTCAAGGTAGGCATGACCGCTTCAGTTATGCTAAGTATACGTATACGTGTTCCTTAACCCATCATCTCCTTAAATCTAGGGTCATAACTTATTTCTAGGGTTGTTCTTAGTATCATCATTTCTTAAGTCTAAGATCACGTCTTATTTCTAAAATCATACTTAGTATATAATCAACGCTTATGACTACAATCAGTACTTATGTCTAAGGTCGACTCTAATGTTTAGATCAAGTTTTAATCAAAATCATCACTTACATCTAAGATTGTAACTTATGTTCAGTATCATTGCTTCTAACTGAGATCAGTACTTATGTTCAAGATCATCACTTATGTCTAAGATTGTGACTTAGGGGCAAAATCGTAACTTAATCTTTAAGATCATAGCTTAAATCTACATTTCCGTCGTGGATCTAGAGCCATGCTCAGAAGATTACACTATCGGCGTAGTACTCTTGAACTCATCCCTATATTGAGTCTAAGTGATCGACGGTGTCAGCTGATTCAACAGATGATGCTGCTTTGCTAGGATGTTGGTCATGATGACCATAGCATCTGCAAGTACTTAGGGATAATTCCCTGATTCTAGAGGTTTTCACCACTATATCCTCTATTACCGACTTGTTCATGTCTTGCCGGTATTTTTTTTGGAATTGATAACATTTGAAAATATATTTATTTAAATACAGACTAAGTTATGGGGTATTTTTTTGGAATTTCTAACCACTTAGGGGTTGCATACAAAGGTTCAGGGGTAAAACAGTAAATAAATAAAGAAAACGAAAGAACACTCACACTCTCCTTAACCTGATCATAACTTAAGTCTAAGATCATCTCTTAAGTCTACTTTATTTATTAGGGGTAAAATCGTCATTTTATGAAAAAGATCGTAGCTTAAGTCTAAGTGATCTAGTTAATCCTGCGTTCCCGAGGTGGATCTGGAGCCTCAGCTCTGATACCACCTGTAGCGCCCTGCTTCCGTATCCTAACATCGGGGACAGTGCGCTTGCCGTATCTCACCAAGGAGAATACAAGGCGTCGTTCAAACTTCTTATACGTCAGAAATAATGTAGAAATTTTTTTCCCGCAGAAACAATAAATAAAAAGTCAAATTCAATTCATAAATAATCCCAAAATATAAATAAATCAGAGTTTAGGGCTGACAAACCCAATACGTTAAATGAAAATCTAAAAGTCTAATAAAATGAAATAAATGTGAAAACCATCAAGTATTCCACAAAGAAATATCTCCAAGCTCACTTGTCCCAGCTTGCACAGTCATACTCGTCCTCTACAAAAGTGTACTCGTACTCGGCTCACCTGTGGGAGGATAAGTAGGGGGTGGGTGATTTGAGAAAATCACTCGTAGGTTACCCGTCTAATCCCAGAAAGGAACCATACTTACAAAATACATAAGCACGTAAGGAAAATAACACAAATATATAAAGAAATAAAGAGCAACAATAACCGGAATACAAAATAAACACTCACTTGTCCAATCGAATGCAATGCGCAACTTCATGATGCATGTTCCTTCTCCCTATCGTGTTACACGCAACAACATCACTATCCCACAAAATATGTTCTTTTCTTTTTCCATGATATGTTATGCATGACCCCAGTCCTACTCTTCGCTCCGTAACGTGGAGTCAGCGGACATCGCTCCGTAACGTGGATTCAGCGCATATCGCTCCGTAACGTGGAGTCAGCAGACAACGCTCCATAACATGGAGTCAGCAGACAACGCTCCGTAACGTGGACCGTAACGTGGAGTCAGCGCCCCGAAGGGATGCAATGCAATGCATGTACCATGAATGCTCCACACACATAATCTATAATCCGGCGGATCCATGCTCCTATATATACTCGCGTTCATACACGTGCATATATACTTACATGTATACCCCTATTTTATTACGGTGTATTCGTACTCATATATATATCCGCGCCCATACACGTGCATATACACTTGTAGGAATACCCCTATTTTATTAGTATTATATTTATTTATTTAAATATATACCTCAGTACAAATTACTGAAGTAGTGCAAATTCCTTCGCAAATCAAGCAATACAGAGGAAACTCACTACATTATCAATTTGGGTATTTCTTATTAGGCCTTCTTGGCTTTTCATTTGAGTTCCGACTATTATAAAGGAGGGATACTACTTCATTAACTTAGTATTCTTGCATACATACACCGCAATTTTTAGCACTTCTAATTTAGATAAGGTCTGCTGTATCAAATGTGATGTACTAATTTATTACAGTTTTGTGTAAGTAATCTTTGTTGTGTTATACGAATATCGATAACAAGAGAATTCAAAAAAAAATAATTTGCATACAAACCTATAAAGATAAAATATTTTTAAGCTCTCAAAAGATAAGAATTTATAAAAAATACAAATTGCATATCCAAAATTTTATTTTATTTTATTTGTTGAGAACAAAATAGAAAAAGATTACTCAAACAATGGGTAAGTGCAACTTTTCGTGCAGCACATTTGCTGCAAACACATCCAATCTATCTGATTACTTAGATACTAGATTTACTTATTGGGATCACTGTGGTTTTATATCCATCTGCTTTGTGTATTTTTGTGATATTCATCTTATGGTTCATGTATATATTATACTTTAAATCCCTTTTATCACTACAATTTGAATTTGAACGGTGGTATGAACATGGATTTCCAAAAAAAAAAGTTAACTATATTTATAATTGCAGAAACTAATGTAATCAACATACAGTTCGGGCAGAAAATGCGTGCACCTAGAACATCAACACCATCGCACACATACATATACCCATACATACAAACATCATAGAGCAGCACGAATATGAAAACAAAAAAAATAAAAAAAAATAAATAAAGCAAGCATGATTCACACACGAAGTGCGGGCAGTCCGAGAAGAGGGGAAGGTAACCTACCTCGTTCGGAGAATAATTTCCTACACGCGATTTCTTCTTCTTTCATCTCCTAAGTGCTGGCCGAATGTATAGATTATGGGAGTGGTGTTGGGAATCCCTCCTAGTTGGAGAGTCCCTATGTTTGAAGTCAAAGAAATTATTACATTGAAGAGTTCCAACAAAGGAAGTTGGAATGGTTTGTTTGATTCTCCAAGTATGTTTATTGCTTGGAAGACTCTAGGAAGGCCTTGTGCATTGAAAAGGCACAAGATGGAGCACTATAAATGGAGGTGATGTGTGGAACAAATGCAAGAGAGAACAAGAAAACAAGAAGAAAAATAAGAGAGACAAACACAAGAGGAAGAGTGAAAATTCGTAGGTGCTGGGCAGTCTGCCAGCCTCTGAGAAAATTGCATTTGCCGAATATTTCACCGTTGGATCGTCATCAACTTTTGACAGGTTGTTTCCAAGACACAGTAGTACATTCTGAATGGTGGAGATGTGTTTTGGAGGAGTCTAAGCGTGACCGATACATTCACCAATGGGTCGATGATAATATATTGAATCATGTAAGCAAGGTGTCTAATGCGAGAACCCTCTGGACAGCCCTAGAGGAGTTATATGCTAAGAAGACAGGGAATAATAAGCTATTCCTCATCAAGCAAATGATGTATTTGAAGTATGATGACGGTTCATCAATGGCCGACCACCTGAACGCTTTTCAGGGAATTATGAATCAATTGGCGACGATGGGCATAAGCTTTGATGATGAGATTCAAGCTTTATGGCTTCTTGGCACACTGCCAAATTCATGTGAGACATTCCGGACGTCGTTATCTAATTCTGCTCCGAATGGTGTTCTCACGATGGAATCGGCTAAGAGCGCCGTTCTTAGTGAAGAAATGAGACGTAAGTCTCTTGGTTCCTCTTCTTATTCAGAGATGCTGGTAACTGAATCATGGGGGAGAAGTCAGAGAAGGACTCAAAATAACCGTGGTGCATCAAAAGGAAAGAGTCAAATCCAAGCATCGGACAGTCGTGGCAAGTCTCGTGGGGGTTCCAACAAATGGTCAAATGTAGAGTGTCATCACTGTGGCTTGAAAGGTCACATCCGAAAGCATTGCCAAAAGCTGAAAAGAGAAATGAGAGACAAGAGTAGCCACAATGATGTCAAGAAAGAAGGTGCCAACAATGATGATATTGCCGTTGTTGATGATTTCTTCATTATTTGTGATGATTGTGTCGAAAGTGTTAATATATCATCTAAAGAGATGGATGGGGTGATTGATAGTGGTGCTTCTACACATGCTACCTTTCGGCGTGATCTTTTCTCAACCTATGAGGCTGGTGATTTCGGAGTAGTACGTATGGAAAATAGAGGACAATCAAGCATTGTCAGAATGGGGAATATTTGTGTTGAGACTAGTAATGGAACTACACTAGTTCTCAAGGATGTGAAGCATATTCCCGATCTTCGGTTCAACATCTTATCCGTTGAAAAGCTAAGTGATGAAGGATATTGCAGTTTATTTCCGGGTAATGAATGGAAATTGACGAAGGACTCAATGTTGGTTGCGAGAGGAAAGAAGTGCTCAAATTTGTACGTTGCCAAATTTGGGATTTCCAAGTATTACATGAATACTTGTGAGAATGACAGCTCCTCAGAATTATGGCACCAGTGTTTGGGTCATATGAGTGAAAAGGAATTGAGCATCCTGGCCAAGAAGAATGTGCTATCCGGTGTTTCTAATGCAAGATTGAAGCAGCGTCCACATTGTTTGGCTGGAAAGCAAAGACGTGTGTCCTTCAAGTCCTCCGAACCAAAAAGAAAGCAGGAGGTTTTGGACTTGGTGCATTCCGATGTCTAAGGACCAATGAAAACCCGGTCATTTGGTGGTGCTTACTATTTTGTGACATTTATCGATGATTATTCTAGGAAGATTTGGGCCTATACCTTGAAGACGAAGGACCAGGTGCTTGATATATTCAAGTCCTTTCAAGCATCGGTTGAAAGAGAAACAGGAAAGAAGCTCAAGTGTATCCGAACGGATAACGGGGGAGAATATATTAGTTCTTTCGAAGAATATTGTCGGAGCCAAGGTGTACGCCACCAAAGGTCTCCTCCGAAGACACCGCAATTGAATGGGCTAGCTGAAAGAATGAATAGAACCTTGATTGAAAGAGTGAGATGTTTGTTATCTCAGTCAAGGTTGTCGAAGTATTTCTGGGGTGAAGCATTAAATACAGCGGTGCACGTGCTGAATCTCACACCTTGTATGCCTTTGAAGTTTGATGTTCCAAACCGTGTCTGGAGTGGAAAAGATGTCTCCTACGACCATCTTCGGGTGTTTGGGTGCCTTGCTTATGTGCACGTTCCAAAAGATGAGAGATCCAAACTTGATGGCAAGACAAAGAAATGTGTATTTGTGGGATACGGACTTGATGAGTTCGGCTATCGCTTCTTTGATCCGGTTGCAAGAAAGCTTGTTCGCAACCGAGACGTTGTGTTTATAGAGGACTACACCATCGATGAGATCGAGAAGGATGAGAAAGAAATTCCTACTCATATAAATGAAGATTTGGTTGGTGATAAACCAACTACAACTGCTCCTACGCCAAATGTTGTAGTTGATGAGCCTGATGTGTTTGGTGCCGAGAATGAAGTCCATCATGAGGAGGAGATGGTTGAGCAACCTGCTGATGCTGTTGAGTTGAGACGCTCTACCCGTGACAGAAGACCTTCCGTTCGTTACCCCCTGAACGAGTATGTATTTCTTACCGATGGTGGAGAGCCTGAAAGTTTTCAAGAAGCTTTAGAAGATGAAAACAAAAGGCAATAGATAGATGCCATGGAGGATGAAATGCAGTCCTTCCGTGAAAATAATACCTTCGAATTGGTGAATTTGCCAAAGGGCAAGAAAGCATTGAAAAACCGATGGGTTTACCGAGTGAAGAAAGATGAAAATACTTCACAAATTCGATACAAGGCTCGCTTGGTGGTAAAGGGATTTACCCGAAGGAAAGGTGTTGATTTTAGCGAGATCTTTGCTCCGGTGGTGAAGATGCAATCCATTCGAGTTGTGCTCGGGTTGGCTGCTAGTCTTGATTTAGAAGTTAAGCAAATGGATGTCAAGACGGCTTTCCTTCATGGTGATCTGCATGAAGAGATTTATATGGAGCAACCTGAAGGTTTTCAAGAGAAATGCAAAGAAGATTGTGTCTGTAAATTGACAAAGAGTCTTTATGGCTTGAAGCAAGCGCCAAGACAGTGGTACCAAAAGTTCAGCTCAGTGATGGTTAGGCATGGTTACAAGATGACAAAGGCCGATCACTGTGTTTTTATACGGAGATTTTCTAATGACGACTTCATCATTCTCCTGTTGTATGTTGATGATATGCTGATTGTTGGAAAAGACATTTCCAAAATCAACGAGTTAAAGAAGACCTTGAGTGAATCCTTTGTTATAAAGGATTTGGGGCCAGTATAGAAAATCCTTGGGATTGAAGTCATACGTAACAGAAATGCAAAGAAGTTGTTCTTGTCACAAGAAAAGTACATTAAAAAGGTTCTTCAGTGTTTTGGCATGGACAAGGCCAAAGCAGTGAGTATTCCACTTGCTTCTCATTTTAAGCTCAGTCATGAGCAGTGTCCATCTACTGATGATGAGAAGTCAAGTATGAAGAATGTTCCATACTCGTCGGCAGTTGGTAGTTTGATGTATGCCATGGTTTGCACAAGAGCCGATATATCACATGCTGTGGGAATTGTGAGCCGTTATCTTTCAAATCCGGGAAGACATCATTGGGAGGCTGTGAAGTGGATTATGAGATATCTCCGTGGAACATCGAATCTGAGGCTAACTTTGGGATGTGATTCTCCTACATTGGTTGGTTATTCGGATTCTGACTTAGCCGGGAGCTTGGATGATCGCAAGTCTACTTCAGGATATATGATGACTTTTGCTGGGGGAGCCGTGGCTTGGCAATCAAAATTGCAAAAATGTGTTGCACTTTCTACTACCGAGGTCGAGTTTATAGCCGTTGTGGAAGCAGCGAAGGATTTGTTGTGGTTGAGAAAATTCTTAATGGAGCTAGGAGTGAAACAAGCTAAGTATGTCTTGTTTTGTGATAATCAAAATGTCATCCACTTGTCTAAGAATTCATCATTTCATTCAAGGTCCAAACATATTGATGTTCGTTATCACTGGATTCGTGATGCTTTGGATACCAAGCTATTCGAGCTTGAGAAGATTCATACGGATGAAAATGGTTCTGACATGTTGACAAAAGTTTTGTCAAGAGGAAAGTTTGAGTTTTGCCGCATTGCTTCCGGATTGATGCCGCCCTCCAACTAGTCGGTCGGGGGAGTTTGTTGGAAATCCCTCCTAGTTGGAGAGTCCCTATGTTTGAAGTCAAAGAAATTATTACATTGAAGAGTCCCAACAAAGGAAGTTGGAATGGTTTGTTTAATTCTCCAAGTATGTTTATTGCTTAGAAGATTCTAGGAAGACCTTGTGCATTGAAAAGGCACAAGATGGAGCACTATAAATGGAGGTGATGCGTGGAACAAATACAAGAGAGAACAAGAAAACAAGAAGAAAAATAAGAGAGACAAACACAAGAGGAAGAGTGAAAATTCGTAGGTGCTGGGCAGTCTGTCAGCCTCCGGAAAAATTGCATTTGCCGAATATTGCACCGTTAGATCGTCATCAAATTTTGACAGATTGTTTCCAAGACACAGTAGTACATTCTGAATGGTGAGATGTGTTTTGGAGGAGTCTAAGTGTGACTGATACCTGCATTCCCGAGACTGAAATTTTCTATCCAAAAATTTCAGCTTTGTATTTTGGTTCTTCTCTTGTATCTTGTTGTGTTCCAAGATTGTTTGGTTGATCTTGATGATGTTGTATTCCTCTAGCCGCAGCTAGAGAGACTAGGTTGTACCCATTATTGATTATAGTGGAGATCGTTTAAGTGGCCTACGGGTCCCGTGGTTTTTTACTCCTACCTTGGGAGGGTTTTCTACGCTAAAAATTGTTGGTGTTCTTGTTCGTGTTTTCGTTCGATTATATCTCTATAGTTGCTGTTTTGGGAGAGATTATTTTCTATTCCGTTGCGCTATCTCGCGGTTTCCTCCCAACAAGTGGTGGTTGGCCAAAACTTATATAGATGTGGGTAGGATGTATGTACATATATAAACATCAAAATATATATAAGTATATATATAAAAAAAAAAAGAAGGGGGCTTTGTTTTGCTTTTGGGCTGCCGCTATGCTCTTTCAATCTTTTCTTCTTTTTCTAAGGGCGGCATTTTGTGGGAAATTGTAGGGGGAGGAATTGTAGGCGGCTAGCACAAAAAAAAAAAAAAAAAAAAACCTTAAGGTTTTTGTGTATTATGTGTGTATATATAGATCATGATAATTTAGTTTCCTATTAGGTTTAGGAATTATTTTTAAAGTAAAACTCATAATTCCCATCTTTATCTATAGTTACTTCCTATTGTCATCCACATGTCTAAGATAAACACTACATTTTATGTATCCCCTTTTATTTAACTTAATCTTATTATTATTTTTCTTACACCCCAAAATGCCTGGGTGTAACATACTATCCTAGTCTTTTTGTTTATTGGGCTTTTGTTGAAATTTTGTACGCCCTAAGGAAATTGAGAGAAATAGTAAAATGATATAAATTGCTTTATTTTATTTGATTTATTTTTGGTAATCCTGGAAATAACCTAGAAATAATAAATTGATATAAATTGCTTTATTTTATTTAATTTGTTTACAGTTTACACCAAGTGTTTGATTAACTTTCTAATTCCCCATGGATAACAAAAGACAAACAGAACAGTACAGCGAGACGTGAAAATAGCTGATCCTATTTTGACTTTGATATGTGAAATCGTCTTACACCACATATACTGAAAAAATATTTAAATAAAATAATTGATTAACTCATATGACAAATTTTGTCTTAAATTAACAGAACTTAAAACAATTAGATTCCTATCATGTTCATTGTCTTTTTCTTTTTCTTTCTCCTAAATCAGTTTTAAAATCTTTGATGAATTAAGTGTTTGCTCATTGTCTTCTTTTTCTAAAATCAACTTTAATATATATGATAAATATATCCTCTAAAAGAAAAACTTAAACTATTAAAGTATTACACTCGTATATTTAAAACCCCTTCTCACGTTGAGAAATTATTGACTTTATACATTTAAAACACTCAATTCATATGGACACTTAGTGTTATGCCCCGCGACCGGGGTATAAGGAAAAAAAGTAATAATAATAAACAAATAAAAAAATTAGATAAGTTTAGAACTTAGGATCCTAATATGATTAGGAAGTGAATAGTAGATAAAGCTTAAATTGAATTACAAATTCAAATTGAAGAATATAACCTAAATATCCTAGGATTTATACCCATCTCTACCTATAACTATACATACATATCACACAATTTTTACCCTAACACTAAACAAAAAAAGAGAACGGCAGCCACCAAGAACAACCCTCGGCATCCACCTTATTCTTTCAAATTCAATCTCTTCAATCCTTACATTACCAACAAACATTATTTTCTTCAAAATATTCAGCCTTAAGCCAGCTATATTTCATCAAAAATTCAACAATCTTGCCGCAGCACCTAGGAGGAAATTCAACCGATCCTTCAATCCGTTCAACCCCGTTCTTCGTATATCGCGTATAATCGAGACACGAGGCAAGTGCCTTTGCTATATTTACTATGATTTTCTAATTTTACTATGCTATTTTCATATCAAATTAGATTATGCATACGTAGTTGTGTTTTGCATATTTTTTGAATGTATATACACGTTTATATGTGGCCAAACATATATGCATATGTATAAATATATGTATATGTGCCGTGGTGGGTGTGAAAGTGGCAGGCAAAAGCATTTTTTTGCTGAAATTGAGCATGTACTGGCCGAATGGCCATTTGGAAGGGGAAAAAAAGAGGATTGACATTGAAATAGTATATATAAATATATTAATATAATATATGGATATGTGATGTGGGATATATATGTGTGTTGATGGTACGAAGATAATTGGTGTGTGAATTCATTTTTTTAAAGTGTTATTTAAATTGTTTAAAGAAACATCTAAGATATTATATATATATATATATGCCGTATATATTCATACGCAAAAAAAATGGTAAAATCACATTTGTTGCTATGATGACCGAAAGTTTTGGCAATTTTTCCATGGGAATTTCTTGGAGACACCCTCACTGTCAAGCATTTGCCTATATATTTATAAATTGCAAATACATGGGCCTTCAAAATTATAATGGTTATAAATGGTATTTGCTGTTGGATTTTATCTGCACACTTCCGAAATGTTGTCTTTAAATAAAAAGAAAAAAAGAGAATATGATGGTTGGATTATTATATAAATATAATATATATACATGGTATGTATTTTTCATATAAAAGCATATAGTGAATAATGTTGTGTTTAATGGCTGAAAGTTTTAAGATTTGGGGCAAAATTTGGGCAGGGCCAAATATGGGTAATGATAGCATAAACATATTTGGTGATATATATAACACAGACACGCACATATATATGTTGGTATGACAAATAGGAAAAAAAAAATTTATTAGAAAGCTATGAACTAATTATTTTAAGTAAACCAAATTAACCTTTATTATTAGATATTGATGTTTATACTACAATTGTTTAGATTCGAGCCTAGAGGAGAAGAAAGTTAATTTGTCAAAAAGGTAGGTGCCTCTTCCTCCCTCAAACGGGTATGATTCTTGCATGCTTTGATGGTATACTAATGTGTTTCGTTGTTTAATTGTTTAAGTTGTAAATTTTGTTTCGTTATTTTTATTTGTTTAAGTTGTAAATTTTGAATATGTTGGAAAGCATGAGATATATTGTTTATGTCTGCTATGTGCGTGTATGTGTGTGAAATTGGTGGTATGATTGAATCGAAAACAAAATACCCTTAAAGAATTGGGAAAAAAAGGAACTTTTACATTAGGATCCTTTAAAAAGTTGTGTTTTGGCCTTATAATAGGTTCCTATAGACTGTAAATAGGAGAAAATGGGGGTTGGAATCGAAAAACAAATCACAGCGCGGGTTGTCACTGGTGGAGCAATCATTAAACAAATAAATAAATAATTAAAGTAAGACGGAGAATAGGCCAGCCAACGGACCGGGTCGACTGGCCAGCGGGTCGGACCGAAGGCTGTCCATTAATCTCTCAAAAAAAATGTATCGGGTCTGGCAGATCAGGCCAGGAAAATATAATTAAATATCAATAAGAATTCAAATAAATTCAAGAAATATAAAAGGTTAAAATTAAATTATTTTCACTTAATTTCTGAAGTTTGGTAAATTTAAGTAATTAAAAATTAATAATAATAGATAGAAGTAAGTAATGGAAACATAGGAGGAATTAGTAGAAAATTCTAGTAAATTAATACAAGCTAAGGAAAAATAAGGGGGATGCTAAATAACAACTTTCTAATATTCGTAAAATTTATGAAACCAAATATTGAGTGCCGGAGATGGTGATGATGGGCGTATGGGCCCCAGGCGACTTTGTTGTTGAGTGCCGGAGTTGGTGAGGATGGGCGTACGGGCCCCAGGCGATTTTTGTTGTTGCATTCATGGCACGTGCATTGCATTTGGAGTGGGCTGAGATGTACGGGTCTCAGACGCTCGAGTGGAGTGGACCATGGTGTATGAGCCATAAGTATGTGGTTATGATGGATCATGGTGTACGGGCCATGGATACTTGGTTATGGTGGATCGTGGTGTACGGGCCACGGGCATCTGTTGGGGTGGATCGTGGTGTATGGGCCACGGGCATCCGCAAGGGTGGATTGTAGTGTACAGGCTACAGGCATCCAGTCAATCCCGGGATCATGCATTGCATATAGGTCTAGGGCATATTGCATGACATGATTCTTGTTGCGTGTGACACGTTAATTGAGCATGCATCACGTACTTGCGCATTTTTATGTGGAGTGCTTTACTTACCGCATTTACTTTATCTTATGCATGTTACCTCATAGTATGTGCTCTGTGGTTATATCATATCTATGTGCTATGTGGCTATATCATTTCGGTATGCACGTTTTGTATTGGTTTGAGGCGGGCATCTGCTGGGTGATTTTCTGTCACTCACCCCTACTTCTCAGGTGAGCCGGATGAGGACTACGAGCATTTCTTCGTTGAGGACAGGACGGACATAGCGGAGTGGGCTGGTTGATAGCTGCATCTAGGTTACGAGGGGGCTCTGCAACTGTTTGTGTTTACTTATACTTTGAGGATTTTTTTTCACAGACTTCTCTATTATTTTTATTATCAGAATTTTGATTCAGTAATGTAATGACGATTATTGGAGTTTAATTTAAGTTATGATTTACGTTTCTGCGAGAAAAATTTCTACGTCATTTCTGACATGTAAGAGATTAATGTGACGCCTTGTATTCTCCTTAGTGAGATACGGCGGGTGCACTGTTTCCGATGCTAGGGCTCGGGAACGGGGCGCTACAGGTGGACAATTGTATTAGTGTCTCAAGATTCAAACTTAGATATCATACTCTAGAATCATGATAAGTTATCGTTAGTATCTCTTATACTAAATCACGAGTAAATTATCATATCATTTAGCATCTTAAAGCTATCTATGCAGGTATATGTAGAGCCGAGGGTCTTAATGGAAACAAACCTCTCTATTCCTTAGAATGGAGGTATTGTTTGTGTGCCTCTTACCCTCTCCAGACCCTAGTGATAGTTTTTGTTGTCGTTGAGATATAATGAGTATGATTGTTGTTGTTGTTACTTAGCATCTTAAACTCTTAGCCAGATAAATAGTGATTACTGTTTCTGACTTTTTAAAACAGTAAAATTTACACTATATTGAAAAATCAAATTAGACTTATATTTTGAAATAGAAAGAATAAATATATACACGTATCTACCTTTTGTCTCTCTCATGGTTAAGCACTAAACCAACAAAAATCGTTATTAACTTGTCAAACCCACAAATCCATCCTCCTTTGGCAAAAATCATTCCTTTCAGTTCAGGTTTAGTCATTATGAATTGCGGCTTCGTAATTACACGTACTTAAGTGAAGTTCATGAATTTCATCTCATTTTGTAATTATTTATTTCTTTTAGTAAACTTCATGAGCTTTATCAATTGGATTAAGAAAAACTAATTAAGATATAGTTCCAGGTCTGTTACTTGATACCCATTGAAAGAGATACGAAGATATTGTTAATGTTATGTTACTTGTGAATTTAACAAATGAAAGATTGCAACAAATGAAAAAAGATGAATATAAAGAGGGATGACATACTTTGAGGTTGAATATATTGTTAAGTTTTTAATGAAGCTAGTTAAGACGAAAAAACATGAAATTTATTAATTAGTCTTGCTTGCAAAGCTGGTATTGATTCTTTTTCAGACTACTATAAGTCTGAAAAAAGCATTATCGGCGATAAACTGTCAAAAATAAGTCACAAAATAGTATAGGTGCTGAAACTTTTAAATGATTGTTTGGTTACTTATGTATTAATAATACATAAACAACAATTGCCGGAATTCAAAAATGGGCGTCCAAGCTCCACTTCCGCCACCTTCATAACCAAGAATATCAGGATTTCATTTTGCCATTGCTGTGGATGATGGTCAGCAGGGGCGTTCACAAGGGGGGGCATGGGGGGGCAGCCGCCCCCCCAACTCGGAGAAAAAATTTAGGTAGTAGGTAGATACAGTTGTATTTTTGATTATCTAAATTTAAGGTATCTGTTTTTTAATCCCAAAACTATCTCATGATATGTGATATATGTGTGTTACTAGCCTAGTGAATAATTTCTTTGAGATTCTATCGATGATTGTTAATACTGTGGGTGCTTCATGCAAAAGAAAGGGTTCCCTTCGTCTGTTACACAACGGCGAAGTTCTAAGAAAATTAGAAATGGGTGAGATTTCGAGCGGAAGGGGTAAAAATCAAGAAAGAAGCTTAGCCCGACCAAGTGACACATGTTGGGGTTCTCACTACAGAACATTGCTCCGACTTTTTGAAATGTGGAATCCAATTGGAGAAGTACTATTCTAGTTGTACAGAGATGGTGAGAATATAAAAATCAGAAATACAGCATCGGGATTAGTTGATAAGATGTACTCTTTTGAGTTTGTATTTATCGGAAAGTTTATGTTTCATAAAGGTACTTAATTTCTATTCATTGTAATTGATACGTACACTAATGATCCTTGATTTGTCTATATCTTGCTTTTTTTCATATAAAATCTTAGATAATTGACATCATTGCTACGGAAATGGATACACACTTCACCGAAGCCAGCACAGATTTACTTAGATGTGTGATGTGCCTTGATCATTCCAATTCTTTTGCAAATTTTGATCATGGTCAATTGCTACACCTTGCTGAGTTATCTTTAGACGATTTCACTACCAAGGATCGAATTGAGCTCAACCATGAACTTAAAAGTTCAACTGGTGATATGAAATCAAATGAAGTATTCTCTCATATTACTAATCTTGGAGTTCTTGCAAAGAAGATGGTGAAGTTGAATTATCACAATTACTTTCCTTTAGTATATCGGCTCATCAAGTTAGCACTGATCTTACCTGTTGGAACAGCGAGTGTGGAAAGAAGTTTTTCTGCGATGAATATAATAAAGACTGATCTGCGTAACCGATTGGGAGACGACTTACTATCGGACTGTTTACTGTGTTACTTCGAGAAGGAAGTTTTTGGAACCATTTCAAATGAAAATATTATGCAACAATTTCAGAATTTGGGAACTCGAAGAAATTTATTGTGGCCACTGATAATCCCTCCTGGTGATCGTCCTTCATTTCGTAAATAAAAGGTATGTTGAACGTCAAATTAATAACTTTTGTTGGATATTGCTGCTTGTTAATGTTGCTTATGAATAACTTTTGTTGGATATTGTTGATGGTTGCTTATTATTGTTGCATTTTGATTAGTAGATGTGTTGGTTTAGATTTTATGTTATAATATTTGCATATATCTATATTGTAAGGGAGTTTTTGCCGGATTTTCAATGGAATGTCTATTGAGTCCGAAAAGGTGGACGGTGATCCCATAGTGTGAATTTTGCCCCCCCAAGAAGTAGTCGCTGCGTCCGCCACTGATGGTCAGATGTAATCAATAGGTATTTTATTTTCATGAAACCTCTCTTGGGGTTGAACGGTGCAGTGGTGGTGGGTTTTCTGACAGATGGTTTAGAGGAAGAAAAGACCTGGCTGCGGGAAGAACTTTAAGTGTTTGGCAGCCTCCAGAGAAGGAGAGTTGGCTGGGTTTTCGGGATTGGTAACTATGGGGGTTTCCGACAGTAGCGGTGAACATTTCGGTATAAATAGGTGACGTTGGAAGGTAGTAGCTAGGTGGTTTTGAAAGAAGAAGACAGATGCCTTTTTGATGGCGGTGGTGGCATATAGAGGACGGAGGGAATTAGGGATGGTGGAGCTTGTCCTTATCAGTGGAGCGTCTGTCACCGGAATCGCATAGAATTGCCGGATGAACGTTTCCAACTTTCGCCAATGTGTCTGTGTTCGAACGCGATGGAAGAAGGAAGACGGAGGAATTTAGGATAGAAATTGATTTTGATATTTGTTTTGTATAGTATAAAAAAAAACGTGAAAATTTAAAATAAAAAGGCTGTTTAAGATCTGCCATCATATTGACCTCCACACGTTTACCGTCATGGAATCTTCTTCCCTTGCATATTCTACAAAATTGTGAAAGTGAAACAATGATGTCGGTCAAGACTACGGTTTAACCTTTTGTAGGGAAAGAATGCGATAGGCAAGAAGATGGAAGCCTGTAACAAAGATGTGGACTATGTAGTTGCAAAAAGAAAGAAAGAGAAAGAAAGGTTTTATATTTCTAAATGAAATGAAACGTAAAATTTGTAATAAGTTTCTTAATAAAAATATCATTATTTCATATATATTAATAATACATGAACAACAATTGCCATAAAGTAATATTTCTCTCGTCTCAAAAATATTTTCACATTTGACAAATATACAGTTAGTCAAACACTAATTAAAATTAAAGTATCAAATCATTTTACACATTAGTAATTGAAATTTCGTCTTAAATGATATGAAAACTATTTTGGCCAAGTGTTGCGTTAAAATTTTACAAATTTGGTCTTAACTTGATGTTTGACCAATTAATTGTTTAGTCAAAAATGACAATATTTTTAAAATAAAAAATGCAATTTATTACTTTAATTATTATTTTAAGTACGAATAAATCACTATATATTTTTAAACTTGAATGTAAGGTGGTAATTGGAAATGGCCTATACATTCTCTTTTATTTGTACGTTAGAAAAAGTTTGAAAAGCGAATGTTAGAAATGTTACTTTTTTCGAAGGATTAGAAATGTGTGAATTTCATGTCTTCACCTTTTTGCAAACGTGGTCATTAATCTACAACCAAAACTTTGATGAGGGAGTGGGTTCTCCCCCACTTGTACCAGAGGCCCTTTAGCCAGGTGGGATGTAAATCGAGGGATGTGCTCCACCGGCATCCCTGCAAAGGGAGAGGACACACAAGACTCAGCCAGCCCAGAGACAACCCTTGTAATATTTCAACAAGGATTGTCTCCACACGGACTCGAACTCGGGACGTCGGGGTTCTAGCCCCAATCACCTTTGCCACTTACCACTGGACTATGTAAATCGAGGGATGTGCTCCACCGGCATCCCTGCAAAGGGAGAGGACACACAAGACTCAGCCAGCCCAGAGACAACCCTTGTAATATTTCAACAAGGATTGTCTCCACACGGACTCGAACTCGGGACGTCGGGGTTCTAGCCCCAATCACCTTTGCCACTTACCACTGGACTATGCCCCTGGGGGCATCTACAAGCAAAACTGATTTTATTGTAAGTTGTCACTCCACATAATCCTATTGTCTGAAAATGTAGTATGCACCTAGGTAGGATGTTTAAAGCCTCTCTATACACATCTATTCTAAACAATCCGTGGTCTTATAACTCTCACTACTCTTAAGTAAGAGTATCATATGCTCTCTTTGGAGAGTCAACAAATCCTCCATCTCACACCTCAACTCCTCCACAGTAATCCTACCACTATCACTAACATGAGATGCTATAATTACACCTGTATTTGGAGTCACGTAACATAATTACATATTAAAAAAATGTCAATTTAACATAATTAATTCAATAACAATAACACAATAAAAATAGTAATAACATCAAAACATTAATACAAAAAAAGCAATAATATAATAAGAATAACAATAACATAAGAACATTAATACTGTAATAGCGTTATAATAATAATAACATAAATACAACAATAAAATAATAACAATAATAACACTATAACAATAATAATAAAATAACATTAATGACATAATAACATGGTAAATAACATTACAGTAACGTATTAATAATAACAATAACAGAATAAATATCAAATTTAAAACTATGAAATCAGAAATTCTCACTAGTTTGTCCGATTATAGCTCGTCGTAGATTACATATTTGTCAAGTGTCCAGCTGTAGCGCCCCGACCCGGACAACAGAATCTGAACCGGTACACCCGTTGTAGCTTACTGAGAAGACTACAAGACGTCTCATCTCTCGAGTACACATCATCAATGACGTAG
This sequence comes from Eustoma russellianum, assembly GCA_036186865.1. Lineage (NCBI taxonomy): Eukaryota > Viridiplantae > Streptophyta > Magnoliopsida > Gentianales > Gentianaceae > Eustoma > Eustoma russellianum. The sequence continues at coordinate 20,363,175 of AP025056.1, read as the reverse complement.
GAGAAATAAGTGCGGAAACAGGTATCTAATAAATCTCCACCATCAATTCAATACATCAAATGATAATAACATCTCTAAGGGTAGTCACAGTAAGAACGAACTAATCCTCAAGTGTATGAAAGAACTGAAATAAATAACAACTGTGTCATCTAGCTCCCAACATGCCTCTATGTATCCCATTCAGCCCACTCGCCATCGTCTACTATGAATATCATGTCGTAGCTAGGCTCATCTGCATTCACAAAGGTAGTATCCTTAGCGAAAAACGCTAGCAAATAACCCGCTTATAAGACATACGGGATCAACACATGGCAAGACATGAGTAATAGATAATTCAAGGGGATTGTGGGGCACATGTCTTGTAAAACTTCCAAATAAGTAAACGAATCACGTAACAGCAAGTATAGCAATTCGAACGCAATTAACCATTCACTGACAATCAATTACCACGCACATCCATACCGCAACGACTCTTGTGATGCATGTCAAAATATGCACTACACTACACAATCACAAATGCATGAGCCATTTCTTTTCAACTCAGTGCAATGCATGTCATAATGTCCGGTCTCGTAACTCATTACCCTGTAACGCGCCCCGGCTTATATTTCCATTCCGGTTTACGTTACATGCTCGTATGCTTTGTGATGCGCCTCGGCTTATATTTCCATCCCGATTTACATCACAGATCTCGTAAAACTCTACAATGCACCTCGGCTTATATTTCCATCCCGATTAACATTGCAGAGGACTTTATACCCTGTAACGTGCCCCGGCTTATATTTCCATCCCGGTTTACGTTACAGCCTTTTGTGCCCTGCAATGCGCCTCGGCTTATATTTCCATCCCGGTTTACATTACAGGTCACCTTCGCAAATATGTACCGAAGCACATCTCTTTTTCAAAACCATATGCAATGCACGTGCCATGATGCAAGACTCCTCGTTTCAATCACATTTCTCGTTCACATATGCAGTTCATATTCACATGCGCAAGTACAAGTAACACACACAAGATTTCTCTAGCTTACACATCAACGCTTAGGCTTTAACTAGATCGTCATCACTTAATCTTGCTACCAAACTTCATACACAAATGTGAGCACTCCCATCATTAAACTCTTAGACACCTCGTACGTTCATTTCCTAACCCTTCTAAGTCATCCACATTGAAACTCGATTCGAGACCCCTTTAAAATCACCTATTCGATTCACCATCCTAAGTCATGTTCCCAAGACTTAGACTACCTTTAATCAGGTCTTAAAACGTCTCTAAGGTCACCCAAAGACTCCCCGAGCTTCCCTCTTCCTTCCTCTATTTTCCCACAAAACTGATGGACATCATCCCCTCACTTCGATCGATCGATGTGACATCATACCCTCACATCGATCGATCGATGTCCAACAGAGCACATCGATCTCTCAGCCCTCCTATACATCGATCGATCGATGTCCGTCTATGGACATCGATCTTTCAACCCTCACCTATATCGATCGATCGATGTCCAACAGAGGACATCGATCTCTCAGTCTCTCACACATCGATCGATCGATGTCCAACAGAGGACATCGATCTCTGACATCGATCGATCGATGTCAGCGTTTTTCCAGAAATTCTTCTGCGATTTTCTGCAGATCTTAGCCAACGTTCCCAATCTCCATCCACCTCTTTCATTCAAGCCTAATCCTGCTATCATTCACGCTTAATACTAAAGATTCAACGCTACGCACATCGCAAACAAAATCCAAGCCTAGTACGCACTTTTTCCAACCTCATCCACCCCAAAAATCCCACCTTTTCCCTCAAACCCACACAACAAGGAAATCACAACCAAAAGGGATTCAAGGGGTAGGGATTTGCAGGATTTCACAAAATCAACAACAACAACGAATGTTTTTTTTTCATATACATCGGCAAAATCTCGAAACCAAAACACATAGATCATATACAAATAATCACAAAACGAAACTACTGTATGGTGATCCACTTTGATAACAAAATAGGCCAGTTTTCTTTCACAAAACGTAGGAACTTATAAGATAATTACTTGCCTGTGATACTCGGTAGAGAAACAAAGAACGGATGAGGATTTGATTGATTCCTGGAGAGAGTTTTCCCTAGGGTTGCAGAGGGGCCTCAAAATCGCCTAGGGAGAAGAAAAAGTTTGCGTCGTCTGAGAATGGGGAGGAGAGAAAATTGACGTTGTCAGTTAAATAAGGATTTAGGGTAAGATTTGATGTTTCTAAATTATATCTTTTATCTTATTTATCTTAAAGGATAAACCTTAATTATTTAATACTAAAATTAAATACAATTTAATTCTAATATTCAATCCTCTCATTAATTTCTAATTAATCCTCATACTTAATGCCCAATTTATTTCCGTTGACTATCATTAAGCTCCGTTTAATTCCTTCTTTGCCTTTTGATTAACCTACGGAGGGTGCGGGGCATAACATTCCACCCCCTTGCAAAAAGTTTCGTCCTCGAAACTGGCGTACCTTATTGAAAGAGATGTGGATATAGCTCCTTCATTTGCTCCTCAAGCTCACACGTGGCTTCGCGCTCCGTATGGTTACTCCACTGAACTTTGACATACGGAATGACGCGTCGGCGTAGGACTTGATCTTTTCTATCCACAATCTTTATGGGATGCTCTTTGTAAGTGATGTCCTCCTTAACATCCAACGGTTGAGCTTCCAGGATATGGCTCGTGTCTGGTACGTATTTCCTTAGTTGGGACACATGAAATACGTTGTGAACTTGTGACAAATTCGGAGGCAAGGCGAGTCTATATGCTCTTTCACCAACTTTGTCAAGTACTTCGTAAGGGCCAATATACCTAGGGCTTAACTTGCCCTTCATTCCGAATCTTGCGACTCTTTTGGTGGGTGAAACTCGTAAATAAACCTTTTCACCTTCCTCAAACTCCAAAGGTCGCCTCTTTGTGTCAGCCCAACTCTTACTACGATCCTGAGCCACTTTGAGTTTCTCTCTTATCACTTTTACCTTTTCCACTGTTTGCTCAACCAACTCGGGTGCAGTGATTGTCCTTTCTCCAACTTCATCCCAACAAACCGGGGATCTGCACTTACATCCATATAGAGCTTCAAATGGCGCCATGCCAATTGCACTGTGATAGCTATTATTATATGAAAATTCCATTAACTTCAACATGCTATCCCAGTTTCTTTTAAAATCCAAGGCGCGTGCTCTTAACATATCTTCCAAGGTTTGGATGGTTCTCTCGGATGGTCCATCCGTATGAGGGTGGTATGCGGTACTCATCCTCAATTCGGTGCCCATTGCCTTCTGAAATGCCCTCCAGAACTTAGAGGTGAACTTGGGGTCACGGTCTGACACAATGCTGACTGGGACTCCATGTAGGATCACAATGTTATCCACATATATATTGGAAAGCTTCTCGTATGAGGTGCCATGTGGCATAGCTATGAAATGGGCTGTATTTGTCAAACGGTCTACAATCACCCAAATCATTTCGTTTCCATTGCGGGTCTTGGGTAGTCCCATTACGAAATCCATCGTCACGTGCTCCCATTTCCATTCTGGAATCTCTAGCGGCATCATCAAACCACCAGGTCGTTGATGTTCGGCCTTGACCTGTTGGCATATTAAACACCTTTCGACATACGCCGCTATTGATCTTTTCATCCCTATCCACCAATAATTCTTCTTGAGGTCCTTGTACATCTTAGTGCTCCCGGGGTGGATAGACATCCTTGAGTTATGCGCTTCTCGGAGCAATTCGGTTCGAAGTTCGTCTTTACCGGGCACGCATAACCGATTCTGAAACCATAGACTTCCATCTCCTCGCAACTGGAAATCCTTTACTGGCCCTGTGGCTAATTTGTCGCGGATTTCTTTCAGTGTTGGGTCCTCATACTGCGCTTCTTTGATTCTGTCTACCAAGTCTGGGCTGATAGACAAAGCTGTAAGGACATTTGCCACTGAATCCACCAATTCCAGATCAAACTCCTCAATTTCTCTTTCTAACGGAGATTGTCTCGCGTGGCTAGACTTTCTGCTCAATGCGTCTGCCACCCTGTTGGCCTTACCCGGATGGTAGTTGATGGTCAAGTCATAGTCCTTGAGTAACTCTAACCATCTTCTCTGTCTCATATTTAGCTCCTTCTGCGAGAATAGGTACTTCAAGCTCTTATGATCAGTGAACACGGCACATTTTTCTCCATACAAATAGTGTCTCTAGATCTTAAGAGCAAATACCACAGCTGCGAGCTCCAAGTCATGCGTCGGGTAATTCTGCTCATATGGTTTCAATTGTCTGGACGCGTACGATATGACTCGTTCATTTTGCATCAAGACACAACCTATAAACAGAACATTAATTTAAGACTAGCATATGTATATACAATGCATTAATTGTAATGATGTACGTACCTAGTCCTTTCTTGGACGCGTCACTATAGATCACGAAACCGTCGGTGCCGGAAGGTTGTGCCAACACCGGGGCTGTGGTCAATCTCTTCTTGAGTTCAGTAAAGCTCTGCTCGCATTCAGCAGTCCATTCGAACTTAGTCTTTTTCTGCGTAAGTCGACTCAATGGTACTGCTATCGTTGAGAAACCCTCAACAAACTTCCTATAGTAGCCTGCCAAGCCTAGGAAGCTTCTTACTTCAGTCACGTTTGTAGGTCTTGGCCACTCCGTGATGGCCTCTATCTTCTCAGGATCCACAGAGATCCCATCTTCCGAAATCACGTGACCGAGGAAGGCTACCCTTCTTAGCCAAAATTCACACTTGCTGAATTTGGCGTAGAGCTTTTGTTGCCTCAAAATTTGCAACACTACTCTTAAGTGTTCAGCATGAGCTTGCTCGTCGGGGGAGTAGACTAGGATGTCATCGATGAACACCACCACGGATTGGTCCAACTGCTCTCGAAATACGATGTTCATCAAGTCCATGAAGGCCGCTGGGGCATTAGTTAATCCAAAAGGCATCACCAAAAATTCATAATGCCCGTATCGAGTCCGAAAAGCGGTCTTAGGGACGTCTCCCGCTTTCACAAGCAATTGATGGTATCCTTGACGAAGGTCGATCTTTGAAAACCAACGAGCTCCCTTTAATTGATCAAATAAATCTTCAATCCTTGGCAAGGGATATTTGTTCTTGATGGTAATCTTATTCAGTTCTCTATAATCAATGCACAATCTCATGCTGCCATCCTTCTTCTTTACAAATAGAACTGGAGCTCCCCACGGTGATACACTGGGGCGTATCAATTTCTTGTCCAACAACTCATGAAGTTGCCCCTTTAGCTCCTTAAGTTCAGCTGGAGCCATTCTGTAGGGTGCCTTAGATATAGGCTCGGCTCCTGGTATCAAGTTAATCTCGAACTCCACTTCGCTCGATGGTGGAACTCCCGGTAAATCATCCGGAAATACGTCCTTAAATTCATTGATCACCGGTATTTGTTCCATGGAGGAACTTCTTGCTGAGCATCAACGGCATACACCATATATCCCTCTGCTCCTTTTTGCAAAGCCTTAAAGGCCTTAATCGCCGTCAGGTATATCTTCTTTGGAGCTTTGGTTATCTTGACGTTTCCTTGTACCGTTATTTCATTCATATCAGGGTCCTTAACAGTTACTTGCTTAAGTTTGCAATCAATATTGGCGTGATTCTTGGTCAGCCAATCCATGCCCAATATTACATCAAAGTCCTTCATCGGAATTGGGACTAGTGTCACTGAAAACAATTTTCCATCCAATTCTAACTCACAATCTTTGTACTGGTGGTGGGATACCAACACTTGTTCACCGGCTGCTTGCACTCTAAATGGGTTCTCAAGCCATTCGGGTAAACAGTCGAGCCCTTTGGCGAATCGCTTAGAAATGAAGGAGTGACTAGCTCCACTATCAAACAACAGTTTGCGGGTACTTTGTTAACTAGGATCACACCTAATCACAAGAGGGTAACACATAAAGGTTTTCACATAACACATATTCAATCATCAACTTAAAGGACTAAAATTCAGTTTAAGCAACTATTATTTAACTTAGATCATACCTGTCACCACGTTTGCGTCCTCCTGGACTTCAGCATCTGTCATGGCGTGGACTCTAGCATTGGGCCTGCCTTTCTGCTGCTGGGCTGGCCCTGCTCCTGCTTGAGGTTTAGGGTCCCATTCGGGGCAATCCTTAATCCGGTGGCCCGTCTTTCCACACTTGAAGCACGCTCCGGTAATCTTCCCACACTCACCTACGTGTCTCCTATGGCAGTGTGGACATTCTGCTGGTGCTTGGCGATTGGGTTGATTTGGCTGCGGTGCCCTTTGTGCTGGCCCCGCTTGTCCTTTTTTAGGGATCTTGACCCAACGTCCGGGCCTACCTCCGCTTTGCTCTACTCGGTCTCTTGCTCGTCTCTTCCCGAGCCTCTCTTGGTTGTGACCTACGCATGTCACTCTCCAATCGGTAACATGCGTCCAGCATTTCCTCAAATGTTTTCAGACTCGACCCCGCTATAGCCGTCCGTATGCGGGGGTTCAGACCCTCTTCGAATTTCAGCATCTTCATCCAATTATTTTCCAATACCAAGGGTGTGAATTTGCCCAAGGCATGGAACCTGTCAGCGTAATCGGAAACCGTCATCCTCCCTTGTTCAAACTTGTCAAACTGCCTCATCTTCTCCAAAACGGCAGTCTCAAGCACATAATAGTCTTTGTAGGTTTGCACAAACTGAATCCACTGAATAGGAGGAGTCATCTTGGGCAGGATGCCGTTCCACCAGGCATTAGCTCTGCCGATGAGTAGTGGGGTGGCTACATCCACCTTCAGTTCTTCAGGCACTTGCACAAGCCTGAAGCATTTCTCAATTTCATCCTTCCAAAATCCAGCCACCTCAGGATCAGTGGTTCGTTCAAAGGTTAGGGCATGCATCTTGCGCATCTCCCCAATATAGTACTGAATGTCGTGCTGTGGAGGTGGTGGAGGAGGTTGCTGCGGTTGTTGCTGCTGCTGAGCAACCCCTTGTTCTATCACTGTGATAGCATCAATCAGCGCTTGCAGTACTAAGACTGGAGGTGGTGGTGGTGGAGGGTTATTGTTGTTCCCATTGCCACCGTTCCCTTGATTGTCACGTCTAGGAGGCATTTTCTGCAAGATCACGCTTATTAGTATCGAGCAGTTCCAAAAATAAGTGCTTGAGGTCCATGATGTCGTACAAGGCGGAATTCATAAGTTAAGATAAATAACATTTATTGATTACTCTTAATCGCGCTCGTACACACACTCATCCCAATCAAACTTAAGTCTAGGATTGCATACTTAGACTTAAAGATCAACTTAAGGTGAAGATCATATCTTAAGACTCTACATGTCATAACCTAAGTCTCCGAGGTAGATCTGAAGTCTAGTCTCTGATACCACCTGTAGCGCCCCGACCCGGACAGCGGAATCCGAACCGGTACACCCGTCGTAGCTTACTGAGAAGACTACAAGACGTCTCATCTCTCGAGTACACATCATCAATGACGTAGGAGAAATAAGTGCGGAAACAGGTATCTAATAAATCTCCACCATCAATTCAATACATCAAATGATAATAACATCTCTAAGGGTAGTCACAGTAATAACGAACTAATCCTCAAGTGTATGAAAGAACTGAAATAAATAACAACTGTGTCATCTAGCTCCCAACATGCCTCTATGTATCCCATTCAGCCCACTCGCCATCGTCTACTATGAATATCATGTCGTAGCTAGGCTCATCTGCATTCACAAAGGTAGTACCCTTAGCGAAAAACGCTAGCAAGTAACCCGCTTATAAGACATACGGGATCAACACATGGCAAGACATGAGTAATAGATAATTCAAGGGGATTGTGGGGCACATGTCTTGTAAAACTTCCAAATAAGTAAACGAATCACGTAACAGCAAGTATAGCAATTCGAATGCAATTAACCATTCACTGACAATCAATTACCACGCACATCCATACCGCAACGACTCTTGTGATGCATGTCAAAATATGCACTACACTACACAATCACAAATGCATGAGCCATTTCTTTTCAACTCAGTGCAATGCATGTCACAATGTCCGGTCTCGTAACTCATTACCCTGTAACGCGCCCCGGCTTATATTTCCATCCCGGTTTACGTTACAGGCTCGTATACTCTGTGATGCACCTCGGCTTATATTTCCATCCCGATTTACATCACAGATCTCGTAAAACTCTACAATGCACCTCGGCTTATATTTCCATCCCGATTAACATTGCAGAGGACTTTATACCCTGTAACGCGCCCCAGCTTATATTTCTATCCCAGTTTACGTTACAGCCTTTTGTGCCCTGCAATGCGCCCCGGCTTATATTTCTATCCCGGTTTACATTACAGGTCACCTTCGCAAATATGTACCGAAGCACATCTCTTTTTCAAAACCATATGCAATGAACGTGCCATGATGCAAGACTCCTCGTTTCAATCACATTTCTCGTTCACATATGCAGTTCATATTCACATGCGCAAGTACAAGTAACACACACAAGATTTCTCTAGCTTACACATCAACGCTTAGGCTTTAACTAGATCGTCATCACTTAATCTTGCTACCAAACTTCATACACAAATGTGAGCACTCCCATCATTAAACTCTTAGACACCTCGTACGTTCATTTCCTAACCCTTCTAAGTCATCCGCATTGAAACTCGATTCGAGACCCCTTTAAAATCACCTATTAGATTCACCATCCTAAGTCATGTTCCCAAGACTTAGACTACCTTTAATCAGGTCTTAAAACGTCTCTAAGGTCACCCAAAGACTCCCCGAGCTTCCCTCTTCCTTCCTCTATTTTCCCACAAAACTGATGGACATCATCCCCTCACTTCGATCGATCGATGTGACATCATACCCTCACATCGATCGATCGATGTCCAACAGAGCACATCGATCTCTCAGCCCTCCTATACATCGATCGATCGATGTCCGTCAGTGGACATCGATCTCTCAACCCTCACCTATATCGATCGATCGATGTCCAACAGAGGACATCGATCTCTCAGTCTCTCACACATCGATCGATCGATGTCCAACAGAGGACATCGATCTCTGACATCGATCGATCGATGTCAGCGTTTTTCCAGAAATTCTTCTGCGATTTTCTGCAGATCTTAGCCAACGTTCCCAATCTCCATCCACCCCTTTCATTCAAGCCTATTCCTGCTATCATTCACGCTTAATACTAAAGATTCAACGCTACGCACATCGCAAACGAAATCCAAGCCTAGTACGCACTTTTTCCAACCTCATCCACCCCAAAAATCCCACCTTTTCCCTCAAACCCACACAACAAGGAAATCACAACCAAAAGGGATTCAAGGGGTAGGGATTTGCAGGATTTCACAAAATCAACAACAACAACGAATGTTTTTTTTTTCATATACATCGGCAAAATCTCGAAACCAAAACACATAGATCATATACAAATAATCACAAAACGAAACTACTGCATGGTGATCCACTTTGATAACAAAATAGGCCAGTTTTTTTTTCACAAAACGTAGGAACTTATAAGATGATTACTTGCCTGTGATTACTCGGTAGAGAAACGAAGAACGAATGAGGATTTGATTGATTCCTGGAGAGAGTTTTCCCTAGGGTTGCAGAGGGGCCTCAAAATCGCCTAGGGAGAAGAAAAAGTTTGCGTCGTCTGAGAATGGGGAGGAGAGAAAATTGACGTTGTCAGTTAAATAAGGATTTAGGGTAAGATTTGATGTTTCTAAATTATATCTTTTATCTTATTTATCTTAAAGGATAAACCTTAATTATTTAATACTAAAATTAAATACAATTTAATTCTAATATTCAATCCTCTCATTAATTTCTAATTAATCCTCATACTTAATGCCCAATTTATTTCCGTTGACTATCATTAAGCTCCGTTTAATTCCTTCTTTGCCTTTTGATTAACCTACGGAGGGTGCAGGGTATAACACCAGCTCTTTAATCCATTCGTGTGAATAAAATATAAAAAATTTGTAATTTTATAAGGAATGTAATGGGGCAGCATTTGACTGCCATTTATAGATGCATTTTAGACACCTAAGAAGCTATTCTGCAGAGTGCCTTAGACATCTAAGACGCCATTTTGAATGTCGTCTTAGGTGGACGGTTTTCTAGTCCTCAGGGCGGTTTTGCCTGAATAGTTCCTTAGCTATTTGGAGAACATTTCTTATGTGTAATGTATTTGTTGTTTTTCTCATTAAGACTACATTATTTTTAGAAACTTCTCCAAACAAATTCACAACTGCTGCATTTTTTGGTTTTCGAAAGATATCCAACGCTGACAACAGTGAGCGGTGATTCCAAGGATATCCACCGTCGACAGTTGGTAGTTAATCCTTTTCGATGCGTAGAACTTTCCAAAGGTTTTTGTAATTGAAAATAAAATTTTGTTCCATTTTCATAGGCAGCATCAGATTTCTGACATTATGGTTAAAGAATAAGGAAACCTAACCACTACATCAGGTTTCATGGTTCACCACTACTGCATTGAGTGTAGTAGTAAAACAAGCTGTTGGGCGGGCGTGACTACAATTCGGAAAATATTTCAAGGACATTCATTGTCAGAAATTTATTAGCCCCTCCTATTTTTATCTCTCTTCATTTTTTTTTTGGGATAGAAGATAATTCTAAGATTTATATCAAATGCAATCCGGCATCTGCATCACCAAAAAAATAGAAACATAGGAGAAGCATCAATCTACACAAGCAAATCATATCAGTCAAGATATGAATCAGGTTTAATAGATCTAGACCTATAGATTTAGTTAAAAACTGATAAATCATAGTAGATGGATATATAGATATGATGTCCCCAGTTGATCCCTCATTGCTTGTCCTCTATATCTACATATGTCGCCATCTTAGTCTTGCATTCTCGCCATGCATTCTTGGGTTGGAACAACAAAATATTTGTTCTTACAACGGAGACGTTAACCATAAGGTGTAGACAAAGTAAATTTTCATTTGGAATAGTCTCAAGGAAAGAGAGGATGAGATAACTTTCCAGGAGACAAAAGCTCACCTCGCAGGGGAACACACTTTTCTGTTTCAAAGACTTTCGTCACGTTTTTTTTTATGATCATTGAGTAGCTATTATACATTAATTAACTAATAATATTGAAAATAATTGAATGTGACAGTGATGAATGTGCAAAACAGAAAATCTATTTTTGTTATTATGCTTTTTATTAATAAATAAGTAATTAATAACATTTACTCATAGATAATAGTAAAATTTACCAAGACTTTCAATCTCCGTACCTCCATTCAAAAAAAAAAAAAGTAATTAAAAGATTCTAAGTAAATGAAAAAAATTCACCGACCCCAAGTCTCGTTATTTCAGATCCCAATCAAAACAAAAATCCCTCATCAGTATAAACCCAATTCCGAAAAATTACGCAGCATTTGAAATTAATCATGCTGCTTTCTCCTCACTGATACTCACTAATGTACATATTAGAATTTTAATTATCTTTTATTTTTTTTCCTAGCTTGGTGTTTAAGTTCACTGACCCACACCAAATTTATTCTTTTTCTTCACCTTCTTCTTCTTCTCTTCGCTTTCCCATCTTTTTACTCCATCAATTTCAGTAATTTCCTCGAGAAGATTTGTTTAAGCAGAGGAATCAATTCGGTAGACGTTTCGTTTGTGGTGTGGAATTCAGCCACACACAGTGGCGATTTTTGTTGCTCGGATCTTGTTCTTTCCTTTAGGAAATGGCGAAGCGTGGCTACAAATTGCGTATCCTTCATTGCAATTTTTTTACTTTTCTTTTGTGTGGAGAAATTATTGAATTTGTTTGGCTGTGCGCATGCTGAATGTGTGTTTTCAGCTTAATTTTAGCTTTATGTTAATGGATTGTTAACTCATAGCTAAGTAGGTTGTTTGAATATTTACAAGAAGAGTAGTACTTTCTGTTTTTAAGGTATTTTGGGTGTTTGATTACTCAAGGCCAGCCTTGTAATTCTTAGTTTTGTTCCGTTGAATGGTTTTGAAGTGGTTTGAATTTGAAAGTTTGAGCTAAAATGAGCTTGCTAGGAGATTATAAACTCATTCAACCTGGTAGATTGTATGAATTCTTTTCTATGTTTATTTTAAGGTAGAGTTCTTTGTGTGTCTTCGTGTGTGTGTGTGTGTTTTTTTTTCACCCCCATTGTGTTCATAACCTTGACTGGAATGAAACAGAGGAGTTTGTGGCGCATTCCGGGAATGTTAATTGTCTAAGGATTGGAAAAAAGACGTGTCGCCAATTTCTAACAGGCGGGGATGATCAGCTGGTGAATCTTTGGAGCGTAGGCAAGCCAGAGCCTGTAACGGTCAGTTTAAGTTATGATGCACAAGTTGGTTTCTTGGAGATATTGAAGCATATGCTATTTTCTTGCTTAGGAGAAAAAGCTGCATAATATCCCATTTGAACAGATATAATTGGAGTGAAAAAATTGAAGTTATGTCCCTTTTGGGATGCAGTAAATTTGTTAAGGCTTTTTTCCCCCTCTACTTAAATACAAACAATTCAGGAATCAGGTAGCAATTCTGTGATGTGGTAATTTAGTGCTTGTACTTAATGTATCATTGTGTTTACTATCCTTTCATTACTATCCTGGAGCAAGTCTTACGTTCACAGTAGGGTTGTTTAGTGACACGGGCCCAAAGGGAACTGTTTTTGGGAAAATATTTCATATAGGTAGGTTTCTTAATTTCTGTGCATTTTGCATCAAACAAGAAACATAAATGTATGGTCCAGGATTGCTTGTCATGTTGATATGAGTTTGCTTGTTTTTAGGCAAAATATTGCAGTTGGTTGATAAAATTTTGATCTGTATGAGAAGTGTTTAATGAATTATTTCTATTCAAGTCGATCATAGATGCTGCTACATAGTTTTTGACCATTGCATTCCCATGCCCGGGGCTTATCCAAACTTATTTAATTGTGACGCTGTGTTAATGTTCTTCCTAAACTGCATTTTCTGTGTCGGATCTGGTCGTAGTGGTACATTTAGATGGTGTGATTCTTTTGTGAATATTTCCTTATGAGCAGCGTCTTAACAACACTTGATAGGCTCCTTGTTATGCTTGAGCACCAAAGAGATCGATAAAATAAAATAAAACAAAACAAAATATAAAAAACCATAATTTATAATAACTTTGTGCTTTCATGTTGTTGTGCAGAGCCTGAGTGGCCACTCCAGTCCTATAGAATCTGTGGGTTTTGATTCTGCGGAGACCTTAGTTGCTGGTGGTTCCTCATCTGGTGTAATTAAACTGTGGGACCTGGAAGAAACAAAAGGTGGGTCGATGAATTTGCTTTGCAGGCAAAAAGTATTTTTATTGATTTTGACAGCACACTGATTTCAATTTTAGATTAAAAATGGTTGAGGACCCCTTTTCTAATATTGGACATCTAGTTAGTTACTTACAAAAAAAAGACATGTTAGCTGCTTATGGTGTTCGCCTTTCATTAACTTATTATCTTAATTAAATTATATTCTTCCGGAGTAGTGCAGAGTCCGAATGCTATTTTCATTTACTGTACGTACCATTATCAAGTTTTCTTCTGGACTGAAATTCATATATGCGAAAATGCGGAAGTCTACAGTTCAGACCCTCTATAATTGTTTAATGGTGTGAAGCTTACTTTGACCATAATTTGCGCATGCTTGTTTTGATGTTAGTCGCTTGATACCTTGATGTTTTTATATAACAGTATTCATGTGTGCTCTTATCTGGAAAGGTAAAGAAAATATATTCTTTATTCTTATTGGAAGTTTAGTCTCCTGTTATTTGGTCTTTATTATGCAACAGGTCTGCTTGTGTTTGTCTGAAGTGGTTCTCTCATTTTCTCCTTATTTATTTATTTTTTTATTTTGGTCGTTGGATGTTGAATTCCATGTCTCTGCTTCTTCGTCATTTGGTTTCTGAGTGAAGCTGACATTGGGCCATGGTTGCTTTAATTTCCGTGCCTGTGATTCTTGGTCATTTGGCTTTTTGAGTGAATCTGAACTTGACGTTCAGCCTTCAGTATATGAATACTTCAGCCTAGTGCTAATAATGCTTATGATATATGCCAAATGTTTTGCTGCGTGTCCTAATCTAATTACTGCCTTTCTCTAAGTGTAGTCGTACGCAGTCTCACTGGACACAGATCCTATTGCACTGCTGTTGAGTTCCATCCGTTTGGTGAGTTTTTTGCTTCTGGTTCCATGGACACTAATCTGAAGATATGGGATATCAGAAAGAAAGGATGCATACATACTTACAAAGGTCACTCTCGAGGAATTAGTACAATAAGGTTTAGTCCAGATGGTCGCTGGGTAGTTTCTGGTGGATTTGATAATGTTGTAAAGGTATAAATTAATCTTATTAGCAGTTCAGCTTTATGTGTAAATCTTTTCCTCAGCCTTAACCTTTTTCATCCTTGATCAGGTGTGGGATTTAACAGCTGGAAAGCTGTTGCATGACTTCAAGCATCATGAAGGACAAGTTAGGTCTTTAGAATTCCATCCACTTGAGTTTCTGCTGGCAACAGGTTATTCTTAAATTATGCAGGCTGTCTTTTTGTGTTTCCGCACATGCACTCATTTGGAGAAGGCACCGTGGAAAACCTGTATGCTTGCTTTGAGCGGCTTGAAGGTTCATGAACTTAGAAGAATGATAAAGCATCTTTGAATCTTATGTAGAACAGTGTACTTGTCTGAATTGTAGAAATACAGTATAAAATACACTGTACATACTGTATAAACACATATAAACATATACAAATACATTATATACTTACTAGTAATATATATATATATACATAACTTAGGAGATTAAACTATTAGTTTATAGTCTTGTAAAGGTAAGATAACATAGTAGCCGTTGTGGCTCCTGGAATTATAGCCGTTATACTCCTAGCCATTGGAGGCTGGAGACACACAGTGTATTTAAAGGCTGTTGATTTGTTAAGTTGAATATAACATTCACTTTCTTCAATTCTTATTCATTTCCATACGGAGGTTTAGAATGAGTTAATGATTATAAGGCTACTAACCAACTGAACTTCTACATTTTTTCACTTAATGATTTATGTAAATTGTGATACAGTGAGAATCTTTTGGTAGGAAACAAATTCTTTTTGTAAATTGAAATGTGGTACAGAAAAATAGCATGAAGATTAGAGGACGCTTGAGAACTAGAGCGGAGAATGTAAGTTAGGTCATGTTTTATGTCAGAACAAAAACAGTGAATTTACCCTACTATGAACTCTTCATTTTTTATTCCATTCCTCTTTGCTTTGAACATTGGTTTGCTGCCTTAAGATTTATAATTTTCAGCTAGATGGCATGCATGATAGTGTGAACTATTTTTTACCGTCAAGTTTCATGTTCTGTGCATGTGAATGGAGTCATAAAATGAAGACATCTTTTCCGAGGGGTTTTTCTTTTGTCCTGTTTCAAAGTAACATGTGTTTCTTCCTTTATAGCATATTATTCTTTCTATGATGTAGGATACAAGTTTGGTGCTCTATCTGGACTAATTGAATTACCTTTTTTATGTCTGATAATTTCTTACAAAGTGACGTTAATGTTGTGTTTTAGGCTCTGCGGATCGGACAGTTAAGTTTTGGGATTTGGAGACCTTTGAGATGATTGGCTCTACCAGGCGTGAGGTATTTTTGCTTCTAACCTTTATTGCCTGAACTTGTTACTCCTTTCTCTAACTGATGGGAATTAGCTGATGATCAAGACAGTTGTAAAGATCAAAATCCATTCATTTGCCCTTCGTTAATTGGATTTGTTGTTTATGTACATTTTCTTTATAGACACCAAATGTAGATGCCCTCTGAACCAAATAGGGGTATCTCATCAAGATTTTAGTAGAACATGATTATTGCTACAGTTTTGGGTAGAAAATCTAGTTGGATCTCATTTGATAACAGGAGAGTTAAAGTCGGGGGGGGGGGGGGATGTGTTACCAATTCTGATTCTCGCATGGTGTTATTGGAGATCATCTCATACAATAAATATATTTGTCTTTCAGACTGCAGGGGTTCGGTCTATGAAATTTCATCCTGATGGAAGGAACATGTTCTGTGCTCTGGATGACAGCTTAAAGGTTGTCTATATTGTTTTTTTGATTTTTGTTTTGGGAAAGTAGATAACCTTTTTTATGACTCACTTGGATTGACCTGACTTGTAGGTTTACTCATGGGAGCCCATAATTTCTCATGATTCTGTTGATATGGGGTGGTCAACGCTCGGTGACCTATGTGTCCATGACGGGAAACTTTTAGGTGGTGCATATTATGAGAACTCCGTTGGAGTTTGGGTTGTAGATATATCAGTATGTGCTCACCTAAAGCTCTATTTCAGAATCTTTTGTTCTTAACTTTCCGAATGACATTTTTAGTACCTTTTAAGTCCACTCCTTGGTCTTGTAGATTTTGTATATTCTGGTGTTATCTACTTGAAGCCCTATACTGTCCGTATTTTGGCTCCGTTTGTCCCACTCGGGGAAAAGAAGAAAGAAATAATTTTCCCCTCTCCATGTTAGGTTGTTCAACCATACGGTGGCAATGTGATGCCCGAGCAGAATGGTCATTCTCAGGAGAAGGTAGAACTTCGGAACACTGGTCTAGAGAAAAGCGGAAGTCATAGGAGGTCAACTTCTAATGCCCGCTGCACATCACCAGATATCGATTCCAAAGAGATAAAAAATATATACGTCGACAGTAAGTCTGTGGATATACCATTCTGTTGCTAAGGCACGTAGCACATTCCTTATTCTGACTCGCTAAGCATAGTAGTCTTATGTTCTCGCTGGCTAGTAGCTTCCAAAGGCCTTAACGTCACTTGTTCTTCCCCTTGACAATATGCATTTTTAGCCAAATCTGACACACGCACCCCCCCCCCCCTCCTGGTGATAGCAGAAATGTCTCTGTGCGAGTGTGCTCTTCTCACTCTTTTTTTTTTTTTTTTGGGGGGGGGAGGGGGGTTTGATGTACTGCTTAGTTTCGGTCTGTTCTTAAATTTTTTTTTTCTTGGTCATGATTATAGTCTACTTCTTGTGAAACTATAGGTGAGAGCCCTGTAAGGTCAAAGAGAGTTGGATCTCTTTGTTCTCCCAAGGTTATGGCCCCTACCGACTCCAAGGAGATCAAGAATGTGGCAACTCAAAAGCAGGGATCTGGAGCAGGCTTATATTCAAAACCTAATGGATCTGCGAATAACAAGTCTTTTGTTGTGCCTAGTTTTGTACCTCGTGAGTATCCTGATCCAAAAGATGTCACTGGTTCTAGAAGATATTCTATTTCCTCAGTACGGGTAAATGATGGGCCATTACTCAGACCAGCTATTGTAAGAAAGGCGTCAAATGCAAAATTTGATAAGGAAACTGTATCAACAGCTACTGAACTGAGGCCTTTTGGCAATAATACACCCGCAAATGATCCTAAAAACGGGCCAATTCATGTACGAAAGCCATCAAGGATTAAAAATGATGTGGATACAGTGTCTACAACTCCTCAATGTAGTCCTTTTGTAAACAAAGTTACTGCAATGGATTCCAAGAAGGAAACACTTCACATGCGAAGGCTATCAAGTAACAAGTTTAATATGGAGACGATGCCAATGGCTCCTGAACCTCAGTCTTTTGATGTGACAAATGCTCTTGACTCTAAGGAGGATGAAGAGTGCAAGAGCAGGATCATATCTGACAACAATGCTAGGGAATCTTCTGAGGAAAAGAGTTTGAGTGTTCAGAATGTTGAAGGGAAGCCAGAAAAATTCTTGCCATTGACGTCAAACTTGAGAAACGGTTGTGTTTTTCTCTCTGATACTGATATAACTTCACGTCCTTTATTAGGTCCTCTGCATTTCTCTGCTCTTGGAACTGCGTGGTTTTATGGTTTCTTGTTGGCATGCGAAGATTATCCATCTCACTATTTTTCCAATCTAGAGGCCATTTGTTGTCAGCTATCCTGATCTAGAGGAAATTGACTGATAATTGCAGATGGACTAAGATGTAGTTTAATGGCCTAAATTTCCCGCTTTGTCCTGTTGCCAGTTGTAACCCGTCAGTCTGCTTACTGGGGTAAATTTGCAGTTGTTCAGTGACCAATGATTTCTTGTGATAGAATTCACTCATAGGCCAAAGAGATGGAGACAAACCGAGGAAAAAAAATCATGTTACTCACTATTTAACCTCGATTACTGCACTGTGGCATTCCTTCCAGTTGGTCCCTATTGTTTGTGTAATTAATACCCCCACCCCGCTCCCCCACCCGCCCGCCACAGAGGCGTCTTTATATTTTGTGAATGACTAATTATTGTCATGGTGGGTGCTTGGTCATTAAGCTATCGTGTGCTTACTGGTGATTTTCCCCTTTGTTTGGCCCCATGCTCTTATATGTAATGATTTTTTTCCCTGTTTTAGTATATGCTTCTTTATATTCCTATACTTATTATGACATAAATTTGCTTTGTATCTGAGTTTTGGGTAGGATTTGGAATCGCTTCAGGTTCATGTTGGAAGGGTAAAAACATGAAAAAGAAAAAAAAAGCAGGGGGGGGGGGGGGGGGGAGCAGAGGAGACAATGGTGGGTGTCAAACTAATCTGAATTTCGCTTATTTACTTTCTAAAAGAAACTCTGGTTGTCTAGTTCTCTGCTGACTCTTAGTTCTTATTAGTGATATACTTACCTACATAAGCACCTTTTGTTTAACTGTGCTTCAGATTCTCAAAATGATGGCAGAGCCACGAAACCTGTTAAGCTTGTGAACGGAGGTGGCTGTCCAATATTTTGGTGCATTGCTGCTTGATTAGCAGATGGTTAATGAGTCTAATTTGCTTTAAAATTTTACAGTGGCAGTTGTTCATGGTAGTACACGCAGCATGGTTGAGAGATTTGAGAAGAAAGAAATACGTACTACTGTTGAAACACTTCCGTCTGATACAGATCCACAATTAGCAATCTCTGAAGAAAAAATGTCTACTGCACCAGTAAGGCTGTGCTCCTGGGTGGATCCACAACTAGCAATATCTGAAGAAAAAAAATCTAATGCACCAGTATGGCTATCCTCCTTCATGGTAGTTCTCTGAAATGTCACTTCTTGGTTTTAAATTGGGAAATTAGATAACGGTTGTAATCCGACCATTCTTTCTGGAAAGATATGGGAGGCTCAAGTTCAATGGGATAAGCAAATTCTTTTTCGTGCAAGATGATTTGTGCCTATAAAATAGATGTTTTGGCACATGGCTTTCAGTACAATTTGGCTTATGCTTTCAGGTGGGGTTGTTTTTCACCCCTTATTTTAGTGTAATTTGGATTTGGAAACCTCTGTTTATCATTATTAGATCATCATAATTTCAGATCATATATAGTATATTAGTTTCTAGGTGTGATTTGTCTTTGGTTGGTTACTTTTTGGAAGAAGCTGTTTCCCATGTAAAAAGTAAATGGAGTGGAGGGGTACAATGTATGGGAGTTTGTCATACAGTGCGACTATTCTCGTTATATTACAGTTGTTGGCACTTGTATCTGGATTTCAATTTTCACGAGATGGAGTACATTTCAAATTCTTTTGCTAATAAGTATCCAGCTACTTTTTCTTATTGATTCAGTCACATCTTTAATTTCCTTATTGCTTAGTTTTTATTCTACGTGTCTGATTATTTAGGGAGTAGCGGGGAAGAGTGAGATCGGCTGAAATATGAGAATATGAAACTTGATATTTTGAAATGTCAGTACGAAATAATCCTTCATGTTTACGCTCAAGAGACATCAAATATTCCTCTGTGCAGGTTACTGATCAGCCTGTTGCTGCTGTAGAGGACGACTCTCCTCTAAATGACAATCATGTTATTGAAATACTTATGCAAAATCATGACGCCCTTTTGAGTACATGTAGATCACGCCTAACAAAGCTACAGGTAACTGATACTTCAGTGATCAGTGTGACTACATACGTATTCATGTTTTGCTGTTCTAGAGCTTTGGAGTAGCATTTCATCTTCTTTTCATTTTCTGGGAACCTGATATTATTGCACAAATTTAAAATTCCATACTTTGCTAAAACATCGGCTTGCCTCTTATTTTCCTTATCCCATAGTCTGTTATGTCTTAAACTAATTTCAGGTGGTTCGTCATTTCTGGGAACGCAATGATATAAAAGGTGCAATAAATGCCATGAGGAGATTACAAGATTACTCAGTAAGTGAAATTTTTATCAGTTTTAATTAGTTCTCTCATCTTCTATGTGACAAGTTTCTTCCGCAAATTTCAATGGTACAGGTTCAAGCAGATGTAGTTAGTGTCCTGGTAGAAAGAATGGAAGTTGTTAACCTGGACCTATTTTCGTGCTTGCTGCCAGTGCTGCTTGGTTTATTGGATAGCAAGGTTGAAAGGTACTAATCAACAGCTCTAAAGCGGACATGTTTCTTTTTTCTCATCTTTTTTCACCCTTTAATTTTTACATGTGGCTGCTTGGTTGTTATGAATGGTTAAGCGGAACCTGCTTTTGTAAGTTTTTCGGAATCTTCCCATGGATTGGTCATATTTGCTCGCCAAATGTTTATTGTCCCTTCTTTTAGGCGTCCCCTCTCTTTCCTTGTAATCATGCTTAACCACAAATGCTTTTTGTCCTTTCAGCACTTCAAATTAGCTTGGTGTTGAACAAAATTACATTTTCTTTCTAAGGATGCCAGATGTGCACTTCACATTAGCACAATGTTGAAGAAATCACATTTTCTTTCCAAGGAAGCCAGAATGTGTTAGGTCCGAAACACACTCTAGAAGGGGGGTGAATAGTGTTTGGTACTTTTTGCGGAATTTTCTTGTTTGGCTCAACTCAAAAGAAATTCAAAATCAAAGCAAGAATGGGATGTGAGAAGCAATAAATGAATATACCGGATATAGAGTGGTTCGAATTGTAAATGATTCTCCTCCACTACCACTTTGTTGCCAAAGTGGATTTTCAACTACTCTTCTTATTAGAGACAATAAGAACAACCACATCATCACTTATACTAACACCTTAGTGTAAGCAACAACAACAGCAACTTCTTGCACAAAATACACTTGTGCAACTACAGCAACTACAGCTCTAGCAAGAACAACTTCTTGCTACCTCACAACTTCAACAAAGTTCCCTCAAGAACTTTATCACAGTAGGTTGAAGGAAATAGTAAGGTTCACACTTTTTCACTAGTCTAAGCATAAGCAAGAGATCAAATATTTATGGTTCCTCTTGTGCTAGACTCTCTATATCTCAATATAAAACAATGAAGAACAAAGAAAAGGTTAACAAGCTTTAAGCAATTTTGCAAATGTGAGAGAACTATACAACAATGAATGATGAAGCTAGATTATTGTGAAAGTCTGTGTTTGCCTCATCCAAGCTTCTCCCATTTATAGCTGAAGTTCACCACGTTTTTGAGGTCTGTACCATGTCTTCAACTACACCAAATGTCAAGATAATGCCCAAATAGTCTTTAGCCACCCTATGGAGTGATTTGATCCTCAATAGCCACCCTAGAGAATCTTAGACATGGATAAAATAGTCAAGGAAGCATGTAGTATGTTGGAGTAAAGTCCACAAGAAATTTGAGCAAGATTGGAGAGAGAAAACATCATAAATCTCCCTTGGATAAATCTCCCTTGGATTTTGTTCCAACGTTCAAAAAATTTTGAATTCTGGGGGACGTCAATCGATCCATGTGCCTGTGCTGAGAGATCGACGTCTGCCCGAAAGGTTCCAGTTTTGAACCTGTACTACATCGATCGGTCGATGTCTCTCCTTTGAGAGACTGATGTACATCAATCGATCGATGTCTCCTGGGCTGAGAGATCGATGCCTTGTCGAAGCTTTCAGGTTTTGAATCTGTCTTACGTCGATCGATCGACGTCTCTTGCTGAGAGACTCACGTGATGTCGATCGATCGACGTCCCTCTAGTTGATAGATCGACGTAGGGCCGAAAGTTTTAAACTTTCACAATCTTCACATGGATCGATCCATGTGCCTTCCTGAGGGGTTGATGTATACATCAATCGATCCATGTGAGATATTGACGTCTCACAATGTGTTTTTCTCATTTTGCTTCAAAGTCGAAGTGTAAACTTCCATTTTAACCCATTCAAAACATCTTTTAACTTCATCAAAACATTTTATATTTCAACAGAATGCGCTCCTAATTGTGCTTTCTGAGGACGCCAGATCTGCATTTTTGTTTATACTCTTTTGTTATTTAAGGCTTCAGAGTAATGTATTTAACCCTAGAAGTTGCCCAGCTTATAATTGCTGGTCCCGCAAAGTTCTTGCAAAATGATAACTCTCTGAGACGGACAGCAAATAAGAAAGATGCAAACTTCCAAAATAGAGATTGCTTCTGTAGTATTCAATATGCCTGCCAGAGGTACAAATATATTCAATTTTTGTGACGGTGATAAGTCCATGCTATATATACAAGGTCATGATATAACTGATTGGTCTTAAAAATGATCATGTTTATATGAATATTGCAATGTTAGTGGCTTGATACTTGCCTAAGAGGCTATTGCCGTATAAAGTATGTTTTTCTGGTCCAAAAAACCCACTGCTACCTGCCTCTCTGGAAACAGTAAGGAAAAGAAGGATCTATAGAAAGGGAAGAGGAATATGGACTTCAAACTGTTAAGAGCAAGCGTATGGGTCTGCTGTGTTCCATCGTTTCATCTGAGAAATCTTACGTGTTTGTCGTCTTCCATTTGTTTAGACATGCTACTATATCTTTGGAAATGCTACTGAAGCTTGTTGCTGTATTTGGTCAATTAGTCCGTTCAACTGTTTCAGCTCCTCGTGGTGTTGGGGTTGATCTTCATGCTGAACAAAGGTATATCTCGTTTCCTCTGCTGGACCTCCAGTTAACTAGGAAACAGAACATAACTTGCCAGTAACAAATGTATCAAATGTTTGACGACAGACTTGAGAGTTGTAAACAGTGTTTTGTTCATCTCCAAAGTATCCAGAAAATCCTCCCTTCATTGACAAGGTAAGTTCTTTGTTTGCTCATCATATTGTCAAAACTTTCATCTCTATCAATGGCTGAAATGTTGCCATACCTTGTCATGATATAGGAAGGGCGGTACATTGGGAAGATCTGCGCTAGAGTTGAATCTTGTTCTTGAAAGACCGTAATATAGAAAGATTTGTACTTGGGGTAATAGCAGAGTTACACGGATGAGATTTTTTTTTTTCCTCAGCAGTGTTCAAGATCCGGGCATTTGCCCATGAAAAAGGTATCACGATTTGGCCTTTGCTGATATCTGTAAATTGTAATTTTCTGTCATTTGTAACACTGTCTGTATGACCAACAAGTCGTGCTATTTGAAGCATATCAGTATGTATTTTGAATGCAGATAGAGGCTAGTGGCTGCAGGTTGCAAGGCCTTCCATCATATTCTAATTTTTTCAATGTAACAAATGTGAACTCGTCAGGTGCATGTAATTATATCCAAGGCATTCATGTTGTGCATTCCTTAATTTTTGTAAAAAAAAAAACCAACTAATCAGATGAAAAAGGCCTTGAGATTTATAATGATTAAATTTTCTCTTTGTTAATCAGTTATAATTTTCTTGATGGGATGCATAGTTGGCAAAATGGAAGGGTGCATGGTTTAAGGAGAGACTGTACTATGAATCAAAATTCATCCATTGATTTTTTTTGAACGGGAAAAGCATCTATGAATGGTTTTAAGTTCGCTTTATTAGGGGTGACAATCTCAGACACGACACGAAAACACGACCTGAATTTGACACGCTCCTTATAGGTATGAATATAGCCTTGGCGGGTTTCGTGTACAAATCAAGTAAAACCCGAAACTTACCCGTTTAGAGCATACCTGCGAGTTACCCATATATCCGTCGTATCCGATAGTTTTAAACATATTTTAAATACAAATTATAAATTATTAAAGTAAAAACTATAAAATAAAAAAAGAAAATCCGAAAACCTAATTCCTTCCTTCTCACTCTCTGTAGTTACCCCGCCGCACCTGCCCCATAGTCATTGATTCTTTATTTATTCTCTCTTCACTCACTCATCCTTTTCTATTCTTTCATATCCTCTGCAATTGCCTCCTACCGCGTCCACCCCATAACCATTCATTCTCCATTTCTCCTGTCTTCACTCTCTCATCCCTTTCCCTTTCTTCTTACCTTCTGCAATTGTCTCTTGCTGTGGGGCCGCCTTACCCATAGCCATTCATTCTTAATTTCTCCTCTCTTCACTCAATCTTCTCACTTCTCACTTCGTCCGGCCGCCCGCCTCTACCTATAGAGCATCTGTTACTGTTAGCAGTTAATCTTTTACAGCAGTTTGATTGATCTCCCCTTTTTGCTTATGAAAAATCGAACTTTAGTTGGAGTTAATAAAGAAAGCATGGTTCTTTGAGGTTTGGAAAGGATAATCACTCCGAAATGAAGAGGTCTCTGGAAGATGGTTAAATGACTACATCACATAAGCGGCAAGCGCCCTTTGACGTCTTCTCATGCTGAGAATTTTGCATCATTGACTTGACTTCGAGACGTTTTTATGTTTTGGACCTCATTAGCATTCACTTAACTAGAAAGATGTGATTTGATTTCATGGTTTATGACATTTTTAATCTTGAACTTTTATTTGGACCTATTGTTGTTTCAATGATACATTGTAACAGTAGTTAGTTTAAATACATAAAACCTGAAAAATATACGAAACCTGAAAATACATGAAAATGCACGAAATGACCCGTACATGACCTGAAATATTTGTACTTGTGAAGTTTGTGGGTATACCTGATAAACGACACAAAACCCGACATGTACAAGTTTGGGTATCTACGTCCACATATGCGAAGAAAACGGGTTAGATATGAGTCTAGTACTTTAATATACGAAACCTGAAAAATACGAAACACGATATGTTTTTCACCCCTACGCTTTATGTATGGTTTTAGTTCGCTTTATTAATGTTTTTAATATTTCGTCCAACGTGTGAAAGAAAGAATATAACAAAAGGATATGTAAAGAAAGGTGCAGATTTTCTGTTTTAATTTTATATTTCTCTTCTTATCATGTGTAAAAACAAAGAATCCGTTTCAAAAAAAAAAAATATTTAAAACACTAATTTTTTTCATATAAAACATGAAAGTAAGATATGGAATTAGAATAGAAAAGCTAAATCCTGTAAATAAGATTGAAGTATTTAAAGTTGATTTGACTAGAATAACGTAAATATGGGCAAAGATTTCTTAGTCCCTCTCTCTAGTCTTCTTCCTTAGTGCACAATCAAACTTATATAATTTTATGGCTATTTCTTTTCAAAATAATAGGGAAGTCGACTTTTCCCGATAAAAGGAAAAAACGATATTTTACCTAAATTTGCAGCCGAATTTAAAAATAAAAAATAAAATCTGCATTTTTTTTTCTGTCTAGCTAAAGAAAGTTCGAAGACAAACTGTTTTTTCTCCTTTATTGTCTCTGTCTTTCTTAACTCCACAAAGCTAAGCTAATGTCGGCTATGTAGGATTTAAGAAGACGTTTACGATAAAAGAGAAAAAAGGGCTTCCATTGCTTGACAAAAAAGACACTAATTTTTTTTATAAAAAAATCAGCAGCAAAATTTTAAGTAAATTATTGTTTTATTTTATTTGGAAAGTCGAATTCCTTATGATTTTGGGAAAGAAGTGAACATAAAATTATGGGGATAAGATCCCCTGACCGCAAAAGTGGTGCGGTGACGCGTGACTGCGCGACACGTGGCAGCAAGAGGGGTGGTGAGACTAGATGCGGGTGACCCTCATCTAGCCTCACCATCCCCTCTTGTTGTTACGTGTCGGACGGTCACAAAGGGGTGAAGAAAATTTAGGTTAGGGGATCGCAACCCAAAATTATGTACGTTGGATTGTGGACTAGGGAAAGGGACTAAGGACAAGGAGTAGGAGATCCTCGACGCTTATAATAGCATTGTTAAACCTAGTTCTTGGACTTAGTGACTAAAACTATATCAGACTAAGAATCATATATTTATTTTGGAACTCTTAAAAGAGAATAAGTGACGGTTAATATGCGACCAAAAAAAGGTTAATTTCTTTGTAGTATAGTTCTTCAAGTGAACATATTGGCTCTGTGTGGTTACAGGTTTTCAAAATGATAAAATGCTTACAATAATAGTTGTTTTGAGACATGTTTGGTGTTAGGAGATTTAAAAAATCTGAATGAAAGATGTCGGTACAATAACTTATCAATTTATGATATATAAAATATTTAATATGATACTCGTTTTGACCGTCGTAATGAGTTTTTAATATGTTGTAATCGATTATTAAAAATAGTGTCATTATTTTGTAGAAAAATTATTTTTTATATGATAAAATGTATGAATTAAAAATTACGTTAGAAAATACATATAGAGATTTAAAATTTGAGTTCCTGGAGTAAGGCCACAAACAACCTGGGCCACTGATATTTAGAAAAGATCTACATTTGTTACTATATTTTATAATGATCACAAACACAAAGTAACACAAACTTTTATAAAGTTCAACAAATGCAATATATCCACCAATTTGGACGCACCGAGGCAACTGCTGCACCAGCGGCGCCGTTCAGACGTATCTACCTATATATATATATATATTATATACATATATATTGTATTTAAAATGACGAGGGACGACGACTTGCCAGATCATGGACCTGCGCCCCCGGAGCGTAGTCCAGTGGTAAGTGGCAAAGGTGATTGGGGCTAGAACCCCGACGTCCCGAGTTCGAGTCCGTGTAGAGACAATCCTTGTTGAAATATCAAAGGGTTGCCTCTGGGCTGGCTGAGTCTCGTGTGTCCTCTCCCTTTGCAGGGCTGCCGGTGGAGCACATCCCTCGATTTACATCCCACCTGGCTAAGGGGCCTCTGGTACAGGTGGGGGGAGAACCCACTCCCTCATCAAAGATCATGGACCTGCCTCCCCTACTCCCAACACGTTCACCAAAAGCTTTACAAAATGTACTAAATTTTTAATTGTTGAACTGCACCACCTTCACATAACCACATTTCTTTGACTTGCCACCCATCTGCCCAATTAACTAGGCCTTGGGATACATGTTTGAAAATCGTTTTCTTTTTTTCCATTTTCTCTCCAACAGCTTTGTCTGTGGTCGGTAGACTTTTTCATACTAGGCATCAACAGTATTTGCATGTTTTAGGATTTTTATTTTCCTCCAATCACCTTTAATCCTGTCTAAACTTTGATTCCTACCAATTGTTTAGATTTGGATCGCTTGTGAATTTGCTGAGATAGCAAACTCTAGAATACGCATTTCTTGGTTTATGTTTCCGTCAAATTTTATGGCTCTGGACAGGACAATGGATGCTCTTTTTGGTTGAAGGACAACCCTCGCCTATGAGTTGAAATGATTCATTTAAAACAAAATTATACAAATTTGAGCTAAACTCGGACATATGTTTTTTTTTTTTTTTTGGAAAAAAAAAAGAGAGTTAAAATTGAACATTAACGAAAGAAATCGTGAAGTAGAGTAGTCCTAACAATTTTGGTAGAGTATTAAAGGATTATTGAAATCTCAGAAAAAAAAAAATAGTTGTAAATAAACTATTGCTCTCTAGCAACATAAAGGATTCTTACTCGCAGGGCCATCCAAAATAATGGACTCCAGAGATAAAAATCCCAAAGTTTAACAAATCTTTGCAGCTAACCTTTTCTTGCTATTTATCATACATGTTCTTCATATGTAACTTAGTATAACTTTTAATTTGTGAAGTAGCAGTTGATCGACATAGCTGAACGCAATTTTCATTATGGGTCATCAGGAAACAACCTCTGTGTGTGTCTAACAGATAAATATAGTTGCGTACATTCGACCCTCTCATACCCCACCAAAGGTCAAAGCGTCTAAGGCAATAGGATAATGTTGTCATTTGTTGGAGTGAGTAACTGCTTAAACCCTTTTTTTTGTCTTAATTTATATTACCGGATGAAACCAGTTGTAAATAATGAACATATGATGACTTTATTATACTTTGATTTTTTT